>JAJGQW010000040.1:0-42092 GCA_020745705.1 Hemiprocne comata | reverse complement strand
CATACTCGAAGCATCACGGCCAAAGTCAAGGGCCACCTTCCGGTTGCTGCTGCCCGGGTCATGGAGGAGGGGGCGGCACTCGGCCCGCAGAGGGGACTCTGCTCAGGCAGAGTCAGAGCTGCAGCCCCAACACTAGGATGCCCCAACACTAGGGAGGGAGGGAGGGAGGGAGGGAATGAGAGAGGAGGGAGGGATGAGGGATTATCTGTTATCAATATGTTGTTATCTGTTATTATCTGTAGTTAAAATTCCTTCCGAAATTCAGATGTTTTGTATTTTCAAATAAAAATGAATGTTCCTTGTTTCTACACAAATCTAGAGTTTTAAAACGTCTATGGAGCTAGCTGAGGAAAATTGGGAAAAATATATACTAAAGCAAGGGTGAAACTGGGAGCAGGGGGAAGCGGTTGGTGCCTTTCCCTGGGCTGAAAATGAGAAGAAAAAGGTGAAATGGTGCAGAGGGCCCAGGGGGGAGCTCCACTGGCCCGGGGAGGGGGATGTGGGGCAGAGCTTGGCACAGGGGGGGTGTGAAAGGCCCCGCACCAGGAAAGCGGGGTGGGCAGTAGGGCGCGGGTGGCAGGCGGGTGAGATGGGCGAGGACAGCGTGTGCCAGCACAGGGCGGCATGGAGGGAGCGGGAGGTGCGGCGTGGAGCCGTGCGAGCCAAGCATGGGACTTGGGTAGCTCGGCAAGAGGCAGTTGGGTTGTGGAGCCCAGCTTGGTGCGGGGGAGAGGGGCCTGGCACCACGGCTGGTGCAGGGGATGGGGAACATGCACCATGGCTCAGCTGAAGGGCCGGGGGGCTGTGTGCTGCGGCTCAGTGCGAGGGGTGGGGGACATCCCCCGTGGCTCGGGGCAGGGGGTGGGAGATGACCTGCATCTGTGCAGGGGACAGGGAGGTTTGGGCAATGGCTTGGTGCAAGGGACAGGCAGAGATGGAACAGGGCTCCCTGCAGGGGCTGGGGGGAGTGTGCACTATGGCTTGGTGCAGGTGACACCGGACGGCCGCAGCACAGCTCGCTGCAAGAGAAGGTGGGACATGCGGCATGGCTCAGTGCAGGGGACACAGGGGACGTGCAGCACTACTCAGTTCAAGGGATGGGGGATGTTCACAGGGCTCAGTGCAGGGGACAAGGGACGTGTCACGGTGCTCAGTGCCGCCATGGCCTGCCTCGCTGCCTCTCGCCCGGTCCTGCCCGTCCCCAACCCCCAGCCCCTCTCCACCCCCCGGCCCCTCTGCCCACACCGCCTCTGCACGCCGCCGACATCCCCTCGCTCCCAGGGCCGGGCTCCCACTCCCCCGCCCTTGGCACAGCAGGTCTACACAGCCCGCAGCAGGGGATGGAACTCTCCCCCATTCCATGGTTCCAAGCGCCATCCCCCCCATTCCCCCCCCCCCCAGTGGTTCCATCGTTGGAACGTTCCTTGCCGTGCGTCCTGGCAACCGTCTCGGGGGACTCACCATTGCGGACCGGTGCCCGCAGCTGAGCGCACGGGAGGCTACTCGCTGGCTCACAGCTTCAGAGTGTTGGGATCGCTTGGCTTGTCCTGGGACTCCTGTATTAAAAGGAGAGAGGCTCGGAGTGCTGAGAGGTTGGGGGCTGTGCCCTGGCACGCCCCGCCTTACAGGTGGGGGCAGCACCAGCACCCGGCAGCGAGGGGACAGGGGACAGAGGGGTCCCCGCAGCACCACGGATGCTCCCGGGACAGATGAGCCCCAGCCCCATAGCGGGAGGAGGAGGAAGAGGGAGTCAGTCCCATCCCCCCGGGGCAAGGAGGGGTCCGTGGGTCTCTGGGGCAGGCGGAGAGGTCCTGGGGAGGGGACAACTGGGGGCTTGAGGGATGCTTTTGGCGCACCCTGTGTCACCCAGCCTTGTCCCCACAGTGTCTAAAAGGACAGTGTTGGGACAGGGTGGGAGCGAAGAGCCCACTGACTGTGGCCACCCCTGCCTCACCACCCCCTGGCATGGCAGCCCGGGAGGTCAGCGGTCCCTGTCACCCCTTCATGCCCTCCCTCCCGCAGGATGGAGGACAATCGAGCCCCCAGGCAGCTGAAGGAGGCCTGGACGCAGACTGGAGATTCCCCGGCTGCCAGCTCCGGGCCAGAGCCACATGAGGAGACCGAGGGCCAGCCAATGTGGGCGGGTGAGTGTGTAGGCACGGGGGGCAGGGACTGCCCACCCTGCCTTGCCCACCCTGCCCCACGCTGCCCTGGTCCCAGGCTCACACCTACCAGCCAGGCTGGCACCAGGGCTCCCAGGGAGCAGTGGCCAGCAGCACGGCCCCGTCACAGCATCCCTGGACAGGGACCCTCCCTCCCCCTGCTGCCAGCGCCTCCCTCACTCGGGGCGTGCTGGGGCCCCTCCCCGTGCTGCCCTCCAGCATTGCACCCTCCCCCCTGGGGTGTCTAGGGGACAGCAGTGTCCCAGCCTTGAGCCAGGGCTGGGGAGCTCCCCAGGAGCTGAGCAGAGGGCTCAAGTTTCGCCCCTTGCCTGCCCCCTAGCCCTGCTTGGAATCCCTCAGGCAGTTCTGTTCCTCCTGAGCATCATCGGAGACTTCATCTTCAGGAACAGACCAGAGGTATCCATGGCCACTTCCACGAGGCTGTGCCTGTGTCACCTGGCCGCCCTTTCTGCCCCTATCCCATGCTCAGAAGCTGCTGGGGGCTGTGCCGGGCTCCCCTGGCTGTCTCTACCCCTTGACACTGTCTGTCCATCTGTCCCCTCTCCGGCTGGCAGCAAAAGGATGCAAAGCTGAAGTTTCTGGATGCCATCTGCACCACCTGCTCCACCATCGGCACGCACCCCACTGTGTGGCAGCTGTTTTCCTTCTGCCTGGAGGAGGTGCTGGACACCATCGAGGTGAGGGGCTGAGCAGGCAGGCTGAGGCAGGGGCAGGGGCAGCAGCACAGCCCTGGGGGCAGGAGGGGGCTTGGCCAGGCAGGGGGGGGTGCTGATGAACGCTGCTCCAGTTCTCAGTCCTTGGAGATGCTCCAGAGACCCCTGGGTGGCCCACCTGGAGCCAGGACTTTCAACAACGTCTGCAGGTCCCTCGGGCCAGCCTGTGGCTCTGTGATGGGCACAGCCCTTCCTGCCACGGAGCTTGGGACCTCTGGGTGCTGACTGGGGAGGGGGGGCCAGGGTGGGAGCACCTGGGCTCTGCCAGCCCCGCAGGCTCTTGCTGGGCAAGGGAGACCGCCCCGTCCTGACCTGTCCCACCCCGCTGTGTTTTTGGGACAACACCAGGAGGTGCTGAAAGATGAGCCCACCGACCACCTGGACACCAGGGTGCAGCGCCAAGCCATGCTGGCCATCACCTCCCTGAGGTACCTGCCCCAGTCCCCACTTTGGCCTCCCTGGTGCCCAGTGGCCCCAGGAGCACAGGTCCCAGGTAGGGGCATCTCCAGTCCTTGGTCCAAGAGGGAGACAGACAGCAGGGCCAGGGGGTACCACCAAGTTTTCCCTCCTGACATCATTGTCAGTGTCATGGGGGTTGAGATGTCACCCATGGTGTGGAGTCAGTCCAGATCTCCAACCCTGGGGTCTGCCTCCTCCTTGCCGGGTCCCAAGAGCACTTCTCTGTCCCTGCAGCAGAGTGGGGCTGCCCCTGCGGGAGAGGCTGAGCAGGCTCCTCCATGCCTGCTTCTCCAGCGTCTTCTGCGTGCCTCGGCTGGAGAAGCAGGAGGGCTCCGAGGCTTTCATGTACCCCAAGGTATGCCATGGGCTTGTCCATGTCTTTCCTTTCCTGGAAGGAAATCTGTCATTCGTTTAATTGCTGGACCAGCATTAAACCATGATGGGGGGGAACCACAGGGAGGTCCCTCTGCCCAAGGCCCCTTCCTGGGCACTGCAGGGTCATGGCTGTCCTCCTCCAGGCTTCCAGGACTGCCCCCAAGCCTCTGTCCCCCTTGCAGACCCTGGCCACGATGGACAACATGCTGCAGGAGCTGATATGCAGCGCTGGTGACTTTGCTGTCCTGGATTTGCAGACCATCTTTCAGGTCTGTCCTGGGCACAGGGGTCCTCACATGCAGTGAGCCCTGGCTTGAGCAGTGTCTCTCCCCCCCTAGCTCCTGGTGCCAGGAGGGGAACAGAGAATGTCCCTCCTTCCCTGCCATGTCCCCCCCACCAGGCCCCTGCCTCCTGACTGCTGCCAGAGCCCCTTCTATTCCTGCCCTAGCCCCTGCCCCCCCCACCCCTCTGCAGCCTTGCCCTCTGCCCATCCTGCCCAACGCCCCTCCCAGATGGACCTGCCTGTCTGGCAAGAGGAGCCCAGACCTGGGGCTTTCCTCCTCTGCCTTCACCACGGACCATACCCCAGAGGCCCCACCACGGATCCCTAGGGAGGTGGCCAGCCCAGAGCCTTGGGTGGGGGGCAGAGGAGGAGTTTTGGGGGGAGGAGTGAGTGGAAGGCAGCAGAGGCAGCAGCAGGATGTGACCTGCCTGGCGGGGGCAAGAGGGACACATGCCCATCCCAGGCACTGCCCCGCAGCCTGGCCCTGCCCTGCTGTGCCCTGCCACCTCCATGCCACATCAGTAGCTTTTCTCCTCTCAGCTCCTGCTGCCCTTCAGCACTTCCCAGCCAGGAGAGGTGCAGGAGAGGGCCGTGGCACGGATTGCCCAGCTGACCAGGTTCATCACCAACTACCCTGGGCTGCAGGTACTGAGCTCCTGGCCTGGGCAGCCCCAGTGCCCCTGAGCCCCAGCACCTCCCAGGGAAGCCGGGCACCCAGTCAGCAGGAGGCTGGGAGCAGGGGTCTTTGCCCTGTCTTGTCCGTGCTCTCTCCCAGGGCTGCCCTGGCCACCGGCAGGAGCCTGGGTCTGGCAGCCCTGCCCTGCCCTGAGCTGCTGCTCTGGGAGCAGCCAGGGCTCACTGTGTGCCTGGGCTCAGCCTGTGCCCGCCCTGCCTCTCTTCCCCCAGGTCTGCCCCTGCTTTGCAGGAGCCATCACCCATGGGCACGAGTGCTCTGAAACACACCGCTTTGAGATGCTGGGGATGCTGGTGGGGTGCCTCACCTTCTGCGGCACCTGCAGTGACATGGAGACCCGCCATCAGGCTGCAGAAGCTCTCTCTCACCTGCACACCTTCATCCTGCAGCAGAGAAGTAAGAGAAGCCATGTCGGGCTGGGTCCCCCTAGCAATGGGCAGCCAGGGACACCTCTCCTTGCTGAGAGAGAACCTGACCCAAGCTGCCTGCCTGCAGGCTGAAAGGCCACTTCCCCTCGCCCCTGCTCCCAATGGCCCTGGACCCTCCCTGGCTATCTGCTCCTCCCCTGCCTGGCTGCCCCCTTCCTTTGCCAGCCACTCTTCTGCCCGCTGCTCTCAGACTGCACCCCCAGCTCCGCACTGTCCCTCTGAGCACCCCGCTTTTGCTCCTCCCCAGGCAGGTGTCCCGGGCTGGGTGACACAGAGGTGCTGCAGCTCCAGCTTCACTGGGAAATGTTGCTGCCCAGGCACAGCACCCGCGAAATGTTCTTGGTAAGAAGTGTCTTGGGCTCCTGGTCAGAGGGCTCAGCCTGAGTGCAGGGACACCTGATGCACAGGGATGGTGGGGACTCCTGCTGCTCCTGAGCAGGGGCTAGGCAAAGGCCCCCAGCAAGCTGCTCTCTAGGTGACACATCTCCCTTCTCCTTCATCCCACAGATACTCACGGAGTATCTGCAGCCCTCCGACGGGGTAGACCTTATCCTCATGGCCATCAGAAAAATGAAAGATGCAAACCCCTACAGCATCCACATGGCTATCTATATGGTGGTCACCCTTGTGGAGCAAATGGTCTTCCAGCAGGAGCATGTGAGTAGCCCGTGGGTGGCAGAGCTGATGCTCCAGCCCACTGGGGGACAGTTCCTCCCCTGGCTCCGTGCCTGGCCAGCACTGATGCCATCTCCAGCCATCATACTACAACAGGAATGTAAGCAGCTCCCCGTGGGAGCTGGGGAGGAAGTTGCACTCACCCTGCTGACATTCCCACTCCCACCCATGTCTCCCCTCCAGGTGCGGAACATCGTGTGGGCCATCTATAGAAATGGGCCCTCCATCAGGTCGGTGGCAGCCCTCAGAAGCCTGGAAATTACTCTGGAGAGGATGGCAGGCAAATACCTCAGTGAGGTGGTGACCAGCCTGCTGCAGTGCACCCCGACGTACACCAGGTGCAGGGCCCACCAGTCTTTGGGGCTCCTCTCATGCGGAAAGGCGACCCAAGACCCTCCTGAGGGACTTCAGCTCAGCCATCCTTTTGGATGTCCCCTCTGACAGAACCCTTGTCTCCTCACAGTGGCTCCTCGATCATCCGTAGGGTGATGCTGCCCAATCCCCAGCTGGCAGAGAAGGTGCTGTGGGACCTGCTCAGCAAGCTCCTCAACCCACTGCCTAAGACCTCCACCTCCACCAAGGATGACTCATGCTTCCTCTCCCTGGCTGTGAGTTGCTTGATGAGGCCTCTCTGACCTCTGGGGCTGCTCTCAGCTGTTCCAGGTTCCCCCTTCCCTTCTGGTCCCACCCCAAGCCTTGATCTCCCCAGGGCCACAAGGGTATCTCAGTGTCTAGGTGTCTTCTGCAGGCAACTGAGGCGATAGGGGAGATCCTCCTGCAGGAAGATGCTCTGCAGGCCATCCGCAAGTACAAGTTGAAGTGGAAGATTTTCCCAAAGCTTTTCCTGGGGCTGCTTTTTCAAGTGGTTTTCATCATGGACCTGGCACTAGAGGAGGTGGAAATCTGTATGGAGCTCCAAGAAGAACAGCTCTATTACACCAGGTGCTCCATCCCTGTCCTCTCAGCCCCGCTAGCCACCCAGAGCCAAGCCAGAGGTCCTGGTGGGAGCTGAGCGCTTCTCCCTGTGCAGGTCTGCAGTGCAGTCCATGAGGCTGGTGCTCAGCAAAATGGGGGGGTGAGAGAGAGGTGCTGGCCATCCAGGAGCAGGGGGGCTGGGACGCCCTGCTCAGCACCCAGACCCACCTCACCGGAGTGCAGATCATCGCCAGGTGAGAGCCCCTTCTCCACACTCCTCAGGGACTGAGCACCCCTCCCTTCCTTGGTGCTGATGGCACTTGGAGATCCAAGTGCTGCAGACTGGTGATATCCAGACTGCTGCAAACCCCAAAGACGCGTGCCCAGCCAACTCAGGCCTGATGGTGCCTCCGTCCCCCTGCCAGGGAGATAACAAAAAACTCCAGACTTTTGCGTAGCACCATCTTCCACCGTCTGATGGAGCTCCTTGCTGTGGAGAACCCCACCTGGGAGACGGCTGCCATGGTCTTCCTCATCGAGGTGAGCCTGAGGGCACTTCTCCAAGCCCTCTCCAACGCTCGGCTCTCCTGTGCCCACTGCTGTGGGGGGAGCTGAGGCAGTGGGTGGGCTCCGGTTGGTACCGTGGAGGAGCAGGCGAGCAGCCCGTGTGGTGTGGGACACGGGGGCTCTCCACAATCCCTGCTGCCTCCATCCGGGCTTGGTCTCTCTCTCCCCGGCGTCCTTTCCCTGAGCTGGTGGCCGGAGCCAGCCCCCGCTGCCTGTGTTTCAGATGCTGGACTGCCCCGACCTTGGCGATGAGCTGCTGGAGCTTGCCCTGGGGATCTTCTCTAGGTATCTGCAGAGTCAGTGCCGGGGGATGCCCAGCCTGGTGCTCAGGGGCATCCTCAAGCTCACCCAAAGGCCTGACACGGTGAGTAGGGGACAGCTGGGACAGCCACCCGGGGGGGAGCAGCGGCTGGTGGGTAACGCGGGGGCCGGGGCTTTTCTGGGCCTCGGGAGCTGTGCCGGCTGCTGCCAGCTCTGCTGCCCCCGTGGCCCCCTGCCCCACGGCTGTGCCGTGCCAGGAGGGAGGCAGCAGTGCTGAGAGGAACAGGCTCCTGCCGCCACCCCAAAGCGACCACCCCGGAGCACGGGGTCTGCAGAGCCGGGCCAGGGGGTGCTGAGCCCCGGGGTGAAACGCAGCGGCCTCGGTGGTGGCTGCTGGCAGGTGGGGCAGCTTTG
The DNA here is from genome assembly GCA_020745705.1 of Hemiprocne comata. Lineage (NCBI taxonomy): Eukaryota > Metazoa > Chordata > Aves > Apodiformes > Apodidae > Hemiprocne > Hemiprocne comata. The sequence goes on along the minus strand of JAJGQW010000040.1, from coordinate 34,125 downwards.
CAGGCAGCGCCGGTGGCCCACCAGCCTGCCCAGGGGGTCTGGTGGGGATGGGGACAGCCGAGGGGCTGCAAGGAGCCAGTGCTGCCTGCACTCCCCCCCGCGCCCTGCTCTTCCCGTGGCCGTGCTGGGGAGCCCGGTCTGCCGGGACCTCGCCCTGTCACCCCCGTGAGGCCGGTGTTGGCGGGGGGGGGGGGTTTCCAGCTCTGCCGTCGGTCGCTGCTTTACACAAAGGAGGCGTCGTGTCTCACACAGGCAAAGAAAACCCTCGAGCTGCTGCCGAGCATCATGGAGCTGCTGCAGGACGCCGACAGCGAGACCAGCGCCGTGGCCCTGCCCGTGCTGGATGCCGTGCTCCCGCTGCTGGAGGGGAAGGAGGGCAGCCTCACCACCCTGGACATAGCGGAGAAGCTCTGGACCTTCTTTGATGATGTGAGGCTGGGGGAGAGCCCTGTGTCCCCCTCACCGGGTTCATCCATTAGCCTCCCCCCCCTCTGCTTTGCCCCACAGCCCCCAGACCCCATCGCTGCCCTCACTGGCTCCAAACACCCCGCCTGAATGCGCCCCGACTCAGTCTCCCTGCCACGGGGGGACAGTGGTGGCAGGGTGGCTGCAGCCACGCTGAGCCCCACCGATGAGCAACCCCCAGCCCTCCGCAGGGTGTCCCTCTCTGGTCCCCAGCCCCAAGGACCCCAGCACACCACAGCTCACCATGGCGTTGGGGCTGAGGTCCTCCTCCCCTCTTCCCTCAGGACTCGGGCACTGTGCGGAAGGTCTCCATTCAAATCTTTGATCATCTGGTGAGGTTGATGCAAGGTAAAAGAAAGAAAATGAAGGAGGAGGTGTGGAACAGCCTGCTTCCGTTGGTGTTCCACCTGCTTGACCAGGACAAGGCTGTGGCCAAGGTGGGATTCCCTGCCCGAGTGGTGCTTTTGGCAGGGTAGTGCCAACACCAAACCCTTCAAATGTGTGTCACCGGGTGGTAGAGCTTGCTGAGTGCCCTGGACCAGTCAGAGCCCCCACTTCCCTGCCCACTGCTGCCTTTCTCCTCCCGCTGCCCCAGTGGATGGGGAAGTGGGTCCCTTTCGCATCCAGCTCCCCCTGCACAGCCCCTGGCATGGGTCCCTGCAGCCCCAGAGACTGGCCTATGGCTCCACAGCAGTCTGGGGCTACCAAGGTCAAAGCACTGAAGCCCCAACAGGCTCCCAGCCAGAGAGGGTGACCACCCTTATCTTCCCCAGGGTGCTGAACCTGGAGGCAGCATCAGCCCCCAGCTTGAGCATCTTCCCTGCACGGGCTGGGACAGGCTCCGAGCCCCACCAAGAGGGGGGGACACAGGGTCCTGTGCCACCGGCGGTGGTGGTGACATCTCTGCTGCTCACCAGGCCTCCCAGGAAGCCCTCCACAGCGCTGGACGGTTCTTGAAGTGGGGGCAGCTGGTGCAGCTGGCCCAGAATGCACAGGTGCAGCTGATCTGGGAGTGCCTGGTAAGCACAGCCCCGACCCCCCCTGGGAACACCCCTGCCCCATGCCCACCTGGGGGACAGAGGGCTGTGCCCCTGTGGCTGCACGCACCCCTCCAGAGCAGGCTCTGCTCCAACCTGCCCTCACCCCCAGGGTCCCAATGGGGACCCTGCCACCCGGATGGCACCCCAGCGTCCTCAGGGAGCCCTCTCCTCCCTCCAAATCCCGATGCCATGTGGCAGGAAGCTGGGAGTGTCCTGCTGCGGGGAAGAAGGGTGGCCCTGGGTGAGGGGCAGCTCTGCAGCAGACCTGCACCCTTCTCCCCTCTGCAGCTGTCCAGGAAGAAGACCAAGAACAAGGAGTACCTGCTGCGGTGCCGGGCTTACCTGCAGAGCCCCCAGGAGCTCCTGCGCTGTGAGGCGGTCAGGGTCATTGGTGAGCCACCAGGCCTGGGTCCCTCCCTCTCCTGGGGTCCCTGTGTCCCAGCACAGGACCCGTGGGATAGCTCTTCACCCCCTCCCCTCAGGGAGGTCGGGATGGGTGGCAGGGTCCCTGACACACTGTGTCCCCCCAGGGCTCCTCGGCCGGCGGCTGCAGGAGAATGAGATGGAGGATGTCAAAGGGGGTGAGTGGGGGCAGCCGGGAGGAGGAAGGAGCCTGGCACGGAGCTCCCCCCCAGCCTGGGCGAGCCTCCCCTCCCAGCACGGTTATGGGGAGGGGGCTGTTTCTGCAGGGGCATATTCCTGACCAGCAGCCTCCAGCCAAGCCACCTGCCCCCTGGCTCCCTCCTGGCTGTCACCTCACCTCTGCTGTTTTGTCTCCACAGTCCTCCGAGGTGCAGAGAAAGACAGCAGTGCCCTGGTCTCCTCCCTGGCCCTGCAAACGCTGCACATCCTCCACCCACTACGGCCAAAGTCAAGGGCCACCTTCCGGCTGCCACTGCCCAGGCCATGGAGGAGGGGGCGGCACTCGGCCCGCAGAGGGGACTCTGCTCAGGCAGAGTCAGAGCTGCAGCCCCAACACTAGGATGCCCCAACACTAGGGAGGGAGGGAGGGAGGGAATGAGAAAGGAGGGAGGGAGGGAATGAGAAAGGAGGGAGGGAGGGAATGAGAAAGGAGGGAGGGAGGGAATGAGAAAGGAGGGAGGGAGGGAATGAGAAAGGAGGGAGGGAGGGAATGAGAAAGGAGGGAGGGAGGGAATGAGAAAGGAGGGGGGAGGGAATGAGAAAGGAGGGAGGGAGGGAATGAGAAAGGAGGGAGGGAGGGAATGAGAAAGGAGGGAGGGAGGGAATGAGAAAGGAGGGAGGGAGGAGGGATTATCTGTATATATCAATCTGTTATTATCTGTAGTTAAAATTCCTTCCGAAATTCAGATGTTTTGTATTTTCAAATAAAAATGAATGTTCCTTGTTTCTACACAAATCTAGAGTTTTAAAACGTCTATGGAGCTAGTTGAGGAAAATTGGGAAAAATATATACTAAAGCAAGGGTGAAACTGGGAGCAGGGGGAAGCGCTTGGTGCCTTTCCCTGGGGCTGAAAATGAGGAGAAAAAGGTGAAATGGTGCAGAGGGCCCAGGGGGGAGCTCCACTGGCCCGGGGAGGGGGATGTGGGGCAGAGCTTGGCACAGGGGGGGTGTGAAAGGCCCCGCACCAGGAAAGCGGGGTGGGCAGTAGGGCGCGGGTGGCAGGCGGGTGAGATGGGCGAGGACAGCGTGTGCCAGCACAGGGCTCGGCACGGAGGGAGCGGGAGGTGCGGCGTGGAGCCGTGCGAGCCAAGCATGAGACTTGGGTAGCTCGGCAAGAGGCAGTTGGGTTGTGGAGCCCAGCTTGGTGCGGGGGAGAGGGGCCTGGTACCACGGCTGGTGCAGGGGATGGGGAACATGCACCATGGCTCAGCTGAAGGGCCGGGGGCTGTGTGCTGCGGCTCAGTGCGAGGGGTGGGGGACATCCCCCGTGGCTCGGGGCAGGGGGTGGGAGATGACCTGCATCTGTGCAGGGGACAGGGAGGTTTGGGGGGGGACAAGAAGCTGGGGGGGGGACAAGAAGCTGGGGGGGGGACAAGAAGCTGGGGGGGGGACCAGGAGAAGGGGGGGGGACCAGGAGAAGGGGGGGGGACCAGGAGAAGGGGGGGGACCAGGAGAAGGGGGGGGACCAGGAGAAGGGGGGGCGACAAGAAGCAAGGGGGGGCGACAAGAAGCAAGGGGGGGCGACAAGAAGCAAGGGGGGGGCGACAAGAAGCAAGGGGGGGGGGGGGACAAGAAGCAGCAGCGGGGGGACAAGAAGCAGCAGCGGGGGGGGTAAAGAAGCAGCAGCGGGGGGGGGTAAAGAAGCAGTAGCACGGCGGGAAGAGAAGCAGCAACAGCAGCAGGGAGGGAAAAAATCCTAAACAAACCCAGGTGAATGCAGGCCGGTTGGAACTAGATCTTTTCAGTCCCTTCCCAACCAGACCATACTACGATTCACAGAGATCCCAGCTGCCGCTGCCTGCCCGCCCCCCCCCCCCCGACAACCCCGGGCCGCTCCCTCCACTTTGCCACCCTCCCTCCCGCCGGCGCTCGCCGCATCCCCGCCGCCCACCACCCCCCCGCCGCTTCTAGCAGCCGGGGCAGAGCATGGAGCAGCGTTGTTTCCCCACCACTCCGTGCTTATGGCCATAAGCCCTCTGCTGCTGCTTCCCCCACACACACACTACTTGCCGTTTGCCAGCGCCCCCCCCCGCGGCTTCTCCCCCGAGCCAGAAACCGCCGGCGGCAGCGCAGGGCACGGCACCGCGCGTCCTCAGCCTCCCACTTCCTCCTCGGACCGCGTGGCAGCACGGGCCACGGGCCGCCGCTCTTCCGGCCCCGCCCAGCCCGGCGTTCCCCAATCACCGGGCAGCAGTGCACGGCCATGGCCACGCCCCCGAGAGCCGGCGTTGGCTGCCGCCTGTACCACGTGCACCGCAATTAACCAATCGGAGGCGTGTATGGCTCTTCGGGGAGGGGCTGGGACGCCAGCACGTTGAGGCTGCATGCGCCATCTTGGCAATGGGCGCCGCCATCTTGCCGTACGGCGCCGCCATCTTGCCGTATGGCTACAGCCGGGATCACGGCAGGGGTGCCGGGAACACTTTAAAAAGGGTTTCTTTGCATTTTTTAAGACCTAGAGCCTATAGATGTTCATCATTTAACTTTTTTCCGAAAATTATATGTTTATATCACATATCTATTTTAAGGGTATATATTATTGGCTTCCCTTGACATTTATGTGCCCGAAATTACTCCAGCTCCACCAAAGAGGCACAATATCAGGGCAACGACCCTTACCGACAGTCCCTTCATTCAGTCATACAATTTACACATGGACACCAACGCCAAAATGGGACAGGTCTCGCTCCCCGACTTGAAAGCCCGTTACTGCACACGTGCAGTCCTTCAGCTGCAGTAACCAACTCTGGCCAGCAGGTGCCAGCAGCGGTGCTGAAAAAGCGCCTTACTGCACCGGCGGCGCTGCAGATGCAGTACCGCACTTTCGCCACAGGGCGGCAGAGCCGAGATCCGCGGGTGGGGGTGGGGGGGGGTTCGGGGCCTTGAGAGCTACTACGCTTGCGCAGCTCGTGGCAAAAAAAGTAATAACTTACTAACGTCTTGTGAACTGCAGCGACCAATCAGCTCGTTGGCTGCCGGCCTTACCACGTGCACCCCAATTAGTCAATCGGAGGCGTGTCTGGCTGTTCGGGGAGGGGTTCGGACGCCAGCACGTTGAGGATGCATGCGCCATCTTGGCGAAGGGCGCCGCCATCTTGGCGAAGGGCGCTGCCATCTTGGCCATTACTGCGCACGCGCAGTCCTCTAGCTGCAGTACCCAATTTTGGCCAGCAGGTGCCAGCAGAGACCGTCTCTCACAGCGCCTCACTGCATTTTTCGGGATTGCACATATGCAGTACCGCACTTTCGCCACAGGGTGGCAGAGACGAGCCAGAAACCAGAAAACCCAGAAAAACAAAACAAACAAAAAACAAACAAAAATCAACCAACAACGACTTCACTAGACCGGCAGCGCCCTTTTAATTTTTCTTTCCTGGGCATCAGAAGAAGAGACACTGATTAAAATACTCCTACCGTAAAAGTATGTGACTTCCCCTTTTTCATTCTTTTAACTTCCAAGACTGCTAATCGGTACCATTTCATTCCCTGTCTCGCAAACACACAGTTGCAAAAGGGGGAGGGGTTTTGTTTTGTTTTGTTTTGTTTTGTTGTAGTTTAAAGAATTATGAGGGACGTCTGCCCAGCTGCACGGCGCAAAGGGAGATGCTACCGACCTGCCAGGGCAACGCCAGATTCAAAGAGAGACAGAAGTAAAGTACATCCAGCTGACTGTCTTTCCCAACATTTGGAACACATACCTAAACTGTTTATCTACACCTCATAAATTATCTGCTACAGTTATTCAGCAGTTACAGTTCAAACAATGCAAGTCAGTTTGTAAATTATACATTTATAAGCTTCCTTTGTGACAGAAAAATCAGTGCGATAAGAGATCTCACCTATGACTTTACTTTTGAAGGGGGGAACAAAGCAAAACAAAAGCAAACAAAAAAAAAAAAATCCCCAATGCATTATTTTTTAACATTTGTCTGTAGTGTAATCCATCCTGAGTCGATGTTCACTTCCTGCTGAAAGTTGTTCCCTCCAGACAGGAAAAGAATATAATTGAGAAGAATGTGAAAGTATGCCTAACAGGTAGGGGGAAATCGGACTGTCTGGCCTGATGTTCCTTCTGATTTGGATTATAATCACGAAACAGATGGAAATAATTGCCGAACAGTGGTTAGAAATGTGATAAATGCGATTAGAGCTTACAAGGAAAAAATACAGGAGTGTAAACAGAGGCTGGATGAACAACCCAGCGATTACTGGCAAAGACTTGGACAAGCTTTGTTAAAATATGGAGGGCAGAACCTCTTACATTTTAATGAAGCTTTGGCTGTCAGTGTATTTGTGGATCAGGCAGCCCCAGACACCCAGAAATATTGAGGAGTCGTATGAGCGTGGGTGTAGGACCATTACAGTCAGCACAGCCTGAGCGGATAAAAGCAAAGGGGGTGCTCTCCCAGCAGTAAAACAGTACCCCATCCCAAGCGAAGGATGCTCTAGTGTTCAAAAAGTTGATGAGTTTTTAAGGATGGGTATCCTCAGGGAACCGAATACCTGTAAAATACCAGCCCCCTACCCCCCTACTGCTGGTTGCCAAACATAGAACCGATCAGGAAGGTCAGCCGGAACACAGATACATGGGAAATGTAAGGAAAATTAATACATAAAAATCCTGCACCCTGGGGTAGCAGCTCTGTCACAAATTCCCCATCAGGCAAAGGTTTTTACAAGTTACAGATTTAACTGCTGCATTTTCAAGTGTCCCGGTCGCTTTCACTTGGGAAGGGAAATGGTTGACTTGGCAGAAACATTGGAACCTGATTTGGAAGACAGACAACCACCCAGGCTTTAAATACATACATGGAGTTGTCAGTAAAAGAGGAGAAATCCGGCTTGGCCCCAGTAATTAATTAAAGAGCGGGTCATCAGAGATGCAACAGCAATGGATTTGATCTGGAGATCTGACTCCTTAAGCAGCCACACGGCATCTTTGTACCCGCAGCGTCCTTCCGTGGCACAGTGCTCTGGAGTTAAGAGATGCTGCTGGCAGCCACACAGCTAGACATAGACAATCATGAAATTGGAGAGAGACTAACTTGGATTACAATCCCTTCTCTTCCATCGAGCTGCATTATAATCCGCAAAAACCTTACTAAAATATTGCTAACGTCTCCTCTAGTTTTTACTGCCCACAAGAGGATTTCCCTTCATTTTCCTATTGCTGATTATTTTGGCTTAACGCTTTCATACAGATAGTTTTGGCAATCACAGCAATCACAGTGAAAAATAGTTGTCTGAATGTTCAAAGCAAAGTGGTTAAAATAATTTTGGAAGAGAGGTTAGAGGGAGCACCTGAGTGTGTAAGAGTTCCTGTGGAGCAAGGGAGCATCAAGACTGGGTGAATTGAATTAATTATTGGGTCCTCCTGCGTTTACCCACACAAAATGCAAACTATGTCCACACAGCGTAAGAAGCTGATTGAAGAGCTCATTAGATCATTGACATTTAGATACATCTTGAAATATGAGGGACAATCCTGAAGATCGGAAGAGCTCTAACCACTATCATTTTGTTCTAGCGAAGTTTCTTGGCAAGGGAACACATTGAGATCAGGGATGTGCAGGCAACGGGTCTCAGGTGAAGAACTAGATGCAATTCTCATGGAAAGGCCATAGAAATGGTCACCTAAAAACTGTAGCAGATTCGTCATCAGTGGCAATTTTACTAGTCCAGTTCAAGCACAGAGAAAGTGAGGTGAGACAGAGGGATCTGCTGGATCTATGTGGGAGGGACAGTGAGCGAGGGGTGAAAATATGGCTAGGGAATGCCACACGGAGAGACCAGGGCTGGGCATGGGGCTGTGGGACCACTTTGTCATCACCTCTTTCCAGGGAGCTCAGCTACACAAGAGGGGCTGCAAGGGCCGTGTACAGTGAGAGGTCTGTGTATAAATTATTATTTTCCTAGGGGTGGCAACACAACTGTGATACTAATAGTGCATGAATCAAAACTTGATTGGCATGTGTTTTTTAAACATCAACTTTTGTCTTTTTGGAAAAGAATATTTAAGATGTGCAAGTAACACGCAGGTTTCTGAGTAAGAACCTGAAATCCCTATTTGCCGTTGCTGCATTCAAAGGTTTTTCCTCTTGGAGCAGTTTATGTTGCCAGCTGCAATGTTAGACGACAACAGTTTGAAATCAGATTTCCTCACTAGATGCTTCATCAGGTTAAAAACTAGGGTGTTGGAAATCCTTTAGAGCATCCTGAGTGAAAGGGGCCCTAACATACAGTGCAACATATAGCTTGAATCCCAAACGAAACAGGGGTCTCGAGCCCCAAACCAAACCCCAAAAGAATGCATTTAATCTTACCAGGGGACTTGCTCTAAGCTCTTCGGTTTGGGATCGGAGATTCTTCCCGAAAATCCCTCGGTGCCGGCTGGAGATTCTGCAATCCTACGCATCCATCGAGGTTCAGGAGCCGTGTCCCATCTGGGTCGCCAAAATTATACCCTAAAATCCGGTGGCAGAAAGAACCCTCTTGACTTTAGTTTCAGAAGGCAGGCATTCTTTATTCCAGCGCTGGGTGAGAGGGGAATCCTTCCTCCTAACGTGCCTCAAATCGCACCAAGTAAGGCTTATGCAGCTCATCAGTGCACACGAGATGCCCCGGAATGATGATGAATATTCATTTTCACAATGGTTCTGTCATAATAAAATTGCTTTACAAGCGAGAACCAGACACATCTGTGTGGAATGCCCCTCTTGCCACCTATTGTTACAGGGCTCCACCTTGGAGACGTTCCTGTTTGCAGGTTTCAGCTCGAGGCATCAACTCCCAGGCCGGGCTCATCAGTGTAAAATGCCCCTCTTGTCACCTATTGTCGCAGGCCCCCCCGCCCTGCAGGCGTTCCTGTTTGCAGATTTCAGCTCACAGGCATCATCCTATTTCAGGGTACCCAAGGCCTCATTAATTTTACTTTCCTGAGAATAAATCTGGGCATCTACAATGCCTTTTCTTTTTTTTTTTTTTTTTTTTAATCCCTTCAGGCTTACCCCATCAGGTGAGTATAACTGCCGAAAAAGAGCTTGCCTAAGTTTGTTGATAGATTTATTGCCATCAACAGGAAAAGGTTCAGAATCTGTTTCATATATTCTGCTACATTTGATCAAGTGTACACCAAAAAAAAAAAACCCTGCCCATCATTTATATTATTCTCATGATGTGCCTTAAAAAGTGCAACTTGATTTAAATCCCATGTTGAGAACTGCTCGGTGCCCCGTCTCTCCCAAGAGCCAGGAGCATTGCACGGTGTTTTGCAGAGGGGCTGGTTTGCAGCGCTCAGGGCCTGGGGAACCGTCTGGCCGGACAGTCCCGAGGGGCGCGTTTGTTTGGTTTAATCACCCATTGTTTTCTCCCCCCCGGGTGGGCCGATGGCGCCAGGGAGGCAGCTGGTTCGTCTGGCTGTGGTGCTGTGAGGGTCTCCCACCGAGCAGCCCGGCTGTCCCTCCCGGAGCGCCCCCGGCCGCGGGGAGCGCGGGGTGTGTGCGGGGGGCAGCCCCAGCCGGCGGGAGCCCCCGGCCCGGCCTTGCTGCCGCTTGGGGGGCGGCAGATTAAACGCTTACATTTTGTTCAGGTGCCTTCTGCAATCTGTACAGATCCAGCCTCTGCACCCCTGAGGAGGGCTCCTGTCCGTGCCCGGGGTCTGAGCGCCGCTTTTTCTAGTGCTTCCCTGGGGGGCGGATGTTCGCAGCTGCCCGTGGCTGCAGCTGTGCATGCAGGGCACAGTCACCCTTTGCAGTGAGAGTAATCAAAGCATTGATTAAAAAACTCCAGTGAGTCGGTTCGATTTTTTCATAAAATGCTGAAGGCTATGGCTGTAAGGGTCAAAAAGAATTAAATTATTGAAAGAGCTCTTGCCTGTCTTTAAGTCATCTTCCTGATACTGACTGGCATAACGATTCTACTTGCATACTGGAGTCATGTTTTTAAAATATATTGTTATTGAAATTATCAGTAGGTTTCTGCTACACTTTTCAAGACACCAGAGGAAAATATGGTTAACTTCTGGTTCCTTTACTGAAGTGTAAGTGATGCAAAGCCAAATGTCATGATGAGCAGTGATGTGTTCTTACAGTGTGGCTGAAGGCTGCCTCCTTCCAGCACCTGGAGCAAACCCCGAATCATTTAGTACCACTGATTTCAACACAGCCTCAGTATCAGTATGAAACCCTTGCAGCAGGAGTTTGCTGTGCCCTTTATGAGTATCTGCCAAGTTATTCAGGATCTTCAGAAATTAAAACACTAGAGAGTGAAGAAATCTGTATCAGTATTTCAGAGTTGCAGTATATAAAGGCAAATGGGAAAATAAGGACATTCAGAGCTGGCTTTTCTTTCCAAGCTGCAAATTTGTTCTGCATTGAACAGTGCCTGCTGCTTTTTGCAAACGTGTGTGTACACTGAGGAGTTAGAGAGAGGGATAAAAGTATTTGTTGGGAAACCACCAGGGTTTCTAAAAGCATCTGTTCAGCCACTAAGCAATCAAAAAGGCACAACCAGAAATTATTTGTCCCATAAGGGTTCAGACAACTCCTCCTCAGTGGCGTGGACAGGGATTTTACTGAGCAGAAGCTCAGGTACTGGGAGGGGAAGGAGGCTGCTTCCTGCACCCCATGACTGCAGGTGAGCTGGAGCTGCTGGAGCAGCAGGCTGGCTCCCAGACAGAGGCACAGTCCTGCTTCTTCAGGAGTGCGTGGAGTCCAGCAGTGACATCTTCACCTCTGGCTGCTTTTGATGGAGAAGTTACATATCAGGGCTGCTGTAACAGCAACCCACCTGATCAGTCTAGGTGGTTTAATTTTACCGTTGACTTAATATAATTTAAATAAATTGCATTTATTTAAATCAAACCTGGCTCAGGAATTCCCTGTGCTGCAAATTGCTGGAAGCTGGGAAAGCATCCTGGAGAGGCCTGTATTCCCACACTTTCTTAACTTCTGTGAAGGCATTAACTTTAGCCCTTGCCAGAGACAGATGGGATGAAGCTTTGAGACAAACCATTACAGATGCTTTTCTCTTGCTCTAGGTAAGGATGGGGGATTTCTGTGCACTAGTGAAATATCCACAGTTGAAGCTCTTTACCTAAATGCTTCAGAAAGGTTTTGGGTCTGCCTGCTTAGGATCATGATACACAACTATAAAAATATTTTATCCTTGCTGTATGGACAGAAGAAAGTACCATTTGACATGCAAGCTGAAATATGTCTGTGACTTGAAGTCTCTTTTTGAATCTATTTATACTCCTCTATAACATCCTGGAAATAAGCTCCTGAATCTAATTGTGTTGCATGAAAAAGTCTTCTGCCTGTCTTAAACATAATACTTGCTGTTTTGAAATTGACGTTTTGAATCACATGGAATAGGGAAAAGTTCTCTATTATATTTATTGCTTCACAGGCTGCTGTTGCACCCCCTAATATTCAGCCAACAACTTGAGGTCTCACGGTCTATATCCAGTATTTCTATGCTGCAGTATTACTATGCTGTCATCACACTCGTTGGCATTCTCTGTAATTTATTTCAATTGTTATGTAGTATTTTAAGGCAAGGATTTAATACAATTTTGAAGGTGCCAGAACATTGTAGATTTATACATAATTATATTTTCTTTTTTCAATACTCCTTTGCCATTAGTTCCTTACATTCTATTTAACATCTACTGAGCCTAGAGCTGATGTCTATGCAGAATTAGCTGTCCAGGGCCAAGATGTCCACTCTGAAAGAAAATGGTTCAGAGTCCATCACTGTCCTCATTTTGTTGGTTCCTGCCACCTTTGCATGTACAACCTCCACTGAACAGTGAATTCCACCTGCTTCTCAGAAAGGCTCAAGGGACAGAATATTTCCTGTCTAGTGCTATGGCCTTGTATAGATCCCTGGGGTGGCCAGGGTGCAACACCAGTGATTTTATTTGGATAGAAAAAAAGTTTCAAAATAAAAACCACGTGCTACAGAACGCTATGAGCCAGCACAGGTTTTGGCAACAGGGCCTGGCAGTGTGGCAGCAGCCACTGCCAGTGGCCAAGTCCTCCTCCCCTGGCACCTGCTGTCACTTGCCAGCACTTGTGCAGCCACAGCTGAGGGCCCTGGTGGGACCAGTCACCCTTCCTGCTCTGCAGCAAACAGATCCTGACCCACATCCTTTGCTTGATGGAACATGATCAGCATTTGCTGTCAGGAACAAACACTGAAAAAAGCCAAAGTAATATCAGACGAGAACTTAATTTATTGCAAAGTAAAAAGGATTGGGATGGTGAAAAAAAGACACATCTAAACCACCATCCCCACTTCACTCCTTCATTACTAATCCCTCTATTTCCTCCCCACTAAGTGGCACGGAGGGCTGGGGAACGGGGCTTGTGGTCAGTTCAGAACACTTGGTCTCTGCTGCTCCTTCCTCTTCGTGCTCTTCCCTTTCTCCAGCATGGATCCTTTCCACAGGAATACAGTCTTCCACAAACTGCTCCAGCATGGGTCCTTCCAATGGGCTGCAGTCCTTCCTGAACTGCTCCAGCATGGATCCCCACAAACAAGCCTGTCCTGCTCTGGATGAGGCAGCCGTGTGCCTGGGGCTGCCTCCTGGGGCTGCCAGAGCAGGATCTGGGCAGCCAGGTAGCAGAGAGGGCCTGTTTGTACAGGCAGTGATGGAACAAAATGAGCTTGTGCAGCAAAAAAAAGCACATTAGTCTCAGGAAAGCAATTAATGTATTCAGAGGAAATCCATGGAATGAGAGAGACATGCAGTTTCCTCCAATCTTACAGTATTTCTGGTACTTAGAACCATTGAAAATCAGTGTTGACTGCCCAAACTAAAAATTGCCAGTCCTAGGATCAACCTGCACCAGCTACTGTACCTTGCACTGACTGAGCTGCACTGCAAGAGGCTGTCTCTGAGCAGAATTTCATACATTCATTCTTCATTGAATCTTTCTAGTGTTTGGTTCAGAATGAATATATCTGTTCAGCATCAAGAAGCACTGTGTACTCTGATTTTTATATTGGAGAGGAAGGAGACTACCAAGTGCCCTGGGAGTCAGTGTCTGCTCATGTAATTGTCCTCCACTGCCAAGGGAAGCATTTATATTATGTTATTTGTGGACAGAGCTTTGCCTTGCAACCCTCTTTTATGCCAGCAGCTCTGGGCATTGGCTCTGTGGGGATTAAAGCTCAGATGGAAATCCTGGCTCCCCACCAGTTCCCCCCATCCTCACAAGTAGTGGATTTCTGTGGTCCAGGGCAAAACACTTGGGGACACGAGATCTGCCATCAGCTCAGGTAAGGTTAAATACCCCTGAGAAGTGGTAGGTCCAATCTCCTTGTCCAGTGTCCATCCCCAAGACAGATCTGGGACACCTAGAGGGAAACACCTCTGCAAAACAGAAAGAGAACGCCCCTGGAGTAAGGCAATTAATCTGTATTTGGAGACTTGTATTATTTGACTTTTTATGGACTTCAGTGAAAGCTTTGCCAACTAAAGATCATCACACTGAACCATTGCTAACGTGCACTAAAAAAAACAGCCAATCAAACAAACAAAAAACACACCAGCTTGGATTAACTTTTTTAGTTTCCACAAATGAGGAGAAAACACAACTTGCTTCTGGTGACTAGAACCAGAGGATCCAGCTGTTCACCTTGTGCACTGATGACCTGACATGTTCTTTGCTATCTGTCCCTTTTTCAGGGAACGCTGCAAGTGCAGACTTCTGCAGTGTTCAAGTTTCTCGTTTAGGACACTGAAGAACCCAGCAGCCTAAACAGGCTGCCAGTGGGTTCACCTTCTGTTTGACTGACTGCCTGCTTTACTGATCTGTGCAAAAGGACTTGAAGTATTTGGAGAGCTGTTAGTCCTTTTAAGAAACAAAACAGATTTTCTCAGATGAAGATTTCTTGACTATCCTCTTTGTCATTTAAACCATTTGCCAGGGGCTCCTGGATCTGTAATGTCTGAGATCATTATTAGCTGTCCTCAAAAATAAAGCTACAGCTCTTGCTGCTTTTATCACCTGCTTGTGATTCTATTTGGAGATTTCTCACTTAGAAGTAAAACAAAGACATTTTTTAGTTGTGAGACAGCTGTATCTTAGCCGAATTCTTTCAGGTCTCTCAGAACAACCCCCCTGGGGTGCACTCAGGCCACAAGTCAACTTGTATTTTTTTTTTAATAAATTAGGCTGTGCAGGAAAATTCTTGGGTTTTGGGAAAGACCTGATAGGGGTAGTTATCACTCTGATACTGTCAATATTGCAGACAGCTTCCAGACATGCTGATGATGGATGTCACAGATATCCTGCACACCAGGAGCTCTGAGTTAAAAAACAAAAAAAATCTAAATTATTTTCCTTCCCGGGACATGTTTTTAACAGGTGACAGACACAATTTAGCTTTGCCTCATCAGATCACTCCGAGGATGTCACTGGGAAGAAGATCTACCATGTAATTATCAGTTGTTTCACTGGCACTCCCTTTTCACATACTACAGCACTATATGTCCAGATCAGCCTGTCGGGTAACAAATACAGTCTTGTATCTTTGATCTGGTATGTGCGAATACCAGACGTAGAAGGTAAAGCAAATCAAACGCCTCTCTCCTTTGTGTCATTTTTATTCTCGCCTAATTTGCTTAGTTTCAGTTTACATATTCAAGCACTTAATGTAACTTTTTTTCCCCTGGTATTTCAAGTTTTAGACCCACATAAGGCACTTTTGATTACATTTAAGAAGCAGCTAAGTTCTGTCAGGCTATTTCAGCAACGAGTGCTGGGATTTTCCCCATCAAAGTGAGGGAATATTCAGAAAAGCTATTTGTCCTACCTAAAACAAAAATGAAGAGTATGAAGCAGAGGCATTCATGTACACCTCGTGCTTTGCAAGGCTCAAAACAGCAACTAGCAACTGTCCTTTGTGGTCAAATGAAACTGACACATGGCAGCAGGTCAGATTGCTCAACAGCGATCTTTTAAACTCCTCCTGCCCGCACCAGAAGCTGCGCTGCGCGGCTCGGCAGAACGGAGCTACGGGCTCTGCATGGGAAGCATTTTGACATCCTGCGTCTGTTAGACTGCTCTGCCCGCAGGAGGGGGGCGGGCAGGGGAGCGCCCAGGGCACCGGCCAGAGCCTCTACCGGGGAGATGTCGCCCTTGAGCGCTTCCATCTCCTCCTTCCTTTGCTTCCCATACGTGGCCACAGAGGGGACCTGGGGGCCGCTGGCTGCCCCCTGCAGAGGGTCCCTCCCGGGCTGCTGCCCCGTGCCCTGTCCCCCTCTTCTCCAGAGCAGGGTGTGCCTGGGCAGGCAGGAGCCAGGAGGGGGGTCAGGCAGGTCCTGCACGCCCGGGTACTGGAGCAGGGTCAGCAGCAGGCGGTACAGGACCCGATCCTGGACAGTCCCGAAATCGGGTGTCCTCTAGGTGAGGTCCTGCAGCTGGACCAGACTGAGAGGCCGTCCCTGCTTCCCTGAGCAAAACGCACAAAAAGCACTTGGTGGGGGGGGGGGGGAGCCTTTCTGGAGGGGGAAACCTAACTGGATGGGAAGGCTGGACAGCCGGCAGCCTTCCTCATCCTCACCACGGGAAGTGATGGGAGTGGGGTGGACACGGATGTCAAGGTGACCTCCGAGGGCAGGGCTTTCTGGGCGGGGGCTGTTGTCACAGGGGGAGCCATCTCCCGTTGTTAGGCAACCCCCCTGCCCCCGGGACACCCTGCACCGGCACTCGGGCTGGAGGTGGCCCCAGGGACACAAGATGCCCAGGGTCGTGGTGCTCGCTCCCCTGTCACACCTCAAAGGCACCCGGGGACGGCTCCGGGTTGGCAGCAGGTTCCTGCAGCCCGTGCCCCCAGGGACGCAGCTCCCTCGCAGGGGGGGCTGGCCCTGCCCAGGAGGCTGAGCCATGCGCAGGGTGAGGAGCCCTGCTCGCACAGCCTGCCCCGGCCGGGACCCCTCCCAAGGGACACCAGGCCCAACCAGGAGCTGCCGCCCGGTTTTTTGGTTTTCTTTTTTTTCCTGAGCTCTCAGCCACGTGACCACATTGACTCTCTCCCGCAGACGGGGGAAGAGAGGAAGGCTGCTGCTGCCACCAGCGAGAGAGGCAGGTTCCCAGGCAATTGCTGTAAAACAAAGAGCTGCAGAAACAGGGAAACAGAAAGGCAGGTAAATACACACACACTTCCAGACAAGCCCAGCAAGTATTGCGGTCCAGGTACCGATATCCTGTTCCCCAGAGCACATCCATCTCCAGAATTCCCCGAGTAAAAGGGAACTCATTTTTTTCCTTCCTGCTCCAAAATACTAGTAGGCACCAAATCAAGACAATTCAGACTGTCCCTCATGTTCACCAGCAACCAACCCAGTGCTTCTGCCACCCACCCTCTGAAGTCAGTGTGCTATCTTTGCTAAAATTAGGAAGAATTTTTAAAGCGAAACCTGAGTCAGACGTGCAGCAATGAACAATTCAGAAAAAAACATTGAATTTTAATAATTATACACAACAACCCGGGGCTAATAATGGAAATTTTGGGCCTCCCTAATTCACTTCTTTGTAACAACTCCAGATATAAAGAAAAAGGGGGAAAGACACATCTTAAGAAGAGGACATAGGGAAAAGCCAAACCAATTCCAGTTTCAATGAAAATCATTCATTCATTCAATCAGTTTAATGACAGCTCCCTATTCTTTATCAACTGACTCCCTCTGGTCTCAAAGTAGATGTTATTCACTAACTTTAAAAAAAATAATACAGAAAATAATAAAAAAGACAGTCACAGGTCATAGGCTGGACTTTATAATCTTAAAGGTATTTTCCAGCCCTGGTGATTCTGTGACAGTTCCATAAATAAATGAAAACATTCGAACTGCAGGCACAAGAGATGTCTTTCCATCAGAAAGCTGCATTTTAGTTTGTCCACTTAATTTCTCCAGGGAGAACCTCTGAAGGTTGTCTGCAATTCGAAGAGCTTTGGATTCTTCTGTTGAGGGAGAGAAAACAAGAAAAGGATTACCTCAGCAGTAGTCTGAAAGCCTGTGAAATGCATCTGAGTTGGAAGAAGGCTGTACCTTGAACCATTACTCCAGATTCACATCTGTGGACCTAGTTACCATTTAACTGACAAAGTTAAAATGTACTTGTCATTATAGCATAAGAAAACACTTTTTCTGTTCTTTAGCTGCTTTCAACCTGATCCTGAAGAAGTCATGTAGGGGGAACATCTAAATGTGATTTAGGAATCTCAACACGTTTGAGGGCAATAGGACCAGATATTGAAACGTGCATGGATGAATTTCATGGTACTACAAAAAACAGAATTAAATAAATGAATGATACAGAGCTTTGGGAAACAAATACATAAACACATAATACATAAAAGTGCATACATGCAAATCAGTCAGAAAACCATTACAGACATATAATTTAATCCCTTGAGCTTTGTCCTCTCTCTCCTTTCAAAGATGCCCTGTCCAGCAGTGGTACATTTCACAGGAGTTCATGGCGAGTCTGGTTTGCATAATGCTGTTTATCACTGTGTACAGTTCCTTTGCACAAAGTTAGAGAAAACCTGGAGGTGTGGTTGTAGCTGTAGCCAGCACCTAGATACTGCCTAGAAGTCCCTTACCTGCAGAAATACTGAACATAGTTTTAGCAAAATTCCAGCTTTTGTTACTGTCACTATGGCATCCTCCTCGAAAGAGAAGGAGAAAAGATCTTTGAAAAAATGCAGGAGCAATGAAAGTGTGAAGGAGATGTGAACATACAACAGCAGACCTTCGCTTGGAGACAGATGAGGGTGTTTAAACCACCTGCTGAGATTCCCACTGATCCCAGCTGAATGGAGAAGGGCTGAAACCAGGTATTGGGCTCCCAGCAGTCAGGGAAAAACACTGAAAGACTCAGACAGTGAATGACATCAATCCTGTCCCTGCTCTTCCCTAAGGACTTGTTCCCTCAATATCAGAGCCATGACTGCAGTAGGCCAAGCCCTTCTCAGAGACAGAGCTTATTTTTAGAGTATGAAATCTAGATTATACAATTTCAAATTAGTGTGGGATGTTTTGAAGAATTTTTTTCAGCTTTAATCAAACCAAGAAGTGAAAGTGTTTGGTTAGGTAACTAAAATCAGTAAAAAAAAAAAAGCCAAATAGTGTTCTTCCTCTTGCAGTGAGCATATTTTCCCAGGGAAATTTTTCTCTTTCTTCCCTCCCTTCCCAAACAAATTCTGGAAAGTCTTTTTTATTTCAAATTGTTACAGAATATTTTTAAGCAGAGACTAGTATTTCCAATATATTTGTCTAGCCTCTTTTATAAGTGTATTTTTTGGTACAAAAACTTCTGGAAATAGATAAAGTCTGCTAGTTCTATTAAGATCAAAACCTTTTTACTGCAATAGAATGAATTTCTCCCCACATCAGCTGGCATATATTTAAGTAATCCATACTGCCTCTTAGCACCAGAGCTTTTTGCTTTACATACCTATGAGTTATCCTACATGAAAACTAAAGCCAGTTACGTAACACTGTTATATAAATAAAAATTAATACTCCTAGGTCTCCGTGTTTTCTTTTAACCTGAATAATAAAGTCTATCTAGGGATATAGTACATCCCAATTTACGCATGTTACCTTTTCTTGAGCTTCATTGAGATCAGCTTCCTGGAGTTGATTTTCCACATGATTTATTCTTAGCCATGTAATATCATTACAAAAAATAAACTGAAAATACCAGTTCAGCACACCTGCTCAAAGAGACCATAGAACTCCACTTGGTAGAGGAATGCACCAGCTGAGATCAGTTTTCTTACTTTGAAGTGTTGTGGTTTAAGGCACAGAAGTTGACCCTATAATAAGCAGAATACTAAAATTCCTCGAGTCATAGAATGGTTTGGGTTGGAAGGGACCTTAAGGGTCGTCTAGTTCCAACCCCCCTGCATGGGCAGGGGTACCTCCCACCAGACCAGGTTGCTTAAGGCCTCATCCAATCTGGCCTTCAACACCTCCAGGGAGTAGGCAACCACAACCTCCCTAGGCAACCTGTTTCAGCATCTTGCCACCCTCACAGGAAGGAACTTCTTCCTAATGTCTGGCCTGAATTTCCCCTCTAAGCTTCAAACCATTGCCCCTCGTCCTCTCACTACACATCCATGTAAAATGCCCTACCCCAGCTTTCTTGTAGGCCCCCTTCAGATACTGGAAAGCTGCTATAAGGTCACCCTGGAGCCTCCTCTTCTCTAGGCTAAGCAACCCCAGCTTCCTCAGCCTGTCTTCACAGGGGAGGTGCTCCAGTCCTCTGATCATCTTTGTGGCTCTCCTCTGGACACACTCGAGGAGTTCTATGTCCTTCTTATGCTGGGGACTCCAGAATTGGACACAGTACTCCAGGTGGGGTCTCACCAGAGCAGAGCAGAGGGGGAGAATCACCTCTCTCAACCAGCTGGCTGTGCTTCCTTTGATGCAGCCCAGGATAGGGTGGCTTTCTGGGCTGCAAGTGCACATTGACAGCTCATGTTCAACTTCTGGTCGACCACTACCCACCCCCAAGGCCTTCTCCTCTGGGCCGTCCTCACTCCATACTCCTCCCAACCTGTATTGGTGCATGGGATTGCCACAACCCAGGTACAGAACCTTGCACTTGGCCTTGTTGAACTTCATTCACTGAGCTACTTCAGAGTTTCACGTTTCCTTATGTATTTTCTTCTTCTATTATGAGACAGAGGAGCAGAACTTCCTACACTGTCTTTTCCACGCTGGTTTTGCTGTAGCCAAATCATAGTAAGAACATCTAATCTATGTCTTCCAATGCCATAGGGTTGCTTATCCTGACATCCATTTCTTTCTTTGGCTGTGACTTGTTAGTGATTTCTAGAAGAAACAGCAGAAACCTCTGATTTTGTCATAACTACAATCTTACTTGTTACCACACGTATTCTCTAGAATGTCTTCCCTTGTTGCTTTCAGCATAAAGATCAGCATTTTAACTGTATCGTTCAGTTCAAGTTCAAACATGAACACCTCAGATGAACACTTTAGGCAGAAAAATACGGAACACAGCAAAGCTCCAGAGATGAAGATGGGATTTAACTCTGGCAGGTTTCCAGCAGCTGAAAGTGAAAATGAGAAGTATTCCTCCAGTATCTGAACACAGAGGTGGCTGGGTATCTGCTTAAGCTTTCATGGTCAATCTGCCTTGGGATTTCTCCAACAAGTTCCTAGAAAAGCAGGGGTACTTCCATAAAGGCTTGCCCAACAAGTCCAAGTTTTGTTCCACAGAAAATTCAATTTATGAACCACAGTGTTTCCAGCTCTCCTGGAGGATGATCCTGTTCATATGCATAATTTCCTGCAAAGATCCCCCAAGAGATCAGGGTCTGAGGACAGCAGCTTGTGACCACATTATGGAGTGAAAATAATGTATTATAATTCCTTGATTAGCAACAACTGTGTTGCTTTCTCATATAAGTAAGTCTTATAAATACATCTGTGAACCTACAGCCAGCCTCTAAGTGTTACACAGGTATTTAGTCAACCCAACAGAAAAGCTCATATTCTGTTGCAGGTCCCTCAAACACTGGGAAACACTTAGACCTGGAGGAGAGAAGGAATATCTCACATGCTGTCAGTTTGGAACCACAGGTGAAGAGGCTGGCATGTGGGGCCAGCACAGAGATGGAAAATCCTGCCATCACTTCCCTCATATGCTGACTGTGAAAGGATGCAGAAGGTGCTCTCAGGCCTTCTTGAATCTCTGCTGGAGTCCCAGCCACAAGCTGTCAAAATTCACCCAACAGTCTGTTCAGTCGGTATCTTTATTGACGGCGCCGGACGCGCAGGGGTAGCTCCTCCAAAATTGTGTGCACCTTACGGGATAAGGTGGGAGGTATAGATACAGCTGATACACAATGATCCCTAATATTTCTAAGAAACAGTTTACATATTCATTGGTTTTCCGAGAAATCATTTCCATAAGTTTCCGCCCATTAAGTGTTAAGTCCATGAGGGTCTTTTGGGGGTCGTTTACTTCATCTCTGGGTCTTCCTCACAGGAAGCATTGGCAGAATTCTGTCTCCCTTTTATCTCTGCTGACTGTGCAGTAGAATTGGTGACAGTAGACAGCTCTTATCTCAGTCGAATGGCTTCTTTCTTCTTCAAGGACCCTTGTATTTCATTCCCTAAAACTACAGATGAGCTCACACAAAAGGTTTTTACAACTCACTAGCAGCAGGCCCAAATGAAAGATTTACAACCTACAAGCAATTAACTATTTGAAGTCAAGAGTTTGGTTGATGCTCTGTTTCAAAACCCAGGGCAGAAGGGAACCCCACTGAGCGCCCAGCCCTCCCACCCCGGCTCACTCGGGGCAGCCATCGCCCCGGGCCCCCCGCACGCATCCCCCCAGCCCCGGTCCTCACCGCCAGGCCAGCACGCCGCGCCCCGGGCGGCGTAGACCTCAGACGAGGGGGCACGGGACAGCTCAGCGCCGGCCGGAGCCCGTCACCGCGGGGAAGGGAAAGGCCTGAGCCCGGGAAGAAGCTCAACGCCGGACCCCCGCCCAGAGGACATGCCCTGGCTGTCCCAGAGGGGACAGGGACACCCCACAGCCCTCGTCTGCTCCGCGGGACAAGAGTCACACCCGAGGAGAGCTGCGGTCCCTCTGGGCGCGATGCATCCGCTAAGCAGCCCGGCGCGGCCCCGGTGCGGTGCGGCGCGGCCCCGGTGCGGTGCGGCGCGGCCCGGCCCGGCGCAGCGCGCCGGCGGGGAACGCGGTGCCGTGCCGTGCGGCGCGGGGGTTCCGCGAGCAGACGCCTGGACCTGTGGCGGGGGGGGCCCGGTGTCCCGGAGGAAAAGCCAACCGGCCGTCCCTGGGTGGGCTCACACCACCAACCTTTCGGTTCACAGCCGAACGCGCTAACCGATTCCGGCACAGGGTTCGCGCTGCCGCGCACGCCGCTGTGGGCAGCGGGAGCCTACGGGGCTACCCGGATCCCCCCACCGCTGTACCTGCACTCCCGGGGCTGCCTGGACCCTCCCCAAGCCCTGTCCCACCCCCCGGTAGCCGCCCACACCCCGGCGGCCTGACCGGAGGAGATGGGGGGGGGGGAAGTCGTTCTTGCGCAGCCGAAATAGCTCAGCTGGGAGAGCGTTAGGCTGAAGATCCCCGGTTCGATCCCGGGGTTCGGCAATTGCTTCTCCTCCTGCACGGGGTGGCAATTCCCCCCGGTTCTCCCCGTTACCCCCACCCCGGGCCGGTGACTGACCACGCGCTCCCCAGATCGTGTTCTCTTTGCCCCGCCCCGCCCCCCCCCAAAACAACGAGAACAGCAGCACAGGCAGGTACGGGTGCCACTGCATCGATTAACAGCAAATTAACCAATAAACGTCAATTAACATCAATTAACCACCCCTTTAGGCGTGGTTCAACAGAGCTAGGCTCAGGGAACCAGCTCCCGAAGGCAGGATGAGGAGCAAGGGCTGCAGCCCGAGCTGCAGTGACTCCGCCTCTGCGGACAGACACGCGGCTTTTAAAAAGGAAGAATGAAACATTTTCCACCAACAGCCGCTCTAGTGTGCGCACTTGAGTGCCAGTGTTGTCCCGAAAGCGGGTCCGTTACCCGGTGTGCAAGAAGCCAATCCACACGCAGAGTCGAGATACTTGCTTTACTATCCAGTTCTGCGCAGAAGAGACAGCAGGGTGGTATTCCACAAAGCCAGCTCAGTTTCCCAAAACACAAGTGCTACTTTTATACCCAAAAATGTGAGAAAGAACTTTACCTCTAACACTATTCTATCACTGGCAAGACACGATGGGTCACCAATTCCTCGCTTCCATTTAGAGTGGCGATGCTCAGGAATGTCACTGTGCCTGCCCAAAGAGGAAGGGAAGGGGCTTGTTGTTAGCAGGGGTCCCTCTAGCCTGTGGGTGTGGATTTTAGGATGCTAATGGCTCAGTAATATATTCATACGGTGATTCCAATGACTCGATGTGTTTTTCCCCAGTGCTCAAGGCTGTCACCAAGCCAAGCTGTGGGCAGTGCTTCTTTCCATCCCTTCCATCTGTCCTGCAGGTGTCCTGCAGACCTGTCTCAAGGCCGGGCTGGTGACTACTTGGGGAGTGTTTTTCTCTACTTGGAATCTGGTTTTGTCTAATTCTTGTTGTTTCACTGCTATCTCGGCCTTGTTTTTATTCTGCGTGTCCCTTATGTTCTCTTTTATGCCATTTTTTCCCCAATGTGATTTTTCCTCCCCAATCTTACTTATTTCAATTAATAACGGACTGACAGCACATTGGCTTATTTTAATATAATTTAAATAAATTGCGTTTATTTAAACTGCACCTGGCTCAGCAATTCCCTGTGCTGCAAATTGCTGGAAGCTGGGAAAGTACCCAGGAGAGGCCTGTATTCCCATACTTGCTTCACTTCTGTGAAGGCACTAATTGAAGCCCTTGCCAGAGACAGATGGGATGAAGCTTTGAGACAAACCGTCGCAGATGCTTTTCTGTTGGGTGATTTCTGTGTACTAGTGCAATACCTACAGTGGAAGCTTTGGAAGAACCATTTGAAAATGCAAGCTGAAATATGTCCGTGACTTTCAGTCTCTGTTTCAATCTAGTCATCCTCCTCTATAACATCCTGGAAATAAGCTCCTGAACTTAATGGTGTTGTACAAAAAAGGCTTCTGCCTGTCTTAAACATAATAGCCACTGCTTAGAAATTGACTTTTTGAATCACACGAAATAGGGAAAAGTTCTCTATTACATTTAGTGCTTCACAGGCTGCTGTTAGACCCCCTAAGACTCAGCCAACAACTTGAGGTCCCACAGTCTCTATTCCGTATTCCTTGTACAGAAGCAGTACTATGCTGTTGTCACACTCGTTGCCATGCTCTATAACTTATTTCCATTCTTATGTACTATTTGAAGGCAAGAATTCAATACGGTTTTGAAGATGCAGAACACTGTGGATTTACACATGATTCTTTTTTCTTTTTCAATATTCCTTTTTCATCGTTTCCTTACCTTCTATTTTTCTTGAAACATCTACTGAGCCTAGAGCTGATGTCTATGCAGAATTAGCTGTCGCAGTGCCAGGATGTCCTTCCTCTCTGCAAGAAAATGGTTCCGAGTCCATCACTTTCCTCACTCTGTTGGTTCCAGCCACCATTGCATGTACAACCTCTACTGAACAGTGAATTCCACCTGCTCAAGGGACAGAAGATTTCCTCTCTATTCCTGTGACCTTGTATAGATCTATGAGGTGGCTGGGGGGGCAACACTAGTGATAATGTAATAATGAATAATGAATAATGAAAATAATGTATTATAATTCCTTGATTAGCAACAAGTGTGTCACTTTCTCAAATAACTAAATCTTATTAATACATCTGTGAACCTACAGCCAGCCTCTAAGCATTACACAGGTATTTAGTCAGCCCAATAGAAAAGCTCATATTCTGTTGCAGGTCCCTCAAACACTGGGAAACACTTAGACCTGGAGGAGAAAAGGAGTATCTCGCATGCTGTCAGTTTGGAACCACAGGTGAAGAGGCTGGCATGTGGGGCCAGCACAGAGATGGAAAATCCTGCCATCACTTTGCTCACATGCTGACTGTAAAAGGATGCAGAAGGTGCTCTCAGGCCTTCTTGAATCTCTGCTGGAGTCCTGACCACAAGCTGTCAAGCTGCTGTTTGTCTCTGGAAATGCAATGTACAGCATAAAGCCATCCTGAACCAGCCAGACAGGGACCCCAAGGGACCAGGAGGGCTTGTGTACCACCTATGAACACAACCAAGAGATGCTTCTAAACCAACTGACTATGTGACACCTGAAAAACCTCTGGTACTTCAGCCCACTAGTGATTGCTCACCTTCCCCGAGTCACCTGCAGTGCCCGTGTCCCACTTGGCTCATGGCTTTGTGCCTCCAAAACAAACAACCCAACACCTAGAAGGCAATCAGCACAGCCACCAGCTGCATCTTCCCTCCAACACCATCAGCCAACTCACCTTTTGGCACTCCACTCCCCTCTGTATCCTTTTGGCACACAGCTCGTCCCTCTGCATAGCACAGCACCTCAGACCTGTTGCTTCAGCACTGCAGCCACCACTCACTTGCCAGAGTCCTCTCTGGTGATAATATCACGCTTCACACTTTAATTGGCACCCAGAAAAATCAAGGCCAGAGAAGCATAAGCTTCTCAGCACCAACTGTCCTGCTGAGACTCCAATGCTAGATGCCTGCCCACCTTCATTCAGCACCCTGCTCCCTTCTTCTGTGCCCTTTGCCATGCAGCTTGTTGCTCTGAAACTGAAAAAAAAAAAAGAGTAAAGCAAGTCACCTGGCTGCTGTCAGGCAGCTTGACAAGAGCCCAGATCTGTCTGCTTTTTGCATACACCTTCTAACAACAGCTAAACTAACAAATCCCAGCTACTGCACCCCATCTGTGGAAGCTAAGGCACCTTCCACATCTACCCTGCTCAACTGCCACACTAACTGCTGCTCCCAGCTGGTCACGAGGCTCAGACTGGACCCCCTTGCTTTCTAAGCTCCTTCTCAGAGGAGCCTAGGTGCGGCTGGATCCAGTCCTGGCCCCAGACTGTAAAGCAGAGTGAAAACAACCCCAGCAGCTGTCTACACCTACTTGCCCAGGGATGGACCATATGCTCTTGGCCAACAGAATTGGTCCAAATCAACTTACTTGCACACCACCATAAAGCTACGCTACCCTGTCATCTCCAGTATTGCTTCACCCCTGGGCAGGGCAGCTCCAACCCTCACACGCAGACCAGGACTGCACAAGCAATGCTGTTATCCCCAAAGTGGGGTCATTTACCTGGTGTGTGAGATGCTGACACACAGAGCCCAGGTGTTGTCATTTACTGCATATTTGCACAAATACGGGGTGGTAGGTGGTAAGGCACAAAGCAAGCCCCCTGAAGGCACAAAGCTCTAGACATTTATGCAGTTCTTGTTAGTTTGCTCCACGTAATACATATGCACAGTTATTCTAGTGATTGGTTAGTGAATTTCTTGCTCTGATTTAGAGGTACAGTACACACAGTGGGTAGGGGTCTTCAGTTGGAGGTGGGCAGCCTAAGTGCTGGAGGTGTGGTTTTCATATTAACGATATCAACATGAGCAGATGTCACTCACCTACAGCAACTTCGGCAGTTTTGCCACGTTTTAAGTAACACACATACTTCCCTATCTTCTTGTTTCAACAGCAGGATCTTTGTTTCACAAGACCTTGGTAACTTTATATAACTCTCTTGTCCTTGCTCAGTGAAAGATTCCACTTTCTGAAGTACAGCAACGTGATCACAATACACGAGAAGACAGCAGGACAGGAGAACAACTCCCATAGGGAAGATGATGCCAGCAGAGAAGACCTAAGGTGCCACGAGGGCACGGATGCTCTATAGAAGCCCTGCCAAAGAGGCGACTGCCGCCGCCCACAAGAGAAAGCTACCATCCAAACCAGAATGAGGGATGCGTGAGAAGCTGAGCTTGAAGACCTGAGACCAGTCACGACATGGGGATGAAACCCCAGAAGATGACTCTGTGGAAACACAAGTCTCCAGAACAGAGCTGTAGGCAGCACCAGGCTCGCCACCGCAAGAGACAACCGCTCAGAAACAGCCAGGATGCAACACACATGAACGAGATCCACGCTTTAAGCTGTAATTGTGAGATGAGAAGGGCTCGACAGCCTCTGTGCCAATGAAGTCATCCATCATGGACTCTTGGGAGGGTTATTGAGGTGCCTGCTGATCATAAAGCTATGGAGGCATCAAGACCTGAGGAACACAGAGTCTAAGACACAGAAGACAGTTGACACAAAGTACACACCAGACACAGGTTGGAGCTGCCCTGCCCTGTACATGCTGGCATTGTGCTGAAGAATAACCTGCTCCCTTGATCTGCCCCAAGGGGACTGTGCCCTGTCAGCCCTCTCCCCTACACTAAAACCCCTCCCTGCAATCCCCAACCTTGTCCCTTCCTCCCAGCCCCTCGACTTAGCTTTCAGATGGCCAGGGGTCTGCAGCCATCCTTGACAAAGCCATCCCCTCTGGGATGTTCCTGCAGTCCCCAGGTTCCTTATAATGCTCTGGAAAAAAACACACAGTCAGTGCTGACAATAAGCATCACATCAGCCACTGCCAACCTCTTCAACATCCCCTGCTCAGAACCCCCATAGTCTTCTGCTCACCTGCTCATTCCAGAATCCAACACTGTGGCCGTCCTTGCTTGTGGCACCTAAGATACCAAAAGACCCCAAATTACTGCTGTGACCCTCCTTGCTACCACCCCGGCTCGCTCCAAACACCTGTCCAATCCCACCAGCAGCCCGCATGGCACCTACGAACCCAGAAGATAAATGTTTCACTGACTTCCTACAGGTAACTCTCTCCTCAGACACCAACCTGGCTGACACCCATCTCATCTCCACAGACGGCCTGTTGGCATGCTGCTTCACTGCTCCAAGGCTACCTGCCTCGCCTGCAAAAATGAAAGCAAACAGCACATGCTGAGACACTGCCCGAGCCCACAGCCTGCCCACAGCTGTTCCCTTCTACCACTCTCACCTTCACAGCTCGCCCAGCCAGCCTCTGGTGATCACAGGTTGCCATGGCAAGCCCTGCATGCTGCCTGTAGAACACAAAACAGGGATGCCCATCACATCACTGACAACAACACCTGAAAAGCAACTGCCACTTCAGCCTGCTAATTACCACTGACCTTGCTCCAGTCACCTCCACTGCAGGTCTCTCTCTTCACCCCTTCATTGGCACCTACAAAGCAAAACAAACCCAAACCATAAGCCAGTCAATAGAGGCACGAGTCACACCTTCCCTCCGACACCAGGGGACAACTCACCCAGGCTCTTCTTCAATACACACCGACCCGCTTCCTTACTGTGCTCTGCTCCTCTCCTCCATTGCCCTTGGGTGCGTCACTCATCTCCCTGCCTCTGGAAAAGCAGTATAAAGCAGTCACCTGGATGCAACTCCAGAGGTTCCCATTTAGGAATAGCTTCTAGATCCCAACTACCTACAATTAAGCTAAAAAAATCAACTAACGTTAAGCCCCATGCATTCAGGCCTTAACACCTTGCCCACCCAGTCTGCCTGACTGGCACTCCAGCAGCCTCTCCCAGATGGCTCCAGCCACCCCCTCTCAAAAACACTACGGAAGTGACCCCCCTGCCCTGCTGAGGACTGCTACTTGACTTCAAATGCTCCATCTGTGCCTCAACGGTCACAGACAGCACAGCAACATTAACCACTGCTATTCTCCCAGCCCCACAGTTGCTACACCCTCCAGAGAGAGGAGCTCCAACCCAACTGCACAGAGACACAACACACAAACACATAAGATGTGATACAAGCGTGAGAGGAAACTCTCAGCAAAGAGCATTACTCCTCCAATGCAGATACCACCAAGTGGCAAGACAGATGGGACTGCAAGCATGAGATAAGTGTTGAGGAGTCCAGAAAGTCCCTCCCATCAAGTTGTAAGGTTCAGACAGGACCACCTTGGTGTCTGTATTTCTTCTTAAGAGAGGAGTCTAGGTGCAGCTGGATCCAATCTTCATTTCCAACCCTAAATAAAAGCTCAGACCCTCGGTTCTGCCACAGAATCAGTTTATTGCAGCTCAAACTGGGTGCCTCCAGGAAGGAACCCCACCTGGACTGTACCTGTGCCTTCCAAAGGCTCACAGTCTGAGCACACATTGGTACATGCAACTGTTCTTCCAGTTACCTCCCACAATGACATCATCCCATTCTGATGGGTTTTGTCCTCCTCTGAGGGTCCCCATTCATCATCGGTGAATTCTTGTCTAGACCAATTCTCTTGGTTCTCTTCCACTTGTTTCTCAGCTACAAAAGTCTTCCACATTCTGATTTTGTCCAGTTTCTCCAACTTAAGTTTCAGTCAATGCGTCTTCCCATTTTCAAAGATCCTTTTGAGTAATTATCTCATCTACATCTCGTTTCAATATTATTACAGCTGGTACAGTGAAAGTGTAACTAAGGTTCATCACAGGAGTTCAGCTGAAGATTCATTAGAACTGCAGCCTAAGGCCTTATCATTCCAGCTACTCACACTAAGTCACAAGTCAAGTCAAAAGTCAAGTCACTTAGGTCAAGCAGTTGTCAGTTTGCTCAGGTCTTGAACAAGTATATCATTTTAACTGATGTCCCTTTAATTAACATATTGATTCCAACATTCCCATAACCAATCCATTTCCCATTTCGGCAGTAAGGAGGCCATAAGGCAGCCCCAGAGAAAGAGTGTCACAAGCTGTGACAAGAAGCTACAGCCAGAACCAAAATAGACTGATGCACAAGAAGCCTTGCTAAGACCTAAGAACACAAGAACACAGGGAAGAACACCCAAAAAAGGGCTTCCTGTGGAAGACGCGGCTTCAGGGTGGTGCTGACAACACCGACCACAACACCTGCACAAAAGAGGACTCAGCAGGAACATCTGAGTCACAAGACCAAGCTGTGCTTTTGAGTTCTGACACAAGAGAAAAAGCGCCTGATCGGCGCCATGACGATGAGCACGGATGTTCAAGACCTCGGGGTGGAGCACAAGGGGAGCACTGAGCTCCTGGAGCACAAAGAGAACACTGAAACCCAAGGAAGATCTGAGACACAGAAGACAACAGGCTACACAATGACACACACACACAGGCTGGAGCTGCCCTGCCTGGCACACACTAGCATCACGCTCAAGAGTAACCCGCTGCCTTTACCTGCCCAAAGGGAACAGCTCCCAGTCAGCCCTCTCCCCACCTCTTATCTTTAAAACCCCTCCCTGCAGTTCCCAACCTTGTCTCTCCACCCCCTGACCCCCCCCCCCAACACCCATCCCTCAACTTAGCTTTCAGAGGACCACAGGTCTCAATCCATCTTTGTTTAAAGAAAGCACCACAGCTGGTCAACTACAGCAGTTCTGCAACCACCACGTTCCTCTTCATCATCTGCAAAAAGGGAAAAACACCACAGAACATTAAACCACCTTCATACCCCAAAACATTCCACAAGAAGTTACCAACAGGAAAAAAAACTACACACAAGAAACACTCTTCCAATTATACACACTGCTTACCAAGAGACTCCTACAGATCGAAGATAACCCACTTTGAACAAGCTTCAAAACACAAACAGCTCCAACACTGCCCCTAGCTGCAAGAAGAGCACAACCCTCACCACAACACAGCCCCTGAGCACACTGAGCTCCCTGGCTACAAGTGGTGCTTCATATACCCCAGGGCCTGCCCACTGCCCTTCCCACAATCCCCTGGGAAAGGGGCAGGGCCACACACCAGCTGGAATTAAGGGGCTGGTGGAGCACCACCTGGTTCTATCACCTGCCCCTGGGGACACACCCCAGGGCAGGAGGCAAGGGAGAGCACTGGGGACGTCTCAAGCAGGGCAGAGAAAGAGAGAGGGACACGCTGCAGGAGAGGGGCAGGGTGGGGGGAGGAGAGACAGGCAGGGACACCCCCAGGGGGCAGGCAGAGACCAGTGGGAACACAGCCATTGGATGGGGCAGGGGAACACGGCAGCTAGGACATGCCAAGAGAAAATCTCTTGTGGAGAAATCCCTTGGGGACTATTCAGATTAGCGGATTGATTAAAGGAGTACTGGAAGTCATGGTATAAATGGGGGAGAATTGAGCAAACTGAAAACCACCTGACATAAGTGACTTTGCAGAAGTAGCTGGAGCCATTAGGCCTTAGGCAGCAATTCTAATTGAACTGCAGCTGGATTCCTGTGATTAAACCTTAGTAAACTTACTTTGGCATCTGGAATAATATTGAAACAAGATGTAGACAATGAGGTAATTACTCAAAATGACCCTAGACATTGCTAAGGCAGGTAGACCAAAACTTGTTGGAGAAATTGGACTGGTGAAGAACTATCCTGATGAGAAGTGACTGATGGTGAACAGGGACCTTTGGATAGAGGAGGACAGAACCAAAGACATCATGATTGTGGGAGATAATGGGAACACCTGTTGCAGGCACATGTGCAAACAAGCACGTGGTCAGACTGTGAGGCCCAAAAAGGTACAGACACAGTAACCTCCAGCCACATCCAGCTGCCTTCCTTCTTAAACATTTATAGCACCTACATAACTGCTGACATGCACCTCATCAATGATAGGCTACAACTATTTGGCAGTTACAGCTTAAACAATGGGAGTCAGGAAATTATACCATTTTTAACTTTTCAATTTCATGTGTGATGGGAAAAACACAGAGATAAGAGACCCCTCGTATAAATTCGCTTGTGGGGAAAAAAAAATAAGCCCCAGTGCGTCAAAACATGAGGCTACCAAAAACAACTGGCGGATTTGCTGATGCTTTTGGATGTATCGACGTGTGGAGAAGACGACTTTGTTTATGACGTCTCAACTACTACCACTGAGAAACCACTGATGCCATCAACTTTGGGAAGACAGGCTCTGCTTGCATCTTGGAAAGGAAATGCAATCTTTTCTTTTTTTTAGAGTGAAAACTCTTGTTGCTGATGACTTCTACTGCCAAGTACATGATGTCACACGGTGGGTGGGGAATGACACACGGTGGTGGAGCCCCAAGTAGATCGATTTGATTCAAGTTCACTGTTTGGAGACCCTGAAGAACTACCGACCCCAACATAAAAAAGAACAAAGTTCTTTCAGAACTAGGCACACCGAGTACTAAGAATCACACCTTAGCAAGCCCGTGGTAAACTCTCAACATTACACAGATTTTCTGAGAATGTGGAACAATAGATTGTTAATGAAATTATAAGTTTGTGATACCATTTTCAAGACACCAGAGGAAACTATGGTTCATTACTGGTCCCTTGATATAAGTGGAAGTGATGCAAAGCCAAATGTCATGATGAGCAGTGATGTGTTCTTACAGTGTGGCTGAAGGCTGCCTCCTTCCAGCACCTGGAGCAAACCCTGAATCATTTAGTACCACTGATTTCAACACAGCCTCAGTATCAGTATGAAACCCTTGCAGCAGGAGTTTGCTGTGCCCTTTATGAGTATCTGCCAAGTTACTCAGCATCTTCAGAAATTAAAGCACTGGAGAGTGAAAAATTCAGAGTTGCAGTATATAAAGGCAAATGGGAAAATAAGGACATTCAGAGCTGGCTTTTTTTTCCAAGCTGCAAATTTGTTCTGCATTGAACAGTGCCTGCTGCGTTTTTGCAAACGTGTGTGTACACTGAGGAGTTTTAGAGAGGGATAAAAGTATTTGTCGTGAAACCACCAGGGTTTCTAAAAGCATCTGTACAGCCAATACACAATGAAAAGGCACAAACAGAAATGATTTGTCTCATAAGGGTTCAGGCAACTCCTTCTCAGTGCCCTTACCAGGGATTTTACTTTGCTCTACAGGAGCTCAGGTACTGGGAGGTGAAGGAGCTGCTTCCTACAGGGCCATGACTGCAGGTGAGCTGGAGCTGCTGGAGCAGCAGGCTGGCTCCCAGGCAGAGGCACAGTCCTGCTTCTCCCGGAGTGCGTGGAGTCCAGCAGTGACATCTTCACCTCTGGGTGGTGACGGGCCTAAACGGTGTTAGAAAACTAATGTTTTTTCTAAAACTAATAGAAAACTAAATGGTTTTTAATGGAGAAGTTATGTATCAGGGCTGTTACAACAGCAGCCCACTTAATCATTCCAGGTGGTTTAATTTTACTCTTGACTTATTTTAATATAATTTAAATAAATTGCATTTATTTAAATCAAACCTGGCTCAGGAGCTCCCTATGCTGCAAATTGCTGGAAGCTGGGAAAGCACCCAGGAGAGGCCTGTATTCCCATACTTTCTTAAACTCCTGTGAAGGCATTAACTTTAGCCCTTGCCAGATCTGGACAGATGGGATGAAGCTTTGAGACAAACCGTCACAGATGCTTTTCTGTTGTTCTAGGTAAGGATGAGTGATTTCTGTGCACTAGTGAAATATATAGATTTGAAGCTCTTACCTAAACACTTAAGAAAGGCTTCGGGTCTGCCTGCTTAGGATCATGATACACGACTATCAAAATCTTTCATCCTTGCTGTATGGACAGAAGAAAGTACCATTTGAAATGCAAGCTGAAATATGCCTGTGACTTTAAGTCTCTGAATCTATTTATCTTGCTCTATAACATCCTGGAAATAAGCTCCTCAGTCTAATGATGTTGTACAAAAACGTCTTCTGCCTGTCTTAAACATAATATTCACTGCTTAGAAATTGACTTTTTGAATCACATGAAATAGGGAAAGTTCTCTAGAGCTGATGTCTATGCAGAATTAGCTGTTGCAGTGCCAAGATGTCCTCTCTGCAGGAAAATGGTTCAGAGTCCACCACTTTCCTCATTCTGTTTGTTCCTGCCACCCTTGCATGTACAACCTCCACTGAACAGTGAATTCCACCTGCTTCTTCCTCAGAAAGGCTCAAGGGACAGAATATTTCCTCTCTGTTCCTATGACCTTGTATAGATCTCTGAGGTGGCCGGGGGGCAACACCAGTGATTTTATTTGGATAGAAAAAAGTTTCAAGAGAAAAACCACGTGCTACAGAACGCTATGAGCCAGCACAGGTTTTGGCAACAGGGCCTGGCAGTGTGGCAGCAGCCACTGCCAGTGGCCAAGTCCTCCTCCCCTGGCACCTGCTGTCACTTGCCAGCACTTGTGCAGCCACAGCTGAGGGCCCTGGTGGGACCAGTCACCCTTCCTGCTCTGCAGCCAACAGATCCTGCCCCACATCCTTTGCTTGGTGGAATGTGATCATCATTCGCTGTCAGGAACAAGCACGGAAAAAAGCCAAAGTAATATCAGATGAGAATTTAATTTATTGCCAAGTAAAATAGATTGGAATGGTGAAAAGCAATGAACATCTAAACCACCACCCCCACCTTCTTCCCAGGCTCCACTTCACTCCATCATTACTAATTCCTCTATTTCCTTCCCCACTGAGTGGCACTGAGGG
>JAJGQW010000039.1:0-44190 GCA_020745705.1 Hemiprocne comata | reverse complement strand
CTCCTCCTGCTTACTCCCCATGCTCCGTGCATTGGTGTGTAAGCATTTCAGAGAGGGAGTCAAGCAATTAGATTTCACTTTTGGTATCTGACCATTCCCAGCCACTTCCTTGGTTAGCAACCTATTAGCGAGCCCTGTGTTTTTGTTGTTCGTATTTATCACCATTTCCCACCCCAAGTGGGATGGCAGACAGAAGACCATCCTTAGGCTCACTCTAGTGAGCCTGGTTCTATCCCCTTCCCCCTTCGAGCCTAGTTTAAAGCCCTTTCAATGAGCCCCGCCAGCTCCTCTGCGAGAATTTCAGCCCTAGTAAAACAAAAAAGACTTCTACAGCTATCCTACATTTTCTTAGCACTCCATTCCAAGATGATGGATGAATGCCCTTCCATGTTTAAAGTGTGTGGAGTCTGGACTCTTGAGTGGACCCACAATAAAAGTTCAAGTGTCAGTAGGAGATATTTTGTTTAATGTCCTCAGTAACCACAATAGAATATTGCTTCATGGGGAGAAAAATGCATCATAAGCAAGGTATCTCAGGGATCATGCTTCAAACTGCTATAATGAACTTCATTTTTACAACAAAACAACAGCTGTCGTAATTCAGTGAAGACTGAATGTGCCATCCTCAGAGAGCAATACCAAAGTAATGCCCTGTATTTACCTGCAGTTCCTTGAAACCAAGCATTAGTCTGTTTTCCAATATAATAATTGTTACAAGGAAAGGCAAGGACAGCGTGTGACACACCGCAAAGTGAAAATGGTACGTACTTTGCTTTCTGTGATTTTGCTACTGCAGTTTGCTCTCTGTTCCTCAGAACTCTGCAAAACGCCACTAAATACACTGCATGTTGTAAATATTACAGTGGTAGATCCTCTAGAGTTAATATTTCACGATTGTCACTGCTGTGAAAATGGCTAAACCCAAGTAGCTTTTTATGAGAAATTAATTTTAACTCGCTGATAACTTGAGAGTTTACATGATTTGAGAGTTATCAATGTGTACAATGAATGTACTTTGTACTCTGGCTAAGGCTGCTGGTGGAAAAGCTGTGTTGATCCTTTTCTCCATATTTGACATAATTATCACATGCCATGCTCTTTTCAGTTTCTTCTCAGGACTTTTATTAATAAAATAACCTCTGGTTAAAAGAAATGCCACGTTTACTCCAGATATGTAGTTGTTCTGTTCTGTTGGTGTCTCATAATTAAACCAAAAGAAACCCAGAAAGCAAAAAACCCACTGTTGCTTTTTAAAAAATTGTTACATATATGTACATATTTCATTAGCTTATTGATCCTGAAATCCACTGTGAAAATGCTTAATGCTAAACTACGTCTGACTGGAAGCTAAAGGTTTGGTTTTCTGCTGGAGCAGTAATTTTTCTTGTTATTTTAATCTTGAACTTTTTCAGATTTTCTCTGAATGTATTCAAATGTAAATAAAGACGTAAAGATGTTCTTGAAGTGGAAGATTGCTAGGGATTGAATGCTTTCTTGTTAAAGTTTGCATGAAACTTTCTTTAAATTTTTGCCAACTGATCCTGTAGACTCAACTCCCAGTGAAAAGAGCTGTATTAGTTTGAAGGTTAATAACTGTGCAATACGTAAGTTTCTTTTGCACAAAAAGCACTCTATGCTTATGATAGAAATCTGCTATTTCTAATTTTGTGTTGTGTTTTACAAAAGGGACATTCTTCAATTCTACGTGTTTATTTTGTATCACTTGTTAGTATGAAGTTGGTTTAAAAAAACAATCCTGGGACCCAGTCTTGTTAATATTCATGCGTGTTCAAGCCAGAGTTAAAAGCATGTAAATGGTAGCAAGCCTAGAAAAACTTGCAATCCTGTAGCTCTGATACATACCTAAGAATACTTTACTTTCAGAGGCCTGTAAAGTCAGGTATTTGGAAAGATGGCATGATGCTAATACTTGTTACCTTTTACCTAATTCTAGCCAATTTGGTAGTACCTGTGGTTTTGCTGGCAAAACCAAGATTATCATGTGGTTCCTCTC
Organism: Hemiprocne comata; assembly: GCA_020745705.1. Taxonomy (NCBI): domain Eukaryota; kingdom Metazoa; phylum Chordata; class Aves; order Apodiformes; family Apodidae; genus Hemiprocne; species Hemiprocne comata. The sequence goes on along the minus strand of JAJGQW010000039.1, from coordinate 42,176 downwards.
CAGTACAAAATATGTCTTATGACACATTTGAATAAATTTAATTTAAGATCCTTCACATTTATTTCTGGACTTGAGTGTTACCTTAGCCATGCAGAAGTTATGACCTGTTGTGTTTGTGCAAACAAATGATGCAAACATTTTGAAAATGTTAGATGGCAAACCAGAAACAGGTGGAAAACACTCTCTGCTGGAAGACTGGGAAAACAGTAACATTGGTTTTCCCTTGAAAAGTGGCTCCAAGGTGTTCACTGTAGAGAACATAGTATATCCCACTGAATACTGAAGGGCTGTAGCTCCATTCTTTGCAAATGCAAAGAGCTAGAAAATGTATGTGAGAACTTGAAAGGCAAGAATAGCTGGTAAAACTTGAATGTTGTTCAACTTCACTGAATTTCCTCATGTGTTATCATGTGTATTCTTAAATAGTGAAGAGTTCACTATTCTTATAAGATGACTTTGACACCTTAGTCTTTTGTGTGTGTGTGTGAAGCATATATGTGGTTTCCTAGGGCAACAGAGATGACTGGGGGATAGGAGCATCTTCCGTGTGAGGAAATGCTGAGAGAGCTGGGACTCTTTAGCCTGGAGAAGAGAAGGCTAAGGGGAGACCTTATTAGTGTCTCTAAGTATCTAAAGGGTGGGTGCCAGGAGGATGGAGCCAGACTCTTTTCAGTAGTTGCCAGTGGTAGGATGAGGGGCAACGGGCACAAGCTGGAATATGGGAAGTTCCATTTAAGTTTGAGGGAAAACTTCTTTACGGTGAGGGTGATGGAGCACTGGGACAGGCTGCCCAGGGAGGCTGTGGAGTCTCCTCCTCTGGAGATATTCAAGACCTGCCTGGATTCAGTCTTGAGTAATGTGCTCCAGGCAGTCCTGCTTTGATGAGGGAGTTGGACTAGACGATCCCTAGAGGTCCCTTCCAACTCTGACAATGCCATGATTCTTGCTGCTTCATCCGACTGGGACTTAAATTCAAAACATCTCTATAGTTTCAAGGTGGTAAGTACCTGTTTTTAGATTCAATTATCTGATTGTCTTATTGTCCCATTTATCCTCCATATTTTAATGTCCTGTAATAAAGTTGGTAAAAATGTCAAATAATTCAGAGTGGTCTTTAAATTGGTGAAGGATCTCTTCTTTTTGTACTTCTATTTGAAATAATTTTATTTCAGATTTCTTTTTACAATTAACTGAGCAGAAATTAATGTCTTAATCTCTTGCTGCTTGCGTGAATTTTGCATCTTCACTAAGGATGTTTCCTGCTTTGAAGTATGTGTGTAGCAATGCAATACTGTCAGCGAATTTCAGATTGAAATTTTATTTTCAGTGCACTTTTTTGGAAATTATCTTACGGGCAGAATATGAAAAGCTATGGAATGCATTTTATCATGACTTAATTTTCGTTGCATTGTTTGATGATTTGATATACAGGAGGCCAGTGGAAGCTGCTTTTACTGTGTTAAAAGACCTAAATGTAACCTTTGTCACTGGCTCTGGAGAGCTGTTACACAAAGTAATTTTCCACTGAATTCAGAGCTTCTCATAGTCGAGAATAACTTTATGTAATAGACATGTGTCTTATCTAGTAGCTCAGTTATCATATAAAGGTGCTTCATTGTGAGGAATTTTCTTAGGTAGGCCAGCTGTTTGGTTGAAATCCAGCAATGTGGTGAATCAGTTTCTTGATCTCCACCTAAAAAGCTCGTAGACTGCAGTCAGGTAGTGACTGGCTCTCTCAGGGGTCTCCATCTGTCATTGATACTCTACGGATTAATGGTAAAAGCGTTACCAGGTTGGTTTGGGAAGTTAATTTAATCTGCTTTACAATCTGAATGGCTTTGTCTGTTGTTTACTAGGTACCCTTTATCCCTTTATAGTCTCCCTTTTAATACTGATTTACAAGATACTTTTCTCCCTGTCTTTCTTTGCTGTCCTTATGCATTACTGTGCTGGAGCCAGCGTACAAACGAGCTGAAGATGCCCTTTCATAATAAATATATATTTGTCACTGGCTGCCTTTGTTTTCTGGTCTGGATTTTTCTGGGTATATCAAGTATGGTGAGGTATGCATTTCAATTTAGGGTGAGGAGTGGAAGCTCTGAATTTTTGTTTCACTTACGAATACTTATAATTCTGGCTATAGCACAGTGATGCCTCAAAAGCCTTCTCTAATACCTGCTCCATACACAACTGCAAGTCAACATTTTACTTTACATGCATTCTCCTGGAGTAAGACAGGTGAATTTATGAAGACAACACTCATTGATCTTAAAAGCACAGTTCAGCTCATTATTATTATAAAGAGAAATAAACAAGCAGTACTTAGCATTTTTGTTATGGCTTCCAAACCCCCTTGTTTTCTAACACTCCTCACCGAAGTGGGAGGCGAGGTGCGGCTGGGTAAGGATTCCGAGATAGAGACCCAATAACAACAAACAAGCTGTTCTTGAGCAGGCATTCTTTATTGCAGCGCTGGGGATTCTCCACCATAAGTGCTCCAACGAGTCAGCAAAACACCCCAACTGATAGACACAAAAACATGCATATTCATTTTTATGCCCATGAGTTCCCAGAATTCTTTTACATAGTAATTTCATTTCCTGGAATGGGCTATCTTTGTAATTATGCATGCTCAAGGGTCTCCTGGGGGGGGTTCCTTAGTTGATTCTAGTCCTTTGTCATTTTTGTCAGGTCTCCCATCCTGGTCCTGTCTCCAGTCTCCAGCTGGTAGATTGCCCAGGTGGGTCAGAATCAACATGAGTGTTGTCTGTAGGCACCACAGGGTCTTAGAAGACTTGATGTTATCACAACCTACAGGATGCTTGGCATAGTTGACTGATGGTTTCACAAAGCACCTTGGTTTAAAAGCAACCCTCTTAGTATAGCAAATTTATTATTTTAGTAAAACTTTTATTAGGCTATATTTCTATTGAATTTACTAACAAATATCCTATGATGTGTCAATCCCCCTTTTCTTTAAACTTTGTAAATTCCTTTACAAAGATTCTAGGTCATTATATTTCATTTCTTTAGGCAAGGCCCAAATTCAGTTTCTTTAACTTATACCATAAAAGGCAATCACAAACACCAATAGTATCAAAAGCAGGTGAATTAAAACTTTTAAGGTTCTTTCCAGTAAGTTCATTTTAATATGTTTGTCTGTGCCAGGTTAAATCCTGTCCTTGGTATCTAGTTTGATACAGGGACTCAGTTTTTCCTTTGTTCTTGGTTTGACTCAGAGCATTAAGGGCTTGACCCCACCTTAAGTGTGTTCCTTGACAAATCTCCCTTCGTTGTGTCTTTATCAAATAATTCATCTTTCCACTTGCCCACTTGCTTGCAGGCAGTAAGCTGTGTGCCATTTCCAGTTCATTTCTAAGAATTTACTAACCTTACACGACATGTGGTCCCCTATCGGAGGAGATCACTTCTGGCAATCCAAACCTAGGAATAATTTCTTTCAATAAAATTTTACTTACTTATTTTGCTCGATTGGTGTGGCATGGAAAGGCCTCAGGCCAACCTGAGAAGATACCTTCTAACAGCAACAAATACCTGTACCCATTTTGCCATTGATTAGACTGAGCAGCTGGAGTGGGCCTCCACCCCTCCGCCCCTCGATCCTTATCATTTTCTCCATCCTTTCAGGAAGGCCTTTTGGGATGCAAGCGAGAGGGGTTTACAGTGGACACCCATGGCAGCAAGTATGTGTCCTGAGGGCTGGTCGCTCACACCACCCCGTGGCTCACCAGCCGCTGGGGAAAGTTGGTGTCACTGAGTCTCCCAAAGCCCATCATTGCAGCCCCCTGTTTTATAGGCCTAGTTTAAGGATGAGAGCCCTTCAAAGTGACAACGGGCATTCAGGTATGTATGGAAATTATCATCAAGATCCGTTTTCCCAGCTCACACCTGAGGAGTTGGAAAAAGGGCTTAACATTTCCTTTCCCTGTCGCACCAACAACTGGTATAGAAAACTTAAAGGACCCTTGCAAAAATTTGGAACAGCATAAGTAGCTCCTGTATTCACCAAAAATTAACCCTGTCCTTCCAGCTTTATTATTCTGCTGGAGCATTTAATCTGCCCCCAGTCAGTCTGAGTCCCCATCTCGATTTGTTGTTGATATTTTGGAGATAGGTTCTAATTTGGACCTAGAGATGCCCCTGCTGCTGGGGATGGCGACAATCCCTTTTCCAGTGCCCTTCTTGTTTTCAATATGCACTCTGATTTAACCCCAGCCAGGCTCGACTGCAGCAGAGCCTCATAGACAATGATCTCATACGTCTCATACTTTTGCTGGTCATGTGTTTTGCTATCCCAGGCTGACCGGCATGTAAACAACATGGTAAACATTTTACAGTTAGCTTCAGGGTCCAAATATATCAATGTTCTAGCAGGCTCACACAATCTCTCAAAAGAGATCGAAAATGCTTTGTCAGAGCCGTGTTTAACCTCATGTTTGGTTGCTTTGGTTTGTGGGTCTCATCCTGGACTCCATACAAAATTAATTGCTGACATTACTTCAGTCTGTCCAGGTTCCTCCTGGACTTAGGATTCCAGTCCGGATTCTCCCTGGGCATAAGATGCTTATTGTCATCCTGTGGATATTCACATTTCACTTCTTTAGCTTTTCCAACTATTCCCTTTTAGGATTTTTGACTTCTATCCTGCCTGCCTTGGTGGGCAGCACTGGGGGTTCTCCACCATAAGTGCTCCAATGAATTAGCAAAACACCCCAACTGATAGACACCAAAAACACGCATATTAATTTTTTATGCCCATGAGTTCCCAGAATTCTTTTACATAGTAATTTCATTTCCTGGAATTGGCTATCTTTGTAATTATGCATGCTCGAGGGTCTCCTGGGGGGGGTTCCTTAGTTGATTCTAGTCCTTTGTCATTTTTGTCAGGTCTCCCATCCTGGTCCTGTCTCCAGTCTCCAGCTGGTAGATTGCCCAGTGGGTCAGAATCAACATGAGTGTTGTCTGTAGGCACCACAGGGTCTTAGAAGACTTGATGTTATCACAACCTACAGGATGCTTGGCATAGTTGACTGATAGTTTCACAAAGCACCTTGGTTTAAAAGCAACCCTCTTAGTATAGCAAATTTATTATTTTAGTAAAACTTTTATTAGGCTATATTTCTATTGAATTTACTAACGAATATCCTATGATGTGTCATAAGGACAGTGGAAAAGAATTTTAACAAATCAACTTTGGAAGTCTAGAAAAGGATTGCTTCCAGGTGTTTCAGATTACGCACTTTTCTTCAATGGACATTACTCTTTGCAGAAGGGTTTCGTTAATCGGGGAAAAAAATATCTTGAAACACGGAGAGCCTTAAATGTTACCAAGGGAAGTGTGCCAGCCAGTTGTCTAGGAGCTACTGGACCTTTCACAAATGATTGGTGAGAATTGAAGATGTAGTGATCATTGCTTATAATCAATAAAAGGCTCAACTACCAAGTGTCCTGAATATTAGTGAGACTGGTTACTACCCAGAGCTCCCTGCTTCACTTAGTCTGAAGGGTGGCTTTTTCAGGAGCATTTCAAATGTGGTCCTAGGGTACTTCTGCCTGTCACAGGTTAGTTGGGAGAGTTAATAAATGGAGAAAGAAGTGAAATCCTGTTACATTGTGTGAGGAAAACCTTGGGCCTGTTGCAGGGTAGCAACCAAGTAATAGACCTACAATTACAGGAAATTGTGTTGTGTTTGTAGGTACCTACTTTGGAATAGCCAGAGTGTCTGCATGTGGAAAACACACCATTATGTTATCAGGTTCATCCTTGACAGACGTTTTTACGTAGTATGACAGTGTTTGTAGTAAATAACACCAAGGAGGATCTAGAGCAAGAAAGTTTGTTGTCTCACTTGCATATAAACATTCTTTTACAGTATTAGTTCCACATCTGTTGTTCAAGTGCCTAAATATAATAATGTATAGGATAAGTAGTTATCATTAATAACACATAATACGATTGTGTGTTATGTAATTGGCATTTTCCACTTACAATACACAAAGTTACCTTATGGGAAATCAGGCTCTCCTAAACACGGGCAATTATTTTTTTCTCAGAAGGTAGTGTATGTTAGGTCAGGATTATGACATGACACTTGAGCCTCAACCTGTTTTGTTGCTTGGTACAAGTATTCCACTAGCATTTATTGTGGATTTCTAAGTTGCCAGCAGAATCCACAGTGATTTTGGTATGTGGCTATAATTTTACCGTTTGAATGCAAGTCACTCCAACTACCTCTGCAAATTGGTCTATTGCAAATACTCACATCATCTAGCATCGTGGCACCATTTTGTGGTGTTGCTCAGAACAGGGGTCTACAGTCCAGGACATCTCAAGGAAATTACAGCCTGGGAGCAAAAGGATGAAAGAACTGCAGTTTCACTTGTTACCTTTTGTGGTTTTTGGATGGTGAATCTACATTTCACTTTGTGCATCAATGGTGAACTTAAGTGCATACTGCAGAACTTCAGCACAAGACAAACTTGTCCTAAAACTGTGCACTGATGTGCTAATACAGGTGTACTAGAGGAGCACCCTGTTCTTATGGAGATGGTGATGTTAAAACATCAGGAAAACCTTACTGGATACCGCTGGCTCCACAGACTCTCAAAGACATTTTGGGTGGGGGGAATTGGCTGAAAATGTAGTGGTTCTGAATCAAGCAGATAGAATGAGACAAGGCTGGAGCCTGCCATTGTTTCAACAGAGCTGAAAACTCAACATTTGAAGAAATCATTGCTGGATTTTTATTTTGTTTCCAGCCTAGAGAGGAGGCTCAGATCCCCACAACGGGAAGGCAGACAAGCTCTTTCAATACTTGAAAAGTGATAATAAAGAAAATGGAGGTGCTCTCCTGATGATAATGCAGAAGATAGGACAAGGCAACAGGCATCTGGTGCTTCAGGGAAAACTCTGGATGCAAGATCATAAGAACAAAGTTGGGAATAGATTGCCCAGAGAACTGGTGGGATCCCCCTTACTGGGAGTGGAATTCAAGTCTGTGCTCTGACTTGAATAGGACCCTAGAAAACATAGTCTAAGGTCCTGTTTTCAAAGGAAGGTTGGACCAAATGATCTTCAGAGGTCCCTTCCAACACCAGCTTTTCTGGGATTCAAGACTAGTGGGAGTCTTCTGTGTTCCTTCCATATTTCTGCTTAAAGGGATTGAGGAAATTGCCTCATTTCTCTACAACAGAGAAAATGCTGAACAGTAGCTGAGTTTGGAATACTCTTTTGTTTGCTGTTCAGTAATTCACACTCCTTTTTAGCAAGTCTAGATGTGGCACAATGTTTGATCATGGTGAAATGAAAAAGAACCAGATGTTGTATATAAGTAATTGTGCAGTATGTCAGTGTCCTATCATATACATGCTATAATTGTTTGGATACTCTTTTATCTGAGTGTATTGAGGGGTTGGGGGAAAGGAGAAACCTTGATCATGCCAGTACCAGTTGCAGAGCAGTAAGCAGAGATAGCAAATAAGCTCATAATCAGGCATTTTATTATCCATTGAGACAACTTGATATTTATTTCATCCTATATCTGGAAGAACTAAGCAAGTGCATGTAGTGTCTTAGAGTCAGTATCTGTAACTTTTGGTTCAGGACTGATTGGTAACTCTCAGTTTACACTCTCTGTGTAGCTGTCAGGACTTCTCTTTACACTGTGGAGTGCTTCAAGGAAGGAGCGAGGTCCCCAGGCAGACTGGCGTGCAGTCACATTCCTGTGACACAGGGAAAACATGGGTTTTGGTGGGGGGTGAGTTGATTTGAGTAGCTCCAAGATGTGGTTTTGTGAGTGGGTTGTGGGGTTTTGGGGAGTTTTGTTTAGGAATTATTTTTTTTGTGTGTGCAGAAATGTGAGAGGGTGTTTGAAGGCCAAAGGACTGCAGAGGCTGCCAGGATTCCATGTTGCATTGGCTGCAGTCGTGGTGTGTGCTGCACGTGCTGTGGTGTACATCTGTGCTGCCTCTCTACAAGTGGACTGTGGAGGCATCTTGGTAATGGTGCCTGGATTTCCTCTTAGAAGAGGCTAGGATGAGTAGATGACCCTAAAATGAACTCTGTATGAGTATGAAGGTCATTCTACCACAACGTACATCAAAGCAGACTTTTCCTTTGGCATCCTGAATTTCAAATGCACTAGAAATGTTGTAGGTGCATGTTGCATACTTTGGGAGTAAAACTGGACTGCCTATTGAGGTCCAAATGGTGTACAGCCTACATGTGGGCGTCTGAGAAATCAGAGTAGGCCTGATGAGCTATTTGTGATTTTTATTTGTTTTTTTCCCTGAAAAGAAACATTGTATGTCTTCACAAGCAATTAAAAATGAATTAATTGGTGAAAAAAAAAAAAAAAAATGGCTTCAGAATTCTTGCTAGAATGACTCAAAGGTCATCTTAAGATGAGTACAGTTGTCTTTGGGGGGTTCGGCTGATCAGCAATTCATTTTTCTTTTATCTGGTCTTTATTTCTTCATGCCATATGCTTTCACCAGCCTGCTCACAAATCCTGCCACTGAGACCCTTTAGTGAGTAACAAGGTATCTACTTTGTGAGCATATAGTCAATGGGCAGTGATTGAGTGGTTCTTGCATCAAGCCAACTCAAGCGATTCCTAAGAGTTGCCACTGCATGTACCTCCATCAGAAGTCAGAGTTCTTCTGCTGCCTCCTACAAGTTATCATAAATCTGTAAAGCAGAGCAGAGTGTTCTTTCTTGAATCTCTAGGAAAAAATTAAGGTGTCTGGAATGCCATTAGAAGTTTCCTGGGAACTTGGACCTTTTTTTATTTTTTATTTTTTAACAGGAGAGTACTTTGCCTAATTATTTTTTTTAACAAGTTGACTGAGTAGGAAGGAGTTTTATCAGTTTATCCAATGAAGGAGAAGGATGACGCTTAGGACAAATGATGGATATTTTTGTCTAATAAAAGAGTTTAGGAAGTATACTGAAGTATTTTGTTTGGGGTTTTTTTTTAATATACCTTATAGAAGTAAAAATTTTCTCATTGAAGGGAGAAGACAGGTGACAAATTTGATCGGCCTTTTGTAGGTTTTTGTTCTGTAGAAAAGAATGGTAGATGCCTGATGCTTTCAGTTTTTGATCCAAAGGGAGATGCTTGAGATGTGAATTGACATCATTCTTGCAGGTATTCATCCTGGAACTGTCTGATACAAAATCAAGATTAAAATCCTGTGAAAGGCCAGTGCTATCTGAAAAAAAGAGGACTGAATAATGAAAAAAAGTGTAGTAGAAAAAACAAAGAGAAAAAATAAATGTTTTGCAAAAAGCTATGCTGGAAAGCAAAATACTTAAGCCTCAACTGGCTGTGAGTAAGGTCGGACTCAAAGCCTGTATCTTTGCCTGTAGGCAAAGCCAGACGTGCTGAGTGAATGGAATCCTGCTCATCACGTGCCAGTAATACTCACACTTCTTCCCTATGCTTTCCTGATTTTTTCACCTTTCCTGCAGCTGTCCTCCCCACCCATATCCTTCTGTGACTAAATCTAGGAAATAGGAAGGCAAGGTAGAACTTCATGATGAATATAGATTCTGATCACAACAGTACTTAATTCAAAAAGACAGATCAAATACCCTTTTTTATGCCGCTCAGAAAGCCAGCACAAATTTATGCACAGTGATGCACAAATAGATTTTTTTCTGGTTTACCCTCATTCAAATCTTTCTGTGTCAAAGGCTTTAAACAACAAAATAAAAAGGCAGAGAAGAAGAGTTTCTCATCTTCATCTTTCTAACAGCAGTAAGATGGAATTCTGTTCAGACTTGAAGAAAGACCTGTAAACTCATAAATGTAGATGTATCTGATTTGTCACTGTTTTTCCCATTTTTAGAAATGGGAAAAGTGTGGGTTGTTTTTTATTGGGGGGGTGGGAGTTGTAGGGGACAACCCCTACGGACATTAAAGATATGCCCCACATAAACTATATATATGATTCTCATGGCAATAAGGGTTAGAGGCAGGAAAGGGTTAAAAGGCGGACCTAAATGAGGACTGACTGAAAAGAAAAAAACAACAACTATGTACCAGGCTCCGAAGGACTTTCGGTGCCTCAGCGCCAGGGACCAATGGCAGGGCGGATTGAAAAGTGACAGACCAATCAGAAGCCGGGCTCCGCCTGGCATTTTTCCAATAAAGGCGACCGCCTCCACAGCCTGCGGGCCGTTGGAAGTCCGGAGTCGCCAGAAGAAGAGGAGAAGAAGGGGGAAAAGCCGCGCCGCCACCGTCTGCAGCCGGAGCCGCCCACAGCCCCGCCTGTCCGTACCCGCCTGCCGCCCGCCTAAAGCCGCGCACCGTCCCGCTCACCACACCGTGGGGAATCGAGCACAGGCTAAAAGCCTTTTTAAAGGCTCTTGGAGCTGAGGCCTTAGGTGCTCTTCCCCTGAAGACCTGCGAGGAGGAGCGGGCCACCAAGAGCTAGGGCTGGTCCCTGACTCCGCCGGGATATGAGGTGTAAGACAATTACCTAAAGACCGCCTTTCCCATCCGCTCTTCCCTTACTCTAAATTACCCTGGGAGGTGGGAGGAGGGGGGGGGGGGGGTTGGGAGACTCTCTCTCTGATCCTTTTATCCTTTTCTTTACCTTCCCTAATTCCGTGCGGGTGCCCCTCCCCATACATTTTGTAGCTGATAAGTGGTTGCTAATTCTTGTATTAGTTATATTGTGCCTTCTGAGTTAATTGTAAAGTAAAGCAAGCGCATAGTTTAAACTTCCCGAGTGTGGAGTTTTCTATTTCTACAGCAAATATCCATTAAAATAGCTGTAGTGGCGGGGGTGCACCGGAGGTATCATTACGGGACTAACCGCTCGAGTCCCCTGAACGTTGTGATTTTGGGCTTTAATCAAACCGTGTGCGTGGGGTGGGACCTTAGCATACACTCCGCCCACACATACCACACACATACACTTACATACAAAAGCCCGGATCGCAACATTTATTTAATTGGTGTCAGAAGTGGGATACCCCGTGCACACCCAGGATATTGCTATAGAAATGGGTCTCCTTGATATGCTGTTCAAGCAACACACAGTGACTCCCAATGAGTCTGAAAAACTTCCTTTGCATCCCTTCCAACAATGTTCTGTGATGGCTCCACTGTGGGAACAAATCACAAAGAATGATTATCTCCCATCTCAAACATTTTTTGAAATTGTTAACAAATATTACAATAATGGCAACCTGGAAGGTGTAGCTGAGATGTTAGAGAGGCTCGAATGCCCTACTAACCTCTCCAAAGGCCACAGGCGCCGAATAAAGAAAAAAGGCATGGACTATTATCATGCCAGGACATATTTAACATTGGCTTATATCATATGGGAGGAAAAGGAAAAATACATTGTTGAAAGAGGAGAGGCCGGAACAGCAGGGATGTCCCAATTGAAGCACAATACAACAAACAACCAAAGTCAAGAGGGGGAATCCATGAACCCCGAGCTCGATCAAGTCACTGATCCCTCGGATGAAAAATTGTCTAGTGACACTGAGGATAGTAACCTTGGTGAAGAGACTGTTAAGAGAGTCTCCTTCAAACCACCGATTGGAATAGCAGCTTCACAAATCGCTCAGGCAAAAAAGCAGCTCAATGCCTTCTCTGATTGGGCAAAGCTAGAGAAGAACTTTTCCTCTTTCAAAGGGGAAATGACTAACTCTATGAAGACCCTCAGTGAAAACATGGTCAAATTAACTGAGGCTGTAGGGAACCTCTCGAGGAGCTCCTCTCGATGCTCCTCGAGAGCCTCCCGAAAATACTCCACCTCTGAATCTGAGGAGGATGCCCCGAAAGTTCTCAGACCCATTATAAAGACTGAAATTGAAACTACAAGAAGGGGTCGTACCCATAACCAAAAAGAGATCCCTTATTCCCCATTGGAATTGGCGGATTTAAAGAAAAGATTTCCCAAAAATTTCACAGAATCTGACACTGAATATGTGATACGGGTCTCTGCTGATGGCGGGGATAATATAAAAATGTCAGAACATGAAGCAAGTGGCTATTGGGGACCGGGAATCCTTCTCACTACTGGCAATAATGAATCCCCATGGTCAGTCACCCAAAGAGCGGCATATAATGTGGGTTTGTTAGACCCCATGTCCCGGGGTGAACCCTATATTCTGAAAGGGGACATTAACCACTTGATGGAGAACATTCACAAGGCTGCTGTAATTCAATACATTTATCAGGGTGAACTGAACAAAAATTGTGATTCTTCACTTCTCCAGCAAGTTCGGCCAGAAAGGATGGATGTCCTTATTCGGGGACTGCCCGGACAGTTGAAAAATTTGGCGATCCAAATTAAAGCCAGGATTGCTAGCTCCAACCCCGAGGAGAACCCCTATACCTGGGGTGACCTGGCAAAAGAATTAACTGAATATGGGAGACGCTATGAAATTCCCGAATACGATCCTAAAAAGTGAGACAATTGGCTCAAAATAATAAGCCCTCCTATGCTGTGGTGGCTGCACACCCACCTAGGCATGCCTCTCAGACGTCAGGGGGTGGGCGAGCTGAGCGTTCATCCATGAGCCAAGGCAGCAAGGGATATAGCAATACACGTGATCGTCCAAGAAATCAAAATGGCTCCTGGACACAGGCTAGTTCCAGCCCGGGACCTTTCGCGCGGCTTAAGGAGGAAGCTCGCCGTAAGGGGATCCCACTGACCTTGTTGTCACGGAACTATAGTTACAGCCACCTCAAAGAGCTGATTGATAAGTGGCCTACCCCAAAATCAAAAGAAGACAATTCAGATTCGGGAAACTAAATAAACCTCCCAAAGCTAAAAAACAACGCCAAAGAAGACAGCGGCAGGAGGTAATCTGCTCAAATAAAAATGAAATTGCAGGTGACAATCGGGCACAAACGTGGGAAGCCAAGGCCCCAGACACAAATGATTGGCCAACTACTGAACCCAAATCTGACCCTAAAAAAGATTTGTCTCTTCTGGATTGGCAAAATATCCTAAGGTTAACCCAAAATTCACGGGGTGATTTGGAACTCACGTGTAGTGTTGGTCCTAAAAGGTATCCGGTTACATTTGTTGTAGATACAGGAGCTCAGATCTCCACACTAAGAAAAGATGTGGCACAGAAATGTGGCATCAATCTGTCCCGAAAATCTATGCTGGTAAGTGGTGCTTTTGGCCAGCCTACTCCACAAAAGATTGCCAAAGTCTCTCTAAAATTGCCAGGCAAAGACAGCACAATTTGGACAGAAATGATAGTGGGTGACATTCCCTACAATTTATTGGGAATTGATATCTTAAAAGGCAGAGCGTGGAGAGATGACAGCGGTAATTGCTGGAACTTTGGTACACCCACTCTAAATGTTAGGCTTTTACAGCAAGCTCCTGCGCTACCTCAAAGCCAGATAACCAATACAAAACAATACCAAGTGTCTCTGGCCGCCAGAGAGGGAATCAAAGAAGTGATTGAGGATTTAAAAGAAAGGGGTATAGTAATAGAAACTCACTCACCCTTTAATTCCCCATCTGGCCAGTTAAGAAATCCAATGGAAAGTGGAGACTTACGGTTGATTACCGGAGGTTAAATGCAAACACAGGACCTCTGGCAGCGGCAGTGCCGAATTTGGCCGAATTGTTACCGGAAATCCAGGAAGCAGCACATCCTGTGATGGCTGTACTGGATATCAAAGACATGTTTTTCACAGTACCAATTCGAGAAGAGGACCAAAGTCAGTTTGCTTTCACCTGGGGCAGTAATCAATACACTTTCACCCGGCTTCCCCAAGGCTATAAGCATTCACCAACCTTGGCACACCATGCACTAGCAACAGAATTGGAATGAGCCCTTTCGGGAAAAGATTATCATGACGTCAAAATTTATCAATACATTGATGATATATTGATTGCTGGGCAAGATGAGTCAAGGGTGGGGGAGGTTTATACCCTAATAAAAGACCACCTCCAAAGCCTCAACATCAAAGTTCCGGACGATAAGTGCCAGCCTCCTGCCTCCAAGGTTAAGTTTTTAGGAATTCGGTGGCGGAAGGGCACCTGGAACATCCCTCAGGATACCTTGATAACATTGGGAAATATTAAAGTCCCTGAAAGTAAGAAACAGCTGCAGGAATTACTGGGTACAATTCAATTTTGGCGCAAACATGTTCCTAACTTGTCCATAATTGCTCGACCACTCTATGATCTACTGAAAAAGGGGAAACATTGGGATTGGAGTGATCCTCATGATGAAGCCCTCAAATTAATACTGATGGAAATACAAATGCACCAATCCCTGGGCCCAATCCACCATGAAGACCCAGTAATCGTAGAGTGGGGCTTTGCTAAGAGTGGTCTGTCGTTCCACCTTTGGCAAAGAGGGCCGAGTGGAGCTCCCAGACCACTGGGATTCTTCTCCCAATCCTTCAAAGAAACAGAGAGAAGATATTCTAGTTGGGAGAAGGGACTCCTCACTGTAGTCACAGCCTTGAAAGAACTAGAAAAACTGATCAAACACAAAGAGTGGTATTGCGAGGGCCGTTTAAGGTCCTAAAGCAAGTGATTTCAGGACGAGCCCCTCCGGAAGGGATTGCTCAAAAGCAAACCACTCACAAATGTCATTCTCAAATTGAATTTGTCTTCTGAGTTAATTGTAAAGTAAAGCAAGCACATAGTTTAAACTTCCCGAGTGTGGAGTTTTCTATTTCTACAGCAAATATCCATTAAAATAGCTGTAGTGGCGGGGGTGCACCGGAGGTATCATTACGGGACTAACCGCTCGAGTCCCCTGAACGTTGTGATTTTGGGCTTTAATCAAACCGTGTGCGTGGGGTGGGACCTTAGCATACACTCTGCCCACACATACCACACACATACACTTACATACAAAAGCCCGGATCGCAACACCTGCCTGCGCCTATTGCATGTGTTGAGGGGAAAATATCTGGCTAAAAAATAGGCATTATCCTTCCCTGCATCCAGGCTGAAGAAAGGAAAGAAAGATAAGAATGAAAGAAAATAAGGAAAAAAAGCAAGCAAGCAAGCAAGCAAGAAAGAGAAAGTAAAAGAAAGAGTGAAAGAAAGAAAAAATACAAGAAAGAAATATAAAGAAGGTCTCCAAATGTCCTACCTGCCAGGTGGGATTGGCATGTTGCAAGTAGCAGAAGTTGTCCGTTATCCATTGGTAGATGGCCGAGAGGGTGATTTTGGGCTTCCCACTGGCTTCCATCGCCATACAGATGAGGCTGGCATAGGAGTACGGGGGCTTGATGTGCGCTTTGGTCTTGTAGTCCACGTCCCCCACAAGCTGAGGACACGTGGCCACGAGGTGGAAGAGGAGATGGGGTGGCAGGGAGTGTGGGGCACGCCCATGCACGCCGGGTCAGCAGCCAGGGGTGAGCTGGGGGCAGCAAAGCTGGGGGTCCTGGGACGGTCGAGGGGGTCTGGGATCCATGGGGGCCTGGCCATGTGGGTGTCCTTGACGGAGAATTCTGCCAGCCACGTGAGGCTGGGCAGGCTGTCCATGCTGGCCGAGGGCCTCTTCCTGCCCTTCCCGCTGTCCCTGGGCCAGCTCTCAGCCATGCCTCGGCTCCTGCCGTCAAGGGCTGCACGGGAAGGGGAAGGAGGTGACAGGGCAGCTTCTGCAATAACGACAGGGAGAGGTTGGAGGCTCCCCAAGGCACAGCCGCTCTCCTGCACCCGCGCAGGGCCGGGCTGCTACCCTTGCTGGGTGCTCCGGGTGCTGCTGGGCGAGACCCATCCCCTGGGTGTTGTGCACCACAGCCCCAGTGCCTCCCCCGGGGGCCTTTAGCAGCCCTGAACCCCAGGGAAATTCCCTCAAAGTCCCGTGCCCGGGGTCTCCCGCCCCCCCGGCAGGCCGGAGCTGCCCAGCAAGCCTTCGCTTAAGCGAGAAATAGAAAGTGAAACAAAACACCCAACCCAAAACAGCTCCTCCAACAGCCCTGTAGACCCACACAGGCAGGATGTCTCTCCCACCCGCCGCTAGCAGGACAAAACCTCCGGATCCAGCACCTCGGCAAAATCCAGCACCTCAAGTTCTCCCCCTGCCCACTCCCCTCGGGTTCAGGCAGTTCCTGCTCCTCCCTTCCTCCTTTAGGTGTCCCTAAAACAGCCCGAGGAGGCGGGGTGGGGGGAGAGCGCGGACCCGCCCCACGCACCCCCTCACTCCGAGCGAGCCGGAGGATTCAGTCCCTGGCTCTCCTCGGGGTGGGGGTGCAGCTTGGGGCTGAAAACCCGGAACCCGGGGGGTTTGGGGTCAGGAGAGCCGGCCGTGCCGTGGAGCGCTGCACGGGCTGAGCGCGCCCGGGCGCCGCGGCTCCGCTGGAACGATGCGGGGCTCCAATCGCCATGGGGGGACGGCGGGCGCGGGGCGGGTGCGGGAAGGGGCGGAACCAGCAGCCCCGCTCCCTCCAAACAGGTTTTTCTCTCCCAAAACAAAGGCTGGGGGCAGCCATGGGTTGCTCAGGTGCCTGAAACCCGTGCCAGCACTCGGCCCCCGCAAACTCCTGCCCCCGCGCTGAGGGAGATCCCGGAAACGCTCGCTGCGGTGGGCGAGCAGGGCGGGTAAACACAACCAGAAATCACAGCACAACCCCTACCCTGCGCAAACCTACCGCCCCTGCCGGCCGGCTTTGCCCGAGCAGCCCGGCTGAGCCGTCAGCGGGCCTGTCCCACCGCCCTCCCCTGCGAGCCTGCCGCTCCCCGCTGCTGCCGGCCACCGCTGTCGCCCCTTACCTTGTCCCGGCACGTCCCCCCACAAGTTCACCAGGCTCCAAGAAGCTTCTGGAAAAAAACAGAACGGGAAAATAAAAACAAGATGAAGGAAAAAACAAAGGCAAAAGCCCCAAGAACCCGTCCGTGGGGAGGGCGGGGGAGCTCGGTGCGACTCCCGCCGGGGCTGAGGGCTGCCTCCGCGCAGTGCCAGCCCCCGCCTGCCGAGATGCCGGGACGTGCGGCCGCCCGAGGGCTAACGGCTGCTCCCCGAGGCTCGGCGCGGTGCCCTGGCTGCCCCTGGCTCCGCCCCGTACGCCGCTTCCGGCCCTGCCATTGGCCCGCGCGTTGCCCTGGCGACTCGGGGCGTCCCCGCCGCTCGTGGCTGAAGCTGCGCCGTGTGGGGACAGACGCCGGGATGGGGACACTGGCAGGTTGCGGAGGAGCACCTACCGCTTCGGACCGACTGACCCATGTTCTTCACGTGCAACCCTGCTCCACTTCAGCCTTCGAAGCTCTCGTTTGAATAGTTGCTGGGACCGCCAAGACCTGCATCAGCACAAGTTTCTTCCCCAGTGTAGAGTCTCTAAATGAATATTTGTCTCAAAACAGCCGCCCGGACAAAATGGACATTGTGCTTGGGTGGGGTCCTCATTCGATAAGCCAGCTGGACTCTCTTCTCCCAAGCAGACACCCTCGTTTGGTAACCATCCTGATAAACTGGACCCTGGTCTCGCAAGAATAGCCCCTCCTTTGCTGGTCATCCCGATAAGCTGGACACCCTTGCAAGGGGAGCCCCTTCTTTGCTGGCCACCCTGATAGGCAGGACACTGTCCTCATTTGATAAGGAACAGCAGCATGCAAGTGGTAACCTGTGGAGGCAGAGTGCCATCCTGTGTAAGCCCCCTGTAAGATCACCCAACAGGGCGCATGTGCAGCACTAAGGGTCATTGCTGGGTCAACCCAGCTGGGAAGCCCAAGTGATCACCCGGACCCCAAGTCCCACTGACTCATTTCCAGAACACTCTAAAATTCCACACTGAATCTGCGCAGGATATGTCAAGCCCCCCTGAGAAGGTGGGCCCAGGTAGCATAAAAGATGCAGGCTCGAGATGCTCGGGGCACTCCCACCATCCAAGGACCACAACTTCCTACCAAGATCATCGCTGGATCCAAGGGGGGTGATGTCTTTTCTACCCCCCTTTATCTCTCCTGGTGTTTTCCCAATCTCCTTCTCTCTCTCTCCGTCTCTAACCTTATCTAGGCACATAAGGGTAACACAGTCTCTAACTTCGTTGAATTTTCACAACCCATTGCTTTGACATGTTTTGCTAATTGTAACCTGTTGCTTTGATAACTCTGTTTGGCTTTGTTAGTTGTAACCTGTTGTTTTGACAATTTCCTTAAGTTTTGCTAAATTGAAATCCATTGCTTTGAAAGTACCTTTTTGCTAAGTTCTTCTATTTGCAATCCCTTGCTTTTGAACGTATAGTGTGGTGTGTTTTTGACAAGCTTTATGATCTTACTCAATTTTAAGCAAAGGTGTGTTTTGTGAAAGCCTCCTGGGTCATGGTCTTCCTCCTAGAGTACCACGCAGAGAACTCCCAAGCTTAATCTCGCCGAATGAGTTGTTCAAAGAGATATTGATATTTAGTTTGGGCCCCCAGCTCTGGGGCCACAGAGCCTGGGCCATCTGCCTGGCCATGCTGGGGAGATGCCACTAGCCAGGCCAGGCTCTTCCTGCATAAGCTTGGTTTGCATTTCCACCTTCTCCATTCTGGCAAGGCTTGGAGGAAGCAGCACTTAGGATGGTAGGATAGTGTGAGTTGGAAGGGACTTTGCAAAGTGTTCTAGGACCTTGGAAGTAGCTGGGCTGGTTTTGGGGAGGTGCCTGGGAGATGGGTGGGTGGGTGCTCCCAGCCAAAGAGGGTTTCCACCCACCGAGCCCCCAAGACCCCAGCTGCCCTTGTAACCACGAAATGACTCTGGACGCTTTGTCGACATAAGATACCCGTTATGAAATGTACCCTTCAAATCCAAAACATGCTCAAAGCCAAGGTAAGTAGCAATCTGGTTTCCTTCCTTCCATCCCCGACAGGTGGGTCTCTGGAACAAGGGGCTGCCCCTTGCCCTGGAGACAAGGGCCATTACCTTTCATCTCCTGCTGCCAGCACCTGCCCACCCCTGGTCATTCCTGGGTGGCCAAGGACGGCGCTGGTGTCACCCACGCACAAATCTGGTTTCTCCTGCGTCACAGAGGGTGCTCACTCCTGCCAAGAAGCATCCAGCTGAACTGTGATGTTAGGAAAAGACTGCCTGGGCTATTAATTCATTTTAAGTTCAGCTGACAAATCTCTCGAGTCTTTTGAGGTGGAAATTCCTCCTTTGGGTAAATGGCAGCACACAGGTTTCCTTCCCTCGCTGACCCTGAGCAGATGTTGCACCAAGGGTCTTTGCTTTGTCAAAACGGAACAGACAGGGTGGACTGTGCCCCCCTGTTTGCTTGCATCTTTTCTGAGTACTTGAAGCAGTCATGAGAAGGTTTCTCTGGCACTTTTTTTTAAGTTTAACTTTTTCTCTCTGTGTCCTCTTGATTTACTTGAGGGTATAATCAGTTCTGCATGTTCACACACTTTGAAATTGTGTGGATTGCTATTGCATCCACCTGCTCTCATCTTTGAAGAGGTGTCCTGTCAAACTAGATACATGTAATACATTAATCTTAATCTCAATCTCAAATTTCCTGCTCGACAAATGATTCCTACCCTGTGTGATAGAGCTGAGTGGTCTCCAAGAAGCAGGTAGTGTCATCTGCTTCAGGGCTGCCCGCTTCCCCCAGGTTACTGCTAAAGAGAGACAGGAGCAATAATCTTTGTGTTGGGGGGGAGAAAGTTGAAATTTTTATTGATTTTTTTTTTTTAAATTGAAAATGAAATTACATTTTAGTGACAAATATTTTTAATGAAAAAAACCACATTCATTTTTCTTGGTGTATGTGATGTTTCTTTCCAGCTTACAAGCTTTGTTTGGCACAGTGTCACTGAGTTTGATGTATTGACAACAGATTGTTTTGTTTCTTTGTTTCAGAGATTGAGGCACAGTCTGACTCTTAGCACTGCCATGAAATAGCAGCTGGAAAGCCTAATTACATCAAGTGTGGTTGATGCAATAGTCAGTCTCTCTTCAGAGTTGTGTGATAACACCATCACTAGAGCCATTAAGACTGGATAAATCCAGTGGTCATCACCCTGGAGTCTGAGCGGTGCCTTTTCCAGGGGTTTTCCTCTGCATGCCTCTGACAAAATGCCATCTCCTTCAGCTGAGGCTCATCTTTGCTTTGTCTGTGGCTTCCTATAATTTACAGCGTTTGGCTGGCCCATGAGCAAAGGCAGTCAAATCTTTCCATTTCCTTTCTGCCAGGTCCCTGTGTGTCTACTTTAAACCTGATGTGCCTGAACTCCAGTGTCATAGCTGTCACTCCAGGTCATCCAGCCTCATCCACATCTTCCAGTATTGACAGGGCTGCTGCACAACTCCCTGTGCAGCAGTTTTTAGTAGGAATCCCCAACTCTGTGTGCCAAAGTCACTCATAAAAATAGTGACTTTCATTGCTTCCTTGGACATGCATCTTTTCTAATGTTGCCACCTGCAGATCACAGAATCATTGAGGTTGGAAAAGACCTTTAAGCTCATCAAGTCCAGCTGATCTAATTATCATTGCATCCTAAAATACTCTTGAGTTCCCCCCTCATTACAATAGGCCTCTGGATGCTCCAGCATTCAGCAGCGTGGGCCTCCAGGGAAGGCCACTTCCCTTTTTCATAGAATGATAGAATCATAGGGGTTGGAAGGGACCTCAGAAGATCATCAAGTCCAAACCCCTTGCTGCAGCAGGAAGCTGGGCACATCCAAATCCCACCTCTGGGGTTGCAGATGCATAGGAGATGTTTATCTGTGGTGCTATGAGCCGTCAGTGGTCCTGCCAACCCAAAGAGAAACTCTCGAGTCAGAGGTGGTTGGGTTGGAGATCCACAGACTCTCAGGCACCCTGTTCCAATATTTAATCTCCTTTGCATAAAAAAATTGGCTTGGACTCCTGGCTCTTTATGTTCTCTACAAGGCCCTTGGTGATCTCCATTTAACCCTTCCCAATGAGGTACAGTCCACTAACCCCTTCTGATGGCTTTTTATCTGGCAGCTCAGCACCTCAGACAAAGCACACCTCCCACAGGTGAGGCCACCACCATTTCCAACTCACAGAGCAGCACCAGGCACTCCTGGCAGCCTGCATGGCAGCATTGTCCCCCAGGAGCTCTCTCTCAGAAGAGGCCTCTAATGTGCCACAGTTCCTTCATTGCACAGGCTTCAGAGGAGATCCTGCATCCCCTTGTCCTCTTGTTGCAACCACTGGTGCACTTCTGTGAGCTCCTTGTCCTCCAGTTACAGAGCACCCTCCGAGCACAGCTGAATAGCTGTGTGACTCTTGCTGCTCTTCACTCAGTGGCAGGTAAAACGTGCAGGCACTTCCTAGTAGGGAAGCAGCCAACATTGTTAAGCTAATTGTTGAGGCTGGCAGAAACAAAAGCCTATAGAAACCTTCAGAGTGCATCCCTTACCAGCAGCAGCAAGCCATCATGAGTTTCCAGAAGATGATCCCCAAGGAAATCCTCAGAATTTTCCTGCACTCTGAAGAACTGCTGAAGTCTTTTGAAAGATAGAAGTTAATAAAGCAAACTTTGGGCATTTGCTCTATTGCACTGTCCATACTTACAGCTAGGAAGGAGCCAATGCTTCGCTCCAAAAATGGTGACATTTAATTAATGAAATAAAGTGGATTCCTTTTCCTGAACTCCACCCATCTCCACTGGTTTATTTGAATTCGTTTCCTTACACAAGCTATACACATAATCATAATTGTTCATCTCTTTTCTCTTGGTTCAAAGTCTAAAGAGACTAATCCAGACCTTGCTTCTGGACAGGTATTAATGTGCTTTTCTCCCAGGTCAGTTTGCAGCAAGACAGAATACAAATGTGCTGTCTCTACATTAATCTTAAGTTTTATTCAGGTTAATGAAAGAGACCCTGAGAACCCCACATGGCTTATGGAGTGAGCCAGGAGATACATTTCTATGGGTAGGTTCTGGCAGGGTGTTTTTTTTTTTTTTTTTTTTTTTCCCCTACACTCATTAACTTACAAAAATTGTATTCAGTGCTAGCTGACCTAAGAAGCACATTTATATTTGCTCAGGCAGCAAAAATGCAGGCAAGAAAATGTCTTTTCAGCAACATAAGGACAGATGAGGCATGCAAGGAGTCTTCAGAATAATAATTACATATAACTAACTTACTCTAGCCTCTGCTTCAATCAAAAGACAGGATAGTAAGCCAGCAAGTTGGATTAAAGCCATAGAGGCTCAAACCTCTCTATAGAAATACAGACAAGAAGTTTCTCTAGGCTGTTGTGTTGTGTTATGTTCAGGGCCCTTGGAACAGAGCACAATATATCCAACTGGATGAGATGGAAAAGTTTGGGCAAACATAAGGCAGATTTTTATAAAGCAGTTCAGAAATGGAACAGAAATTTAAGACCCAGACCCCTAACATCAAGTCAAATATAAGAGTCAAAGGGCTGTGTTGTTTCTGTTGTAGCAGTACTTGGACTGACGCAGGGTCCCTAATGTAGGGAGTGCTTTTGAAGCCCTAAGTCAGCCTTCCATTCCAACACACCCAGGCAAGGTACAGAAAGGGAGTGGCAAATAACATCCTTATTTGTGAGTATAGAGATCAGGCTTCTCCAAAGTAACACAGGGAATCTATGGAAGTAGCTAACTGAAACGTAAGTCTGTCACTTTGCACTTCATTAACAAGGAATGTGAACATAGGACAGATTTGGCTAAAACGAGCGTGTGAAGGAAACCTCAGAGAAATGCAGGAAAACATTCACAGCTGGCCACATAAATTGCTTCACTCCTGAGACTGTTGTTTCACTTACATTAGTCTCAGAATGCTGCTAGGAAGCTACAGGGTTTTTACTGCATTTCTCTGCATGGTATGGATTGCCACTGAAATTATTTCAAACTCACTACAACTGCTCAGGATATAGAATATCTAGAACTGTTTTGTTTGAGGTATTTGTGACACCAATGGTACCAAAATTTGCTCACCAACAAGGAATATCCGTTAGCAAAGAATTCCTAATGTCAATATTGTGTGGCAAGTAACACTGTACTCGTGAACTCCCTGTTAATCTGAAAGAATATGCATCTGCAGAAAATAAAGTATAGCTTACCAACGGTTTTAAAAGATTGTATGGACAGAAATATCATCCCTTCAGGAAGAAAACTTACTTATTTCTATATTTATTTGGGCTTGATGTGTCTTAAAATTAGGTGGTGTTCTCTTCTATTGCATTATGCATACATGCATTATGGAACACTGAAAGTGGAAACAGAAAGGAAAAATATTACAATAGAACTTACTATTAACTGATTATTATTAACGCATTCATGTGCTTGCCCTTGTTTAAAAAATAAAGGGGAACTAAATTAAATTAATAAAAAACCCCATAGTATTAGAAAAGTATGTATGAAAACAGGTAAATAAATGACATATGGTTGACCTGCTGTAATATTGTATGGCAACGTAGTGCAAAAAGAGTCCAGAGAGTGTATGATAAAGCAAGTCTCTTGCCCATTTTTGTCCCTCCCTCTCTCTCACACACATCCTCACACACCACTGCAGTTAACAGACAAGAAGTGTTAGTGGAAGAAAAATTGCTAGATTGAAATTTCATGTGGAGGGCTCGTATCCTTTTCTCCAGAAACTATGGAAAAACAAAGGATGTAAGATGTTTTATTCATTCATTTCCTTCCAAATTTCCCCTATTCTTCCCAGGAAAAGTAGTGAAAGGAGTTGTCTAAAACATATATACACCCTTGTGAAAATCCATACCTAAATGGCTTCTGTCACAAATTAAGAAAATAAGTATTTACTTTTTATTTTTTTAATTGGGAGATATTTTTAGAATTATGATTGAAGACTTTTTTTTTTTTCTTCAAATAGATACATTTTTATCCACTTTTTAAACATTCAGGGCTTTTTATTTTGGTATGCTGGCGAATAGTGAAAAGTGGAACTGTCCCCTGAAGTGTTTGCCCTGTCTCCTGAACATGAATGTGCCCCATTAATGTGTCCTTTGAGGCCAAGAATGAAACCTTCTGCCATATATTCACCTCTTGTTAGGTGGATAAGAAATTTCACAGTTACATCTCATTTTCTCTGCACTTCACTGCTGAATCAATTGATAAAATATCACTCACCTTAACACATTGCGTTAAGATTTCTGTTATAATATCCTGACTTTAGTAGGTCCAGTTGTAAATAAATTCCCATGTAGATCCGAGGGCTGGAGCACCTCTCCTGTGAAGACAGGCTGGGAGAGTTGGGGGTGTTCAGCCTGGAGAAGAGAGGGCTCTGGGGAGAGCTTAGAGCACGTTCCAGTGCCTGAAGGGGCTCCAGAAAAGCTGGGGAGGGACTTTTTACAAGAGCTTGTAGTGAGAGGACAAGGTGCAATGGATTAATAACTGGAAGAGGGGAGGTTTGGATTAGATATTAGGAAGCAATTCTTTAGTGTGAGGGTGGTGAGATGCTGGAACAGGTTGCCCAGAGAAGCTATGGAAACCCCATCCCTGGCAGTGTTCAAGTTGAGGCTGGATGGGGCTCAGAGCAACCTGATTTAGTGGGAGGTGTCTCTGTCCAAGCAGGGGGGTTGGAACTAGATGACCTCTAATGTCCCTTCCAATCCAAACCAGTCTATGATTCTATGATAGATATTTAGTAGATATTACCTGGATATTACGAATGAAATCAAGTGATTCATCCATGCCAGAAGTATTCGTTGCTCCAGATCTGAAGCTGGATCAACTTGCTGTCTAACACTCCTCACCGAAGTGGGAGGCGAGGTGTGGCTGGGTCAGGATTCTGAGATGAAGACCCAATAACAACAAACAGGCTGTTCTTGAGCAGGCATTCTTTATTGCAGCACTGGGCAGCACTGGGGATTCTCCAGCATAAGTGCTCCAACAAGTCAGTGAAACACCCCAACTAATAGACACCAAAAACATACATATTCAGTTTCATGTCAATGAGTTCCCAGAATTCCTTTACATAGTCCTTTTATTTCCTGGAATTGGCTATCTTTGTAATTAGGCATGCTTGAGAGTCTCCTGGGGGTCTTTTGTTGATTCTAGTCCTTTGTCATCTTTGTCCGGTCTCCCATCCTGGTCCTGTCTCCAGTCTCCCGCTGGTAGATTGCCCAGGTGGGTCAGAATCAACATGAGTGTTGTCTGCAGGGCCACAGGGTCTTAGAAGACTTGATGTTTATGACAACCTGCAGGATGCTTGGCATAATTGATTGACAGTTTCACAAAGCACATTGTTTTAAAAGTGACCCTTCAGTTCACTTAGTACAGCAAAGTCATCAGTTTCTATCACCGGGCCCAAATTACTTTGTTCCCAATTTCTTTCCCTCCTTCCCCCCAGCGGCACAGGGGGACAGGGGATGGGCTTTAGAGTCAGTTCACAGCTGGTGTTTTCTGCTTTTCCTTCCTCTTCCGTGAGAAGGATCCCTTACAGTCCTCCCCTGCTTCCCCACGGGGTCCCTCCCATGGGAGAGTCCTCCACGAACCTCTCCTCCATGAGCCCTTCCCACGAGGTCCGGAGCAGCTGCTCCAGCGCGGGCTGCCCACAGAGTCCCATAATAGTTTGTGAATGTTACGGAAGAGTGTGATGTTGGGTAGAGTTACGAGCAAGTGAAAAGCACATTTCCAATGGTCAGGAAGTGAGGCATTGAGTGGGATTGGATTGAGGAGTTTCCAAGTGTCTTGGGACATTTTTAATTATTGAAAAATGATGATTTTGTGGGAAAATTTGTTAGTTTTCCTGTGAGTCTCTCAACATGCACTAAACTGGAGAGAAATGTGCTGTTTTCAGATTTTCTACATATGACAAAAAGGAAAGTTTTCTGGTTGACTAACATTTCTAAGTTACTGACATACGGTGATGTTTTGAAACCTATTTTCAAAACTACAGAATATTTTCCCTTTAAATATCTGTTTATAGCAATTTGGAACCCTTATTTCTATCCCCCACCCAAAAGAGGTGACAGAAAAAATGCATTAAATTTTTATATGGTATAGAGGTTATCTTCTTCACAACAAACGGCTTTTTGCCTAACTGCAGACACTTTGCTGTGCCAACTGCTTCAGCATTCCCTATGTGCAGTGTCACAAAACCCCTCCATGAACAGAATTTCCTGTGTAAAGGAGAAAGGACTGGGTTTGGTGCATTTCAGTTCTTCTTCTCAACCTAATCTTATGTTGTTGCTCAAAGGCTAAATATCCTTTTCATGATAGATAGCAAGAGAGCTGCTGTATCTTTGCCTATTTTGCCCTATGAAATGCATGCTTTATGTATAGATCATATCTCTAAGTTGCTGAAAGCACATTCATGACATGCCTGAAGTTGCCAACATGGAAAACATTAACTGCTCCTTCAGCAGCATGTGAAGTGTTTCAGGGAGTGTAATAAGAGATGAGTTCACTGTTATTGAAGTAGAACTAAGACCTGGGAAATTATATTGTTATCATCACTCAAGAGTACCTGTGAAAGAAATAAATGGGACTCTGGAAGTTACAATATTCAGTTTGAACTCAAGAGATGCTGTTGTTTTCTCATAGTATACTTAATTCACAATTACACAGTTAATATATTGAATTTTACAGTCTGTAACTGAGAAATAGGTTCCTACATGTGAAGTTCAGCCCCTATTTAGGACTTGGATACACAGCAACTAAGATGACTCTAGTTCAAGATTCCATTTGGAAACTTTATTAGAGACTGCCATTCCTAAAATTGTACTGCAGATCACTTGCACGTTCATATAATTTTCAAATAATGTCCAGATGAATCTTAATAAAACTGTAGAGAGAAAATTCAGCTAAACATCAATTTAATTATACATAGATCTACATCCTGAAATTATAAAAATAAGTTTTCCAACCATGTTTTTTTCATGTTTTATTCAAGTATTGCACTTCTAAGATGTAGAATAAATTTTAAAGGAAAAAAAACCCACATTCTTCTATCTGAAAAGTTTGTTTTTAATTTTTCTATGTCTCCTTCTGTTAGTGGAAATTAAGAAATGTAAGAATTTGATATATTCTGACAGTGAGCTTTTTTGCTGGCATGGTGTTCTCCATAGTGGATAGGATTGTGGGTGAAACAAGAGCAGCCCACAGAAAGAGGCCATAGAATCACAGAATGATTAAGGCTGGAAGGTTGTAATCATGGCCTAATGCCTATGCATAAGGCCCCAATGAAGAACACAGAGAGCATTGAAATGTGTCTCTTGTGAAGCAAACATTGCCTAGGGTGTGTGGCGGATCCGCCGTCACGAACTGCAAGCCACGCCCCACGGACTAATGATCCTCATGTTGGTAATAAGGAAAAAGCGGACCTAGAAGGAGACTGAGTAAAGCGAGCACGGTAAAGGCGGGAAAAACGAAACAAAGTTACAAGTACCTCAGCCACCTCAGCGCCGCTTCGCAAAATAGACCAATGGGCTGGCGGATTGAAAATGGTACCACCAATCAGCAGCCAGCAATTGCCTATAAAAACAGCCCAGGCGAGCCCCACTTGGCCACTCTCCGGGGGGGTTACCTGAGAAGAGAGAAGACGAAGGAGACTTGGGAAGCCGCCGATGCCAGCCAACGTGCGCCGCCATCATCGGGGCTCGAGCCGCGCCCTAAAAGCATTTTCAAGGCTCGAAGGAGCTGAGGGGAGCGGAGCTCGCCCAGAAGACGACGTCGAAAGAAGCAGCTGGCCGACAAGAGCCGGAGCTGGTCTCCGACTCCCACAGGACGGCCGGAGCGTAAGAACTCTTCCCCAAAACTTCGCTCCTTCCGGCTTTTCCCCAAGAACCCTACATTTCCCTGGGAGTGGGAGGGGGGTGGGAACCTTTCCCTATCTGCTTTTCCTTCCCTCCTTTCCCTATCCGCTTTTCCTTCCCTCCTTTCCCTGAAGCGATAGCGGATACCTGACTCCACTTTTAATTATATGGGTTACTGGTTCCTGGACAATTTGTGTAATTGCAGTCAATATTGTTGTGTTCTCGAACAAATTATAAAGTAAAAAGCACATAGTTTAAACTGCCCCTAGTCTCAAGAGCCTTTCTTTTGATCGGTTTTTCGTAAATACCCGTGGGGGGGGGGTTGTATGAGTGCTTAAAAACGGGACTGACCGCTCGAGTCCCCAGAGCCGCAATCCAGGGTTGTAACCGAGTGGGTGCATGAGAGACTGAGACGCGGCACAAGCTGCGAAGCGAGTGTGGGACTCCCGAACCGCGGTTCCGTTCTCCCGCGAGGGAAACGGCCGGTGACGGAGGAAGCGTAAGGCGTGGAAGGACAGCGCGGACGAGAGTGTGTTTGGGATAACTGAGCGCAAGACAGAGTGAGTGTGCGTGCTTGCTTAAAGACATACCGCTTCACCAGACACGGTCCGCGAAACACATATTCCACACATCCACCACCGTCGCATCCAAATTAACACACTTGATAAAGCCCGGATCTCAACAGGGTGTCAGAGTGGATGTGACTGCAGAGACTGAAATCATAGAATCATAGGACTGCACAAGTGCAAGCCTTGGATTGCAGACATCTCAAAAGCTTTCCTTAGCCTTGCTCTGTGTGTTCAGTCTCCCTCACTAAGGTGCTGGGAACCTGGCCTTGCAGGTCACTGGAGGCTATGGTGAATGAATCAGGTGCTCATCCAGGAGCCAGAGCAGCCAGAGCTCGGCTCCGCAGTGTGGCACTTGTCCCCTGTGCAAAGGGCTCCCCACTTGGACAGTGTGACAGCCGCCTCACGGGGTCACCCAAGGACAATGCCGTGGGGCTCCCAGGGCTTGGTTTGCACATGGCTCCCAAGGAAGCCACTTCATGCTCCCTGCAGCACAAGGCAACGTGCACAGCTGTGGAGGGTGAGAAATGATTCCGACTGCCCCAGCGCAGGAGCACGGACAGGCAGGGGGGCCTCAGTGAAGGAACCGGGGGAAGCAGAGTGCACCACATCAGCTCTTGCTCCAAATGCTCCCTGCCCCTGTGGCAGCTGAGCAGGCAGCACCCTATGCCCGCCTGCCCCGAGCAAGTCACACACAGACGCAGCACTTGGTCAAACAGGCCATTTATTGGCAACTCTGTAGAGAGGAGAGCTCCCGGCAGGAATGGACTCTGCAGGAGAAGGAGGGCGGTTGCTGTCAGGTGGGAACGGGAAGAACACACGCTGGGCTCTTGTCCCGAACGCAGCGACACAGCAGACGAGATGTACTTTGACAGAACAAGGTTTATTGCAAACAGCAGCGGGGGCTCAACCCTGTTAAAGTAACAGGCACCAGCACAATCGGGCTGTGGGGAAACTGGGATATCAGAACAGAAGGTTGAAGCAACGCTGCAAAAGGGATCTTAACAACAAGTCTACCACTAATAGTCAAATCAGTCACTAAAGGTCTGCCATTAAATGCTAAACAGGAGACAAAAAGCAATCCTAGAGGGAAACCGAGGCAGGCACACTGAGAGATGGACCGTCCTGCTACACCTCTAACAACTCCAGGCTCATGACAATGTCCGAGTCAGCTCGCTGCACCCCGAATTTCATCTCAATCACGAGAGGCCTCTGGGAAGGGCAAGTCAGCAAGAGCCTGCAGGAGCAGCTGGAGGGCAGCACCCTTAGCTGGTAGCGTCGGTACTGGGGTAAAAATTCCAGCATTCCGTTTAGCACCCTATGAAACCAGAAGTAGATGCTCTTCATGTCCAGGTAGGGGCCAGTGCAGAGGTTGGTGTCTAGAAGGCTGACAGCCTGGAGCTTCTCCAGCTCCTCCTCAGGGTCGTGGAGGAAGCACAGCATGTGCTGTGTGCAGGTGCACTCCAGCTCAACTCGGAGCTTGTAGGGCATCGCTGGCATCTCCTCCTCACTGCGCAGCTCCAGGTGGAAGGTGTGCCCCGGGGGTGGCTGGATGGGAACCAGAACCTGGTAGAAATGACACTGTATCCTGTGACCTTTTGGGGTGCTGTCCATGATGTTAGCTAGCCCCAGATTCAGCACAAAGCTGCTACTATTAAGTTTTCGGCAGGTATTGAGAAGTTTATGCACCAGGTGCACCACTGCGGCAGATGATTCTAGCATGACCACTGGAACACGGTCTATCGCTTTTTGTTTCTTCTTCTGTGCCCTGTTTCTGGAGCTGCCCTCTTTCCTGTGGCTGGCTGGCTGACAGGCTGGCTCTGGCTGACAGGCTGGTGCTGGCTGACAGGCTGGTGCTGGCTGACAGGCTGGTGCTGGCTGACAGCTCCTGTTCCTGAGCCTCCAGTAGAGCCCGCAGAGCAGGAGCAGGACTGCAGCAACAGCCCAGAACTGCCACTGCTGCAAGGCTGCAAAGAGCAGGGCCCGCCGGGGAAAGCCTGGGGTCCCCAGCTGCAGGGCATTTTCCTTCTGCTCGATCTCCTGCAGCAGCCGAGTCATCTCCCTCTTCAGCATCTGCTCTCGGGCCCACATGCGCAGCGCCTCTCCTCATCCAGCTCATAACCCACTGGCTGTGGGCCCTGGATGAGGCTTAGGACAACCAGGGCAAGCAACAGCATGGAAGCCATGGTCTGCAGAAGGAGAGAGAGAAGGGTTTCAGTGGGGCTGGGAGGGAGGGAGGGAGGGCTTGTGGGCGCTGTGGTGGTGGGGAGCGGGGCCCCCTGGGGGCCGCCTTTCTGCCCCGGCCCTGCTCCAGCCCGGCCTCCCCCCTGCCCGTGCACTCACCCAAGTCGCACTGGGGCACAGCTGCTGCTGGCACCTTTTATAGCTGCCCTCCTGGTGATGTCACAGGCGCCAGAGCCATCACAGCCACGCCTGGCAACCAGCCAGTCACGAAAGCCCCCACAGACACCCCCAAACAGCAGAGCCCCCGGCAGGAGGGGGCTCCCGGGGGCTCCCTTTACAGAGCAGACAGAAGTGCCTGCCAAGTCCCCGACCAAACATCCAATGGGGTGACGTGAGCCTGGGGTGCTTTGCCCCTGGAGATCTCATTGCGTGAGATGGGACCAGCTCCCTTGGTGCTGGCCTCTCTGCTGCTGGACCAGCCACTGTGCTCTTGGCTCCTTTTGGACACGCAGGGGTGGGTGGGTGCTGGTGTCTACCCATCTTGGTGGCGGGGTGTGGCCTGTCCATGGCAGGGTCTCTGCTCCTGCTGTGCCACTGCCAGAGGACATTGCTTCCAAAGTGACATCCACCAGTAAGAAGAGTAAGGCAGAAGCACTTGGTACAGCAACAAGTCCAAAGTGCTTTACTACTGCAAATAAAATAGACAATAGAAAGGCAATCTTCCACACAGGTCACTTCAGGTGAACTGGTACTTGCTGGGCATCTCAAAGATCCAGCTTTTCAACCTCCTTGGACAACTCTGCCTCCACGACTTCTAGCAGAAATAAAAAACAAGAGGAATCAGCAACGATGAAACAGTTTTCTTACATTCCTGTTAGACAAACGTAGCTAAGATGATCAAATCCTGGGATCCTATCAGTGCTGAGTAGGCCCAAGTACTGAACTGGAAGGTGTCACTGCTGCAAACAGCAGTAGTCTCTATAGACAGCTGCAGAGAAATCTCCAAAGGAAGGGCTAAACAAGCTGGTGGTATCAGACACCTTCCAGCTGAGCAGGGACACTCCAGAGCTGAGGATTCTGGCCTGATCAAAGCTTCAGGCTGGGAAGATCAACTTGTATTTCTGAATCAAAACCCAGTGGCTTAACCAACCTGAGCAGTTCCATCTGAAAACATTCAAAATACTCTCAAGGAGACCTGTGATTTCTGATCTCGGCTCTGAGGCTTAATCACAAACACCCTGTGCTTTCCCTATGGGCCAGAAGACAGTGGCCTAAAGAAATAAAGACAGGCTGTGTGCTCAGATGGGGCCCAGCTCGCTCAGGAGAGCTACGTGTGAACTTCCCAAACAGCTTGACATGGCTGTTCCCCAACAACCATACCTGCAGATTGCACAAGCACAGATGAAATGGGCATGATGTTTTATAGGGGACGGTCCTCACTGCAGCCCACAAGGCAGCTGCAACATGAAACATGGGCCCTAGAGCCCTCAGAGCTCAGGAGCAGCAGCAAGGAAGGTTGAGAGCCCACGAAGCTGCAACACAGCTGAGTGAATAAACACCCTGGCAGGGGAAGCAGACAAAATCCAGAAGGATCCAGAGACCTAACCTCCACTGATCCCATCATGCCCAACTGCCTTTGTAGCTTAGGTATCATTCCCCCAGCAGTTCCTCTTACCCATACACGTGGCTTCTGCCTTACTAGAGCAAATTTTCCCTCTGGAGATCATTAAGACTACAACCTGAGGAAGATCCATTCCCAAACAATAATATATAGAGGCTGTTTTGGAACGACAGCACTCATTTGAATCTCTGTGAAAGATTAAAAACAAAGGCTTACCAGCTCTCGTTTTACTTCTTCAACCTTCATCCGTGCAAGGGAAAGACTCTAATGAGAGACAATGGCATAAAAATCGTATTTCTGCTGGAAACAGGGTCCCTGCATCATTGCAAGAGTCTGATGATGTGCAGCAGGAGAATTTGGGGCTAACAGAATCAGTTTTGTGCACACTCTTCACATGCAGAAGGTTCTGACATTAAAAGCCTAGGGCCAGCTCGGTCTGGGCTTTATTTTCCAACTGTCTGGCATGGCCTAAAGCCTAAAAAACCGCCATTTTTGGCAATTTCCCAAACCTCCCAATCGAGGGTCTGGACTTGAAACACATCCATGCTGAGTATTCATCACCCGCAAGAGAAATCAAAGAAACTGGTGGAGCAGCCAGTACTCACACAAGCTCCAGTACTTGTTTAGGGGACAACCCCTACATTAGGCTGCTGTGTCATAATCACTGAATCTGGGTTAAATCTATAAACTCTGCACAAGGTGCCGTGTCCACCATATTGACAGCCTGATGACATGCAGAGCTAGGAAACTGGTAAATCTCAACACAAGTTGTTATATTAAGGAATTCTATTTTCTTCCATGTTCCTTTGTCTAATTTTGGGATAATTCACCTTCACCTTGAGCTCACCCAGTCAATCGATGCATGTTGTTTAAACACAGTTTGCCTGGCAAGCGTACTTACTTAATGCCTGGCTTTGATTAGGAAATACATGTAGCCTTCTGTTTACACCATTGACAGACCTGTAGGACATCTACCTGTCCACC
This sequence comes from Hemiprocne comata, assembly GCA_020745705.1. Classification (NCBI taxonomy): domain Eukaryota; kingdom Metazoa; phylum Chordata; class Aves; order Apodiformes; family Apodidae; genus Hemiprocne; species Hemiprocne comata. The sequence goes on along the minus strand of JAJGQW010000039.1, from coordinate 9,148 downwards.
GAAACCATCACAACAATATCCTTTGCATTCTCAAGTCTGTTAAAATTAATCTGATGGCAAATACACTAGAACTGGTATACAAATACACTAGGACAGTGGAAAAAATAATTACAGGAGGTAAGTCTAGGTAAGACTCCAGTTTCTTCTGCAGAGACGCAGTTTCTTCCTGCAGTCCAGCCAGTTTCTGTCAAGAGAACAAGGTAGATTATAGTCTACAGTCTTACTTGCAGAAGGCACGTAAATCAGTTAATAAAGAGATCCACAATTATCTATAGCATTTCAGAATTCACAGATGCTGGCGAGAGCTTTCACAGTCCTTCTTTACACCCAAGGGAAACTCAAGACCTGCTTTTCCTTCAATCAGTTTTTTTACACAGAGGCATTGCGTAATTTTTCTTGGCTCTGAAGACATCTTCAGACTCCTTTTCTTACAGTATAACCACCTGACCTCCCCTCCCTGTAAGGAGAGGGGGCTTCAAAAAGAGACTCCTCCATAGAACTTTCACTGTCAGTCTCACTGTAGGCCAGAGAACTGAGCCCCAAGGAAAGGGACACACTCTCATGCCTACAGCTTCCATGGGAAAAGTTTTGCACACACGGCAGCAAAGACCCCTCTGACACTTGTCCTGCTTTGTTTATTCTGTTGACGAGGGGGAGTCATTTCTCTTGCGGGCTGAAAATTGAGCACCGTCCACAGCCTTCAACTCTTTTCAAATAATCAACTTGAAGGAAAACAAAAACCCTCACTGCAAAGTCATTTGTGCTGCCCAATTCAGTGAGCTCCTCGCAAAGCAGATACAGAAATGCCAGCAAGTCAACCTGCCCGCATGCTCAGGTCCTAGAAGGCAACAGGCCTAGGAAATCGCCTATGATGTTGTGTATGTAAAATCCCAGCAGGAATTCCTGTGGGTTGGCTCTCTCCTGAAACGCTGTGCGATGTAAACATCGCCACCCAGTGCCTGTTCCGGAGACCGACAACATAAAAATCAGGAAGCCTTGTCTCATTGTTCAGCTTCACCAACAGGCAGGAAAAGCCAGCAAAAGACGTGGGGAGAAAGACTAAACATCAAAGGAAGAGCAACCATCTTGAAATGGGATGAGCGCAGACTGAACACCACAAAGGTATGTGTAGACACATGCTTCAGCACAAAGCTGGAGAATCTGTAGCTTGCAACTCAAGAAAGGGGCTTTTTCTTTTTAACAGATTTTCCTGCTGGGCTTGTGATACAGCCAAAAATGCCCTATGTAAAGACACAGGATAAAAAAAGCACACGGTGGTGGCTCAGGAATTGGGCTTCACTTGACTTCCTCCCCTTGTTCAGAAGTGTTTGAAACCAAGTTTCTTTCACACAAACTAGAAGGAATCACCTGGGCCATCCTCTCCAGTAACTGCCATACACAGGCAGCCACACAGCTCAGCCATCTGTTTAGATCCCAGATCCCAGAGGGAGGAGACAGATCACAGGCTGCCAGTTTTCTGTCAGTGGCACAGAACTGATTCCATGGAAACTCTCGCCATATTCCCAATTACAGGCAGCAGCAGAAAAAGAAGAGAGGGAAGAACAAAAGGCAACAAAAGTAAAGATTCCAATTGTTCCCCTCTGTCAGTCCAGAAGGAACCCTTTTTTCCAAGTCCAAAAGAAGCCCACGTTTAACCCTGAAGGTACCGCCTCAGCACCCATGGATGCTTCCCAGCTTCTAGGAGAGACAAACCCACCTACACAGGTATCGATCCATCTGTGGGATTTTTATTGATGCTTCTTTTCATCATTGACACGGGCTCAGGTAACCACACAGCAAACTGCATTTCCTGGAGCCACCCAACAAACAAGCCTGGTCTGTGCCACTGTAGAAACACCCATCTTGTGCCAGAAGACCTACCTTAGACAGGCTCAGGAGGGCCTCATGCATCAGTGACGGCTCCAGCCCTGCGGCAGCCATCTGCTCCTACACACAGGAGAGAGCTGGTTCGTAACTGACCATAACCCATCAGAGGGAGGAGAAAGATCCGGCCATTGCCTTGGCTTTGGATCTAAACAGGCATACAAGGATGCAGTTTGTCAACCCTAGAAACCTGTGGCTCTTGAACCACAGCTATTGCAGGCAGATGGAAATCAGATGCTACTAAAACTGGTGTCCAGAACTAGCGGGAGAAAAGCACATGGCAATGCTGGGAAGATGCTCCTCAGCCAAGTGTTATCAACCGTTGTGCCATGTTTGCATCTCGTATTTGCCAAGGTATTGGACAGCATCTAAGTGTTAGTTAAAGCATTCACATGCCCTTCATCAGGTAGGAAAGGGGAAGGAGAAGACAGCACAGCTTCAGACTTTTGTGTTTAATCATTCCTAAATTTCAAAGAAATGCTGTATTCAGGATTTTGACACACAATGCACCTCAGTGTGAATCAGATGCTCTACTGGTGGCTGTCTGTACACTCTTATGTGACAGGACCTCACAAGAAGCACAAGGTAGTCCAAGCTAATACAGGTCTCAGGGAAAGAAGAGAAAATGTCCTTGCACTTATCACAGGATGTCCTGGGGAGAGATCAGGAACATAGCAGGAACAACTCAAGTGGAGTAACACATTGTCCTGTTAGACAGCGAGTCCTGTTAGCCCAAGAGTCCTCTGTCCCTGAGTTTAGGAGGCTCCTGGGATGTCCCTGTAACTACAGTTTTGGGCCCAACCAACCATGACAGTGCAGTCCCATCACAACAGCTTCTTAGAACATTCCTTTCGCCCACCTCAGCAGCGCTGATCCTGGTTTGAATATCCTCAGATTTCTTGCTCAACAAGTCCAAGTCAGAGTCTTGTTTGTCAGTGTTGACTTCTTCTGCTTCCAGTTGTTCTTCCGTTTTTTTAAAATCCCTTAAAAAGATACACATAGAAAAAGAAAAAAACTTTTACTTTCAAAGAGATAGCAGTATACAAATACTGCTTAATTATCTATGCTCAAGATAAACCATGCAATACAACCACCAGCAGAAGGGAGACAGTGGAGAAACACTTGTGCACATTTCCCTGTGAGACTTCCCAGTGGAAACATCCACAGCTCTGACATCCAGACTCCCAAAGGCCAGGGAAGAAGGACAAAAAAAAGGCCAAGGGTAAAGCCATCTGCATAAAAGCAGAGTAACAGTCCTCTGCACATCTCCTAATTCCACCAGAGACCTGTTGTGCAAGCTAAGCTTCAGATCACAGCGAGGGGCCACGGCCACGCTGCAGAGATCACACAGGCTGGTACCTTTACCACAAGCACTGCCACAATCACCACTGGAAAAGGCTGAAACCAGAAGATAATTAGACTGGAAGGTGGCTGTGAAGAACATCTGGGCCAGTCCCCACTCGAGGCAGGGGCTGATGCTGCTGTGCTTGGCAAAGCACTTCAGGCCACATCCTCTAGGGAGCTGACTTGATACTAAAGTTGTTGTGTTCTTTTAAAGTCTCCCACACACTGGCTAAAGGAAATTCTTACCTGGTGATGGTTCCTGTTTTGCCTGGTTCCTTCACTCTGACTACACAGCCCATGCTAAATGTAGTAAGAAAATTAGGTTTGCTTTCAACTTCAGACAAAGGCAACTGGTGGCTGAAAACAGCTTGTAGGCCATGTTTGGTTTTACACAGTGGCTTTGATGGTCCCCCAAGCCTCTCCTGATTACTGCCTGTGTCCAGAGCACATGGCTTTTAATAGCTACTTCCACATTTTGTATAGTAGAGATGTGTCAAACCCCTGAACACTCAGTTATCCTGGTTAGTCATCACAACCAACGTTCCACCTTGCAGATGCCACAGGTACCTCTTGCATCTTTCCCTTTTCTCATCCATTACTCACTCCTTTAACTGCTCTTCCAGCAGCAGCACTGCAGTGAGTTTTTTCCTCATGTCGGCCAATTCCAGTTCCATTTCCTGGTTTTTTGCTTCTGTTGCATACAGCTCCGAAGTCACATCATTGATGGCACTGAAGAAGCTGGTGAAAAGACAGATTCAAGGGGCACGCTCAGGGGTCAGTTCTTCAGACACGTAGAATAATAATTATTATTTTCTCCACACTTCACACAAATGACTCTTGCTCTCTTATTATGATACATCAGATAACTGCTAGCTATTTGAGAGAGGAAGGTAAAATCAGGCACTGAGGGTACTGACTCCCTTTAACTAACGAATATTGCATCTGGCAGGAGAAATGGCCCAGCAAGCCGAGTAGGAGGAAGCAAACAAGACCTGGCACTCTAGTGAATATAATCATTGGGTCTGGCACAATCTGGTGCTCCACTCCTGACTTAGCAAATTGCCTTTCAGAGAAATTATATTCAGTTCCTGTAAATGCATGTCCCCAAGGCATGACCAGCAGTTTCAGTCTCTTCCTCGTCCCAAATGGCTCAGAGCTGCTTGCCCCTCCAACTCAGAAGAGCTCGAAGAGCCAAGGCCCTGAACAGTCAAAAAAAAACTGGATTCCGAGACAGATTTTGCTCCTTCCTTACTGCCACTGCCCAGCACCAACCTGCTGGTTTAAGGCCAGGCTAGGGAGAGGGGCCCAGGAAGAACAGACTAACAGCTGCCACTTCTCTGTGGCCAAAGAAAATTCCTTAGAGGCCAGAGAAGAGAGGGAAGAATGAGGAGCTGAGACTGAAAGACGAGTGACAATTCCCCAGTCCTTGCCTAAGCAGTATGAAACCTGCTGCAGACTGTGCCACCTGGCACAAGAGTCTGGGTGGCACCATCCTGCAGCCACTGACTGCAAAAGCACGGCCGGAAAAAGAGGGATTGAGCTCTGTCTGACACAATTCTCAGGCTTCAGAGGCTTCCCTGCTGGGTGTCGTGCTTTGAGCCAACAGGTGGCTAAATACCATGCAGCTGCTCACCCACTCACTCTCCCTCTGCCCCCCTAGGGAGAGGGGAGAGAATCGTAAAGAGACTCATGAGACAAAATCCATTTCATAATTGAAATCAAGCAGTAACTGCAGGCATTATTATTCTACTAGAACACACAAACAGGTGATGTGCAGTGCACCTGCTCACCCCCTGCTGACCAATGCCCAGCCCCTCCCAGGCTAGTGATCCTGGAGGAGAGAAACCCCCAAACTGCAACCCAGAGAGAGAGGGAAACTTCCCGTCCAACTCTCAGCTACATACTGAGCACGACACAGCACGATATGGAATATTATTCCATTGCCCAGTTTGGACCTTTTGCTCTGGCTGTGCTCCCTCAGGGAGGTGCCCTGTGGGCCTGCACATTAGGAAAGCATGGGAAGTTGAAAAGTCCTTGGTTTCTTACCAACAACTAAACTCATCAGCGTATCGACAACACTCCTTCCTATCAAATCCCACGCTAAATCCCAAACACAGCACTACTCTAGAAGAAAACTGGCTCCATCCCAGCCAAAACTGGCACACTGGGATAACCAAGAGCTAAAGCTTCGTGCTCGCTCTGTTCTCTCCAAAGCTGCTCAAAGCATGCAAAATAAGCTGGACCAGTCGGATTCCTGGCGGGAAGTGCAAGTTGGAAACTGTTGAACTGAAAAACCAGAGGGAAGGAGCACAGACCATCACCCCTGATGCACAGCAGGAAAAATTACCTGGCAAGAGAAGTGTCCTTGGTTTCAAGTGCCATTGCGCTGTTCACCAGGACGTCAAGACAGCTGGTGGCTTCTCTGGACAGACTATGTAGGGAAAGGCCCAGGATTTCCTCCAGAATGCCCTGTAGACAGTTAGCTGGAAAGCAAAGACAATGCAACACAGTAATTTTTTTGTATCACTGTTCTTTTAAGCCTCTCTCTTTCAACATGTGTGTTACAAATGTTCTGTTGGCCCCTGAACTTGCTGGACAAAATGCCATGTTCAAAACACTGGACAAAACACTTGCTGGACAAAACACTCCCTGACAGCTCCAGCACAACTGAACCACCTCACTGCTGTTCCATATTCCTCAAGCCCTTTCCTGAACTGTGGATTAGCACCAACTTGGACTCTTCAATCAGCTGCAGGACTGCTGCCCTGTCTACCCAGGCAATATTTAAATACTGTGTTACTCAGCCCAGCAGGCTAGGAGGTTTTAGTAATGAATCTGCTTGGCCGCATTTCTGGCCTGCTCCAGATGGCTTAAAAAATTGCTCTTGACCAGCCCTGCGTCATTGTAAACTTTGCCGAGAGGAGGGCACAGGGCACATTGCAGTAAAAGCTGGACCAGAACAAAAGCTGAGTTTGTTAGCATTAGAGATAGATATTTATTTCTATCTATTGGTTTGTCAGATTTTAACAATCTCCAGGCTCACTAGGAAAACCTAACTTTGATGGAGCTGAGAACTGGAGTTTCAAACTCACCTTCTGCTTCATATGCCGATTCCTTCTGCTTCATGTGCTCTGTCAGCAAAGAAAGATCCCCACCGGAAGCTTCACTGCCTTCTGCCATCTCGTATAAGATATCGACTGTCCTTGCACTCACTTCCTACTGTGGGATAGCCTGGTTCCCAGACATTTTCTTTAGCCACAAAGTAACCTGCCAGAGAGGCAAATAACAAGAGTAAACACTCCAGTGGGACAACAGAAATCAGCTGATAGATGTGAGAAACGTAAAGTGCTGCAAGCTCTGCGTTGCTGAAGAACAACCCCTACTGCTCCTTGTTTCTGATTCAAACACTCTCTGAAGTTCACAAAACCTTTTCTCTCTTCATCTCCCTCATTTCACTGAGCACCTGCTTATCTAAAGCTGATGAAATGTTACCTTTTTATTGACGTGACTCATTTCCTGCAGACACTAATGATCCAAGAGATGTGAAATGGGCATTTGGGCAGCTGGTAAAAAACGGCCTTAGAGCAGTGCGGGATGAACCTGCCCAACCCCCCATAATTGGGAACAGTCTCTGTGGGATGGTGGGGGAGAAAGGGTTACTACAGTGGACAGGCATGAGACCTGCAGAGCAGTTGTTACCACTGAAAAGGAGGTCAGAAATTAGATCAACACGATGCTCTCGAGTGGCACGAAAAGATTAGATTATGACTGGTAATTACTGAACACATGGAAGCTGAACACTGAGGAAACAAAAATTCTTGTCTGAGGCATCTAAGCAACCTGATGATGGAAAAGAACCCCCCCTCATAACTTACAAAGACATTTCTTTTCAGCATGTCCTTCTTTATGCTTCTACCATACCAGCATCTCAGCTAGATACACTGCACACAGCAAACACAGACTCAGCCAATGGCTTGGATTGGAAGGAACTTTCAAAGGCCACCCAGGCCAACCCTCCTGCAGTGAGCAGGGACATCTGCAACTAGATCAGGTTGCTCAGAGCCCCATCCAACCCGACCTGGAATGTTTCCAGGGATGGGGCATCTCCCACCTCTCTGGGCAACCTGGGCCAGGGTCTCACCACCCTCACTGTGAAACTTTTCTTCCTTGTACCTACTCTTCATCACCCAGAAATGTGCTGGGGAGAAAACCACCAAGCCCTCAGAAGCTAACAGCACTAGTTATGTGTAGATGAAAACTGATCCTGCAAGAAAGTTCTCAGACAAAGGATGAATTACATCTTTCTGCCATTTCCTACAGGGAGAAAGATTTGAAACGCAAAGAACTTGAAGCACCCAAGATCTTCAGCAGCTGGACCCTTACGCTGGCTGTGAGCTTGTACGTCAAAGTCAGCGAGCTCAGGCTGTCATCTGGTGGGTGAATAGAAACTTCCCTGCTGCAAAACCCACACAGGGACCACATCTTGCCTGTCCCCCAGCGCTGACAGGCGCATGCAAACACAACGGGCTTGTTTCTACATCCAAGCGCCAGCCCAGGGGAGCCACAATCAGAATCATTCTGGTTGGGAAAGACCTTTGAGATCATCGAGTCCAACCATTAACCTAAATCTACAACCATTAACCTAACTCTACCAAGTCCAACGCCACGTCCCTCAGCACCACATGCAAAAGTCTCTTTAAACACCTCCTGGGATGGAGATTCAATCACCTCCCTGGGCAGTCGGTTCCAGTGTTTCATTATCCTTTCAGTGAAGAAATTTTTTCTGATATCTCATGTAAATCCCCCCTCGCACAACTTGGGCCAGCAATCAAGAGATTTCTCTCAGATGTCTATGGAATACTCTGTCTGTCTCTTCATCCTGGTTGGGCGGTCTATCCCAGACTCCCACCAAGACGTCTGCTTTCTTTGTCTTCCCCCTTATTCTTACCCATAAACTATTTGGGTAGGAACTCAGCTATCAGCACTGCTGTCACCACCATTAACTGCCAGGCATTCCGAGCACTCCCTAACGCACAGGGCGGCTCCACCACCACCTCTCTCCTTGCCTAATCGCCAGGGCCCAGCAAAACCTTCAGCGCAACCGCTGGGGTGCCTCGCGTGGAAGGAAAGAGACGCTCTCTGGAGAGCGGGACGAGGGCGCCGAGAACGCACCGGGCCCGGGCCCGGGCCCGCGCCTGGCCCTGCCCCGGCGGCCCCACACCCGGCGCCCACGACCGGCGCTGAGGAGCCCCCATGCGGATGAGGGCCAGGGGGCCCGGCCTAAGGCGGCTCCAGGAAGCGGGACCAGCTCCACCGGCCCCGCACCGCGAGAGCCTTGCCCCGGCTTGGCCCCACACTTACCCGCTGCAGCTTCTCCTCCACGCCGGCCTCCGCCACCTTCAGCTTCCCGCCGCCGCGCGCGCAGCCGCCGAGGCGCGGGGCCTGACGGGAGTTGTAGTTCGGGGGCGTGAGGCGGGGCGAGCTGGAGACAGGGACAGCAACAACGTTCCGTTCAGTTCACCAGCGGCACTGAACGCTTTTAGCAACGCCGCTTTAAAGACTCCAACCGTTTTGGAAGAACATGCTCTTTCCCCCTCCCCAGTACTTTTAAGGAAAAAACCCTGACTCAGTAACATCATGGGAGGGGATTCCGTTTGTCTGATGGAATTGGAGGTTTCGCCTGTATCATAAGGCACGCAACAAGTAAAAGCAAATAAAACCCTTCACCAAAAGGTATGCTTCATATTTTAAGTCCAAAGGTAAAAACTGAAATCTGAACAGTTTGTGTTTTATTACTTACATACATTCATATAAAAATTTACTCCTTGTAGGAAAACACATCATGAAGAACATACAAAAACAACTCTTCTGAGTCAAACTCTTAAAACAGTTACCAATGAATCACCTTCCTTCTTCAGTT
>JAJGQW010000038.1:0-46578 GCA_020745705.1 Hemiprocne comata | reverse complement strand
CCCCCCCCCCAAATCAGGCAAAAAAAGGAGACCCCAAATCAGGTTAAAAAAAAACACAACAACTAATCAGGGAAAAAAAAAACACAATTCAGGGGAAAAACGAAACCTAATTCAGGGGAAAAACCAAAACCTGAATCAGGGGGGAAAATTAAACTCAAATCGGGGGGAAATTAAACTCAAATTGGGGGGGAAAAAGGCCCCAAATCGGGGGGGAAAATTAAATGATAATCGGGGGAAAAAAAGACCCCAAATCAGGGGGAAAATTAAACCCAAATTGGGGGGAAAATTAAACCCAAATTAGGGGAAAAATTAAACACAAAACAGGGGGAAAAAAGACCCCAAAACAGGGGGAAAAAAGACCCCAAAACAGGGGGAAAAAAGACCCCAAAACAGGGGGAAAAAAGACCCCAAAACAGGGGGAAAAAACCCAACCAGAATCAGGGAAAAAACCCAACCCCAAATCAGGCCAAAAGAAAAAGACCAAATCGGGCCAAAAAAAAAAACAACCCCAAATGAGGCAAAAAAAAGGCCAAAACAGGCCAAAAAAAACCCCCCCAATCAGGCCAAACCCCCCCCCCCACCTCAAATCACGTTCCTTTTTGGGGCCAAAACGAGTAAAAAGCTCGAGGAGAGGCTCCTCCAGCCCCTGAAAAAGCTGCAATTGAGGCAATTCCACCGAGTTTGGGCAACTAGAAACATGGGGTGAACAGGGGCGCCCAACGTGGGGCTCGAAGCCCCAGACCTGAGCTGCAGGGTCTCCTGCTCCACCAACCGAGCCACCGGGGCTGCCAAAAATGGCAACTTTCACTCTTTTCTTGATTAAAAAAGGGCGGATTTGGGGCCGATTGAGCAAAATGTCCCATTTTGTGAGTTTAAAAAAAAAAAAATCGGGGTTGCAAAGAAGTGGGAGGTCAAAGAGGGTTTGGTGGGACATGGAACGAGGAGTAGGACGCCCAAAAGTCGCCCCAAAATGGTTCCTTACCTGGTTCTGCTTCTCCCTCCGAGGTCTGAGCAGCCACTGGTGTGTCCTGCTGCCTTTATTGTCTTCTCCTTGGGTTGACCCAGGGCCTGAATGACCTCAGGGGTGATATTGTTTGGTAGGAACAATGGTTCTCCACACACCTGGGCAAACATGGCTCCTCACCAAGCCCTGATGGACCTTCCAGGACCTGGAGATATTAATTTTAATGATGACAGAGCTGCTTGGACCTCTCTGTTCATCCACATGGACCAACCAAGCTCCTGCCACCACCTTGGTGAGACACGAGGAGCTGGAAACCAGGTGACAACCCCCATGGGTGGAGCTTTTCCTGACTCAACAAGATCTCCACGACTCCTGGACCACACATTGGGGAGAAATGTGGCTCCTCAGAGCTCTTCCACAGCCAGAGCTCTTTTCTGGAGGACTTCATCTGCCTGCTTATGGACTCCATAAATGCCACCTTTAATTAGGACGTGATTCCAAGAATCCTGTTGACCTGCTCCAACTGATTCCCAAGTCCTTTGTCTCCACCAGGACCAACCCAACGTTTCTGCAGCTGTTCCTCCACCACTATGGGTGACACCCCCCCAGGTTCCTCAAGGATGAAGCCAAGTCATAAGGTGGGGTGACCCTGGAGAAGATGTAGGGCCCACCAAGGAAGGAGCCAAGTGGACCTATGGACATTTAAACCCTCTTGGTGGAGCTTTGAAGACTTGGCCTTCATGGTGGACTGGGCAGTGCTGGGTTAAAGGTTGGCCTTGATTGATCTTAAAGGTCTTCTCCAAGCTCTGTTGGAGTCCACAACCAAACCAAACCAGGTGGCTGTGGGCTGTGGGGTGGGGTTCCTCCCCAGGGAGACCATCAGGGTAGAGCAGGTGACCATCTAGGCCAGGATCCAGCAAGCTGCAGCTGCAGGTGGTGGCCCAGAGGAGACCCTTTGGAAGAGGTTGCCCAGAGAAGCCGTGGCTGCCCCATCCCTGGTGGAAGGGCAGGTTGGGTGGGGCTTGGAGCCCCCTGGTGTGGTGGGAGGTGTCCCTGCCCATGGCAGGGGGTGGGACTGGAGGGACTTTGAGGTCCCTTCCACCCCCCCCAACCCCCTTCCTTCAATCCCAATTATTTCCTTTTTTTTCATCTTCCATCTTCATCCTCCTCCTCCTCTTCATCCTCCATCTTCATCCTCCTTTTCCTCCGCATCCTCCTTTTCCTCTGCATCCTCTTCATCCTCCTTTTCCTCTTCATCCTCCATCTTCATCGTCCTCTTCATCCTCCATCTTCATCCTCCATCTTCATCCTCCATCTTCATCCTCCATCTTCATCCTCCATCTTCATCCTCCATCTTCATCCTCCTCCTCTTCATCCTCCTCCTCCTCTTCATCTTCATTCCTCTTCATCCTCCTCATCCTCAATCTTCATCTTCATCCTCCATCCTCATCCTCCTCTTCATCCTCATCCTCCTCTTCATCCTCCTCTTCATCTTTATCCTCCATCCTCCTCTTCATCCTCCTCCTCTTCATCTTTATCCTCCATCCTCATCCTCCTCTTCGTCCTCATCCTCCTCCTCCTCTTCATCCTCCTCCTCCTCTTCATCCTCCTCCTCCATTTCCTTTCTCCCTTTTTCTCTCTTTTCTTCATTCCCTTCAATTTCGATGTTATTTCTCTTTCTTCCTCCGCCCTTTTCATTTGATCCCCTTTGATTTTGCCGCAGCTCTCGGGGTGTCACGCGCGGGTCACGTGGGGTTTTGTTGGTTTTTTTTGGGGGGGAGGTGGAAATCAATGAACTTTGACGTCGACGTCACTTCCTGTGGGTTTTCCCACGCTCGCCCGGGTCTCTGTGGCGCAAGCGGGCAGCGCGTTCGGCTGTTAACCGAGAGGTTGGTGGTTCGAGCCCACCCGGGGACGAGTGGAAGGGGCCGTTGGGTTCTTTTTAGGCTTCCCCCGCTCATTAGCGAGGCTGTTAATGAGGTTTAATTGCCCTGAGCTGCCCCACCCTCCCAGCGGCCCCTGGGAGTCTATTTAAGGTCAGGCCTGGGGCTCGGGTGGAGTTGAGTCCTGCCCTGGAGGAGCAGTTGGGCTGGGCTGGGGTGGTGTGGGATGGGGTTGGGCCTTGTGGGCTTGGTGGGATGGAGCTGTGGGTTTGGTGGGTCCATGGGCCTTGGTGGGGCTGGAGCTGTGGGTTTGGTGGGTCCATGGGCCTTGGTGGGGCTGGAGCTGTGGGTTTGGTGGGTCCATGGGCCTTGGTGAGGCTGGAGCTGTGGGTTTGGTGGGTCCATGGGCCTTGGTGGGACCAGAGTCATGGGCTTGGTGGGTCCATGGGCCAGAGGTGTGGGTTTGGTGAGGTCCATGGGCCTTGGTGGGGCTGGAGCTGTGGGCTTGGTGGGTCCAAGGGCCTTGGTGGGGCTGGAGCTGTGGGGCTTGGCTCTTCTGTCCTTCACCTCCCACCTAAAGAACCTTTTCCTTGTTTGCAAATGTCTTTTTCTTCATTATTTTTTCCATTTAATTGGACAATTTGTTGATCTGATCATGGAAACGAAACCCAGGGTTCCAAAGTTCAGTCATAAACGAGTCCAGAGCTCTGAAGATGGGCTGGGAGAGTTGGGGTTGGTCAACCTGGTGAAGGCTCCAGATAGACCTCAGAGCACCTTCCAGTACCTGAAGTCCCCTCAGATGCCTCCAGGCGGTCTCTCCAGGACCTGAAGTCCCCTCAGATGCCTCCAGGCGGTCTCTCCAGGACCTGAAGTCCCCTCAGATGCCTCCAGGCGGTCTCTCCAGGACCTGAAGTCCCCTCAGATGCCTCCAGGCGGTCTCTCCAGGACCTGAAGTCCCCTCAGATGCCTCCCAGAGGTCTCTCCAGGACCTGAAGTCCCCTCAGATGCCTCCTGGAGGTCTCTCCAGCACCTGAAGGGGCTCCAGGAAAGGTGAGGAGGGACTTTTTATGAATTCCTGGAGTGATGGGACAAGAGGGGATGGTTTTAAACTGGCAGGGGGGAGATCTTGGGAAGAAACTCTTTGCTGTGAGGGTGGCTGCCCTGGAAGCGTTGAAGGCCAGGTGGGATGGGGCTTGGAGCAACCTGGGCTGGTGGGAGGTGTCCCTGCCAATGGTCAGGTGGTGGGACTGGATGATCTTTAAGGTCCTTCCAAACCCAGCGATGAATTTTTGATGACAAGAGGGGGATAAGAAGGGATCTTCCCTCCTTCCGGGGGAAGGAAAAGCCCCCAGGAATTCCCAACAGGTTTGGATTGGTTGGGAGAGGATTCATTTAACCCCGCCCCCCACCTCGCTGCCCCATCGCGCGGGAACAGCCCCAAAATTGTTAGGAGGATTTGGGGGGCGGGGGGGGGAAACGGGGGGGGGGGGGTGAATAAAAAGCAGCGCCCAACGTGGGGCTCGAACCCACGACCCTGAGATTAAGAGTCTCATGCTCTACCGACTGAGCTAGCCGGGCGGTGATTGGTTGGGGGGGGGAATGGGGTGGGGGGAGGGGGAGAAGGTTGAGGGGGGGAAGGTTGTGGGGGGAGGGGGGGAAGGTTGAGGGGGGGAAGGTTGGGGGGAGGGGGGAAGGTTGAGGGGGGGAAGGTTGGGGGGGGAGGGGGGAAGGTTGGGGGGAGGGGGGAAGGGGAAGGGAAGGGGGGGAAGGTAAAAACATAAAAGAATAATATGAAAGTAAAAAAAATAATAGAAAAGACTATAAAAGAAAAAAGAAAGATTAAAAAGTATAAAAGATAAAAAGAACAGAAAAGAGAATTAAGGAATAAATAAAAGAACCCAAATAAAAAACCCTGATAAAAATGCCTAAAAGGAAAAAAAAATCCGGAGAAATAGACAGATAAAAAGTAGAAACCGAGATTTAAAAAAAAAAAAAATAAAAAATTGAAAGTCGAAGGAAAGGAAAAAGAGAAACCCGCAAATAAATGGAAATAGGCGGAAATACGAAAAATTAAAAGTAGAAGGAAAGGAAGAATAATGGAAAATAAAGCAGGAAATAAAAGTTAATAAAACAGGTAAAAAGATTGAGTTCCCTGACCGGGAATCGAACCCGGGCCGCGGCGGTGAGAGCGCCGAATCCTGACCACTAGACCACCAGGGAGACGCTATAATGGGTTTTCCATCCGGATATAACGCGGTTTGGGGGCCGTTAATGAAGCTGAGTGGCGTTAATTGTCATCAGGGTCGTTAATTGGTGCTTCCAGGGTGGGAAGAGGGGGGGTGGGTCCCGTGGGGGAGCTGGAAAAGTGGAGGGGACGGAGTGAAAATGCAAATGAGGCCTCGGTGGCCACGTGCGAGCGCTCGAAATTAATTTAAAAAACGATAAAAAATGTAAAAAAAATTAAAAATAAAAAATAATATACTTTTAAAATTACAAGGGGGGAAAAAAAAAAATCAACCCCCTTCTTCTGAGCCCGGGGTTCAAAAGCACCCGGAAATAAAGACAAAATTAAATGGAAATTGAAAATTTAAAGCCTAAATTCGGACTTTACGACGTAAATTCGAACCTTAGAGCCGAAATTCGAACTTTAGAGCCGAAATTCAACATTTAAATTCGAACTTTAGGACCGAAATTCGAACTTTAAAAATCTAAATTTGAAGTTTCAACCCCAAATCTCAGCTTTTTCGAGTTTAAACGGTGGGGGTTTGAAAGTTCGAACTTTTGAATCTAAATAGAAAATTAAATAAAATAATAACAATAATAATAATAATAAAATATCGACATTTGACCTTTAAAACCTAAAGCCTGAATTGAAATGTAAATCTTAATCCTTAGAAAGCGCCTCCCCGGGATTATTGATTTTTATTTAGAAACGTAAAGAGGAAAAAAAAAATCAAGAAAATGTAAAATAACGAAATTGGCCTTAAATTTAAATTAAAAAATATATATAAAGGGCGGAGAGAAAGTTGGGAAAATAAACCCAAAAAAGTTTGTTTCTGCCTGGTTTCGAACCAGGGACCTTTCGCGTGTGAGGCGAACGTGATAACCACTACACTACAGAAACCTGGAGATCCATCTCCTAGAGGTGAAATTTGTGGAAATTCGGGGAAAAACCTGAACTTTTAACCTATTTTGTCCCATTTCCGGTGTTTTCCCGCCTCCATTCCTCTTCATTTCCTCTTTTCCCGCCTCTTTTTTCCTTCCTGTCGTCTCCCCAAACCCACCAAAACTTCTCCTCCCCCCCATCCAGGCCACCCCTCGTGGTCTCCTCAGGGTGGACAAAGTCCTGGACACGACTGAAGAACCCCAAAAGATGCCATTTTTGGACCTAAAAAGGGGGGAATTCTCCCATTACATTTGATTTTTGAAGGGGAAAAAAAACCCAACCCCACACCGTGAAGACCTGTTTCCTGAGAGAAACCCCCCAAAAAACATGTCCACCACCATGGCCAAGGTCTCTTCTCCAGTTGGTTAAACAAGAGTGAAATGACTTTGTCCTCCTTGGCCTTCCTTGGCCTTCCTTGGCCTTCCTTGGCCTTCCTTGGCCTTCCTTGGCCTTCCTTGGCCTTCCTTGGCCTTCCTTGGCCACCTAGATGATCCACTAGATGACCTTGAAGGTGGTTGCCCCATCCCTGGAAGTGTTCCAGGCCAGGTTGGATGGAGCTTGGAGCCACCTGGTCCGGTTGGAGATCTCCCAACCCATGGCAGGTGGGGTGGGACTGGCTGGTCCTTAGATCATGGGATGGTTTGGGTTGGAAGGGACCTGAACGCCCACCTAGATGATCCACTAGACGATCTTCAAGGTGGCTGCCCCAGCCCTGGAAGTCTTGAAGGCCACGTTGGATGACGCTTGGAGCCACCTGGTCTGGCAGGAGGTGTCTTTAAGGAGATGATCTTTAAGGTCCCTCCACCCCAAACCATCCCATGATTCTCTACATCATAACTTACGTTCCCACCTCTTCGCGCGCGTCGTGGCGCGGAAAAGCAGGTTCCTGCGGCGCTCACCTTTCACCTTTTCTCACTCCGTTTGGAAGCCTTTTTGGTGGTTGTTTGTGGTTGGTTTTTTTTTTTGGCCAAATGACTCAAAAATCAAGGAAATGGTTCAAAAACACCCCCCCAAAAAAAGAGCCAAAAATTAGTGTTTCTGCCCGGTTTCGAACCGGGGACCTTTCGCGTGTGAGGCGAACGTGATAACCGCTACACTACAGAAACGCAGCGCTTGTGGGGAATTGTGCCATCGTGATGACATCATCATGACGTCACGGCCCGCGGTGTTTCCTCCGCTGCCTTTTGGCTCCTTTTTTTACCAAAATTCGCCTCAAATTTGCTGTTGATGTGAGAAAACGATCTTTTTTTTTTGCAGCCGCTCATGTTACGAGGAATAAACGGGGTGAATTTGGGGCTCGGCAACTTCAGGGGCAAAAAGTGCGGAGCAAAAAATGATGATTTTGGGAAAATTTAATTGAAACTGTACCTCCCTGGTGGTCTAGTGGTCAGGATTCGGCGCTTTCACCGCCGCGGCCCGGGTTCGATTCCCGGTCAGGGAAAAAAAACACCTCAATTTTGTAAGATTGATTCGATGAACAGACCAAAGGTTGGATTTGATGCTCGGAACCGATTTTTCGAACCAAAAATGGACAATTCCACGATTTTACGACTCTGATTTATTCCACTTGCTTGTTGGGGGACATGGATTTATTTTTTTTAACAGATTGCCAGATATTTCGACCCAAAAATGACATTTGTCCCCAGAGCAGGGGACAATATTTTTGTTGTTGTTCTTCCTCCTCCTCTTCTTCTTCCTCCTCCTCTTCTTCTTCCTCCTCCTCTTCTTCTTCCTCCTCTTCTTCTTCTTCTTCCTCCTCTTCTTCCTCCTCCTCCTCTTCTTCCTCCTCCTCCTCTTCTTCTTCCTCCTCCTCTTCTTCTTCTTCCTCCTCTTCTTCTTCCTCCTCCTCCTCTTCTTCTTCTTCTTCCTCCAGCATAATTTATGATAATGATAATAACAATGATAACGATGATAATGATATTAATGATGATAATGATAATAATGTTATTAATGGTGATAATAATAATAATCTTGCCATTGCTGCTGTTGTTGTTATTAATATAAATGTATTAAATAATACTATTAATTAATTAATATACTAAATAGACTCGATTATGATATTACAATAGAATATAATATATAATTTATAGTATAAAATGTATAATATAGAATATAATCTATAATATAATGTCATAGAATCGAATCTATTATGAGGTTCTAATTTAATACGATGTAATTTAATTGTCGTTTAACAGACATTAAATATAAGGTGATATGATTGATGTGATGTGACATAACATGACGTCATATTCTATCATACACGACACGATATCAAATGGTATAAAATGACACGATATGAAAGCGCATGGTAAGAAATTGTGCTTGTAAAGAAATGATAGATTATATAAATGTATCAAAGATTATTAAAAAAATGATTATAGGACGTAACGACACAGAAATAAGAGCCCTGCTGCTCAGTGCCCGGATTCAACAAGTAATTTTCTGCAGTTTTTGCTCTAAATCGGTTTGTGTTTGATTTTTTGCGAGCGAAACCGGAGCCACAAAATCCCTGAAAAAGGAAAAAGAGGGAAAAAAAAATAATATTTGAGGGGTTGTTTCTGCCCGGTTTCGAACCGGGGACCTTTCGCGTGTGAGGCGAACGTGATAACCACTACACTACAGAAACCACCTGAAAAACGATTTTGGGGGTGCTGGGTCTATCCCCTCCCCCCCCAACCCCTTTTCGCAACCACAAAATTGTTTAAAAAAAGCTTTTTCCCCTCAAATTCCGGCGTTAAATTGGAATCATCGCCCCGGTCGCCGCGGGAGGCAGGGGCGGGATTTTGATGCTTTTCCAACAGATTCGGGATTTTTTCCCGCCCTCCCCCCAATCCGGACCCAAGCAGGGGAGGGAAAAAGTGAAACCACCAAATTCTGCAGCGAAATGAGGAAAAATAGCGGTATTTTAGCAGCCCGGCTAGCTCAGTCGGTAGAGCATGAGACTCTTAATCTCAGGGTCGTGGGTTCGAGCCCCACGTTGGGCGCCTCATTTTTCCCTCTCGCGGACTCCGCTGCAACAATTCCCCATTTTCCGCCCTCCCGCGCTGCGATTCGCCCCAAAATTCCCCCCAAAAAGTTAAACGTTAAGACCGAACGAAATGAAAAAACAAAACATTTAATTTTTCCAATGGGTAGATTCGCTTTTTTGGCCCCAAATTGGCACCGTCAGGATGGCCGAGTGGTCTAAGGCGCCAGACTCAAGGCTCCGCCTTCCCGCGCTTGGGGTTTCTGGTCTCCAGATGGAGGCGTGGGTTCAAATCCCACTCCTGACAGGTGTGTTTTTGGGCTTAATTCCGGGGAAAAAAGCTCATTTTCCCCTCCGTCACCATTTACTTTCCCGTCTAAACCGCCTCGGTGCTTTGGGGTGATAACCCAAAAATTGATTAATTTGGTGTTTTCGCCCAAAATGAAGTGGCAAACAGTTGATTGGATTTTTTTATTACCAAATTCAGGCTTTTTTATGGATTTCATGGTTTTTTAACCAAATTCAGGCCTTTTAAAACCAAATTCGGGCTTGTTTTAACCAAATTCAGACCTTTTAAAACCAAATCCAGGCTTTTTTCAACCAAATTCAGGCCTCTTTAAACCAAATCTGGGCTTTTTTTAACCAAATCCAGGCCCTTTTTCACCAAATTCAGGCTTCTAAAAACTTAATACAGGATTTTTTTTTACCAAATTCGGGCGCTTTTTTACCAAACTCAGGCTTTTTTTTAAACCGAATCCAGGATTTTTATATAAAATTCAGGGGGTGCAGGGGCTCTGGGGGGGTTCAAGAGGTTGGGGGGGGGTTAAATTCATTAATATTAATATTAATATTAATGTTAATATAAAATTTAATAAGATGTAGATGATGATATTGGATCGTATTGATAAGATCTAAAAATGTCAAGAATATAAAATGTTAATGGTGTGAAAGGTAAATAATAGAAAATATAAAATATACAAAAAGAATATAGAAAAGATGTAAAAATCTAATGTTTATAAAAAATAGTGACTAGAGAAGGAAATGAAAATATAAATCATTAAAGAAAAAATAGAAAAAAATCTGAAGTAAAAATAAAATGAATTTTAAAAAATATATAAACTATAAATAAAATAGAAAATAGAATAAAATACAAATTAAAATATGAAACAGGATTAAAATGGGAATTTTTGAGGGTTTCGTGTCTCCCTGAGGCCGCGGAGGGACAAGAAAACAACACTAATAATGATCCAATAATTGTGCCATTTTATTCTGTTCTCAGCCCAAATCATTAAAAGCCCAATAACCCCAAATGAACGTATTTTATATTAATTTAAAAAATGGCAAAACTAATATTTCCCCTCCCCCAATAATCCACCAAGAAAGGGATTTATTCCTTTTTTTATCGTCGGCGAAAAAATAATCGACCGACTCGGAAGCGAAATGTGTCGATTTTTGTAACGACCAAAAACGTTAAAAGACAAAATAAAAGAATCTGGTTTAATAACCAAAAATGACCCGAAATAATCGAGGAAATAAAGAGCCCCCAAGGGGTTCATTTGATTCCCACCCAAAAGAGGTTTAAGGAAAAAAAAAAACCAACCCCAAAATCTTGCCGAAAAGGCCCAAAGATGGAAACAAATCGTGACGACAAAATATTTGGATAATGACCCAAATTTGCCCTTTTTTCCCAACCCTGGGTTGTCCTGTGGTTGGGGGAGGTCCCATGGTGGGGTCAAAGGTCACCTGGGACCCCTCCACCGGGTGTTGACCCCTGGTGGGGGGAAGGTCTCATGGTGGGGTCAAAGGTCACCTGGGAGCTCATCCACCAAGTGTTGACCCCTGGTTGGGGGAGGTCCCATGGTGGGGACTCAAGGGACCAAGGTGACCTCACACCCCCTCCCCAGGCAGAGCAGTGGGAGGAGCTTCTCCCCCTCGAAGGCCGCTGGTGGGTACGTGAAGATGGCGGCCATGTTCTCGGCGTCCAAGAAGGCCACGCGCCCTTCCTCGTAGTCCAGATAAACCCCCACCACTTTGGGGGCGGGAAGGAGGGCAACGGGCACGGGGGGGGAGGTCAGGGCCTGCCACTGCCCCCCGCACCGCCCCACCGCCCAGATCCCCACCTCGGGGTTGACCTTCACCCTCCCCTTCCTCCTCACCGACTCCTTGGCCAACCCTACGGCCCAGGCCGCCCCGGCGCCCACCTCCACCTCCCAGTAGTGTCTCCCTCCCGCCAAGGCCTCGCGGCCCAGGACGCAGCGGGAGGAGTCGAAACGTTTGGGGTGGTCGGGCACGGGCTGGGGGGTCTCCTCCCACCTCACCCGTCTGCCCCCCTCGGAGAGGACCAGCCGGGGATGCGCCGTCTCCGGGTCCAAGGTCACGCTCACTGGGGAGAGGGAAGAGACAGAGAAGGGCGTGGTCATGGGGGAGGCCCTGGAGGACCTCGGGGTGATGGGTCTCCAGCTGCTCCTTGGGATGCTCCAGTCGCCAGGGGCCTGGTTGGTTTTTTTTTTTAGGGTTGAGGCCCACGGGGAAGATGAGGAGAAAATGGTGGAGGTTCCAGAGGTTCAAGAGGTTCAAGACGGTCAACTGGAAGGGCCCAAGGACAGTGGATGGAGAAACAGGCCTGAGGAGAAGGACTTGGGGATGGTGGTGGTTCCCAGGGCCTGGTTTGAGGCCCACGGGGAAGATGAGGAGAAAATGGTGGAGGTTCCAGAGGTTCAAGAAGGTCAACTGGAAGGGCCCAAGGACAGTGGATGGAGAAGAGGCCTGAGGAGAAGGACGTGGGGTTGGTGGTGGTTCCCAGGGCCTGGTTTGAGGCCCATGGGGAAGATGAGGAGAAAATGGTGGAGGTTCAAGAAGGGTCACAAAGGTCAACTGGAAGGTCCCAAGGAGAGTGGATGGAGAAGAGGCCTGAGGAGGACTTGGGGATGGTGGTGGTTCCCAGGGCCTGGTTTGAGGCCCACAGGGAAGATGAGGAGAAAATGGTGGAGGTTCCAGAGG
Source organism: Hemiprocne comata (assembly GCA_020745705.1). Lineage (NCBI taxonomy): Eukaryota > Metazoa > Chordata > Aves > Apodiformes > Apodidae > Hemiprocne > Hemiprocne comata. Next base: position 34,600 of record JAJGQW010000038.1, on the reverse strand, counting down.
TTCAAGAGGTTCAAGAAGGTCAACTGGAAGGGCCCAAGCACAATGGATGGAGAAACAGGCCTGAGGAGAAGGACGTGGGGGTGGTGGTGGTTCCCAGGGCCTGGTTTTAGGCCCATGGGGAAGATGAGGAGAAAATGGTGGAGGTTCAAGAAGGGTCACGAAGGTCAACTGGAAGGTCCCAAGGACAGTGGATGGAGAAGAGGCCTGAGGAGAAGGACATGGGGATGGTGGTGGTTCCCAGGGCCTGGTTTGAGGCCCACGGGGAAGATGAGGAGAAAATGGTGGAGGTTCCAGAGGTTCAAGAAGGTCAACTGGAAGGGCCCAAGCACAATGGATGGAGAAGAGGCCTGAGGAGAAGGACATGGGGATGGTGGTGGTTCCCAGGGCCTGGTTTGAGGCCCACGGGGAAGATGAGGAGAAAATGGTGGAGGTTCCAGAGGTTCAAGAAGGTCAACTGGAAGGTCCCAAGGACAGTGGATGGAGAAGAGGCCTGAGGAGAAGGACGTGGGGGTGGTGGTGGTTCCCAGGGCCTGGTTTTAGGCCCATGGGGAAGATGAGGAGAAAATGGTGGAGATTCCAGAGGTTCAAGAGGTTCAAGAAGGTCAACTGGAAGGTCCCAAGGGCAGTGGATGGAGAAGAGGCCTGAGGAGAAGGACTTGGGGGTGGTGGTGGTTCCCAGGGCCTGGTTTGAGGCCTGGTTTGAGGCCCACGAGGAAGATGAGAAGAGGAGGAGAAAATGGTGGAGGTTCAAGAAGGTTGAAAAGGTTGAAGAGGTTCATGAAGGTCAAGGGGAAGGTCCTGCACATGGGTTGGTCTAGTGGAAGGTGTCCCTGCCCGTGGTGACAGCTCTGCAGGGCATGTTGGAAGAGTCTCTCCATCTCACCAGGACTTCTCCTACCTAGCTGAGATCTTCCTTAGATCTGCTGCAGATGGACCCACCTCAAACCATTTCCCCCCCTTGGTTTCTCCATACCTTGATATTTCCTCAGCATCTCCTTGAGGGCAACGGTCTCCTGAGGAAGACCCATGGGTTCCTGTCCCACCTCAGGCAACATCTCAGCTGGCTTCTGGTCACCATCCTTCTCAAGCCTGGAAGGGAAGAAGACCTTTCTGACCATACCTCCTCCATTCATGATGGTCACCAAGCACCAACCTCCAACGAGGGAAGTCCAGGAGATTAAAAAAAGTTCTTTCCTGGCCTGTTTTGTCCTCCCAATGACCCACCTTCTCCAGCCATGTCCTAAGAGGACATGAAGAGGTGTGGCCTAGGGATGGAAGTTCAGCCTGGCTTCCCTTCCACCTGGGTGGCCCTCAAACCAAGACAACTTCTTCAATGTCCACATAATTGGGTGGACCATAGAGAAGAAGCTGGAGGTGCCATCATCTGATGACCACTCCTTGGTCTTCAGCATCCTACTCGGACCTTTTGTGGTCTCTTAAAGACCATGGGTGGGGTTTTGGAGGACATCCGAGTCACCACCATGCAGATAAACAACATGGACATCCGCAAGAAGATGTGAAAGGAGCCACAAACCTTCTCAAGATGTTTCTGCTGTCCTACAAGGGAGAGGGGAGAGAAGGAACGTTAGGTCAGAGGCAGCCATGGTGTCATCACTGAAGAAGACAATTTTTAGACACAAAAAAATCTTCAAAAGCTGCATCCTGCCCTGGTGGCACCTGGTGTTCAAGGTCCTCAGAAGGTCCTGAGGTCCCACCTGGAGGAATTCCCATGCTGGCTGCTGACACTTCTCCTCCAGCTCCTGGATCTGCTGGTCCATGGAGGAGATGTCCTCCAAGAGCCTTTTGATGTTCTCCTCCTTCCTCCTCAGGATCTCCTGGTCCAGCTTGGCCAAGCGGTCCAAGAGGAGACGTCCCTGTCCCTCCACCAGCTGGTGGAGCTCCTGGACTTCAGCCACCACCTTCTGCCTCTCTGCTTCCACCCGTTCCTGCATGGAGAACCAACCAGAGGGGCAAGACTGGTACATTTTGGGTCAAAACGGACAATTTGGGGGTTCAAATGGGCCAAAGTTGAGGTGAAATGGGCCAATTTTGAGGTGAAATGTGCAATTTTAGGGTCAAAAATAGGTTATTTCAGGGTCCAAAAGGACCTGGAGAAGGTCCAGGTCCCCCAGGGATGGACACGTACAAGGAAGTCCAGGTTTTTTCCTTCCTCGGCCCTTTTCAGCTCCAGGAGCTTTTCCCTCCTGTCCTTCAGGACCTTCACGTGGGCCTGGAATTTCTCCTGGGTGGAGAAGACACCTCTTGTTAGTGCATGTTCTTCTCCCAGCTGGTCCATCTCTGCACCTTCATCCCACCCATCTCCTACAAACTCGGACCCTTCCCTGTTTAATCCTCTGGGAAGAATCGAGTCACTTCTTTCCAACAACCAGGGTGATACCTTCAGATCCCTCCAGGAGGTCCCTTCAGCCCCTGAAGTACCCCCAGATGCCTCCAGGAGGTTCCTCCAGTCCCTGAAGTACCCCCAGATCCCTCCAGGAGGTCCCTTCAGCCCCTGAAGTACCCCCAGATACCTCCAGGAGGTCCCTCCAGCACCTGAAGTACCCCCAGATGCCTTCAGGAGGTCCCTTCAGCCCCTGAAGTACCCCCAGATCCCTCCAGGAGGTACCTCCAGCACCTGAAGTACCCCTAGATGCCTCCAGGAGGTCCCTCCAGCACCTGAAGTACCCCCAGATGCCTCCAGGAGGTCCCTTCAGCACCTGAAGTACCCCCAGATACCTCCAGGAGGTCCCTTCAGCCCCTGAAGTACCCCCAGATCCCTCCAGGAGGTACCTCCAGCCCCTGAAGTACCCCCAGATGCCTCCAGGAAGTCCCTTCAGCCCCTGAAGTACCCCCAGATGCCTCCAGGAAGTCCCTTCAGCCCCTGAACTACCCCCAGATGCCTCCAGGAGGTCCCTCCAGCACCTGAAGGTGCTCCAGGAAACCCCCCATCTCCACCACCAGAGCCACCCAATCCCCTCCCTCACCCCCCCCACCCCAGACCCCCCCCACCTTGTCCTCCTCCGCCGCCTCCTCCACGGGGACCACAGCATGGACCCTGTGAGCTTGGGACTCACGGCAAACCACGCAGATGAGGGCCTGGTCCACCTCGCAGAAGAGCTTGAGAACTTCCTGGTGCTTCTGGCACAGTTTCTCCCCAGCTTTGGCCACCACCTGCAAGCTCAACCTCTTGGCCACCTCGATGATCTTGGCCAACTCCCTGTTGGGTCGCAGGTTCCTCCCCGGGGCCGTTTGGTGGCACCTCGGGCAGGAGAAGTTCTCTTTGGTCTCCTCCCAACACCGGGTGATGCAACCTCGGCAGAAGTTGTGGCCACAGTGGATGGAGACGGGGTCCTGGAAGAGGTTCTGGCAGATGGAGCAAGAAGCTTCTTCACGGAAGGTCTCGGTGGGGCTGGTGGTGGTGGTGGTGGTGGTGGTGGTCGCCATGGTCCTGGCCGGGGGGGGTGACGGAGCTACTTTCACTTTCCACCTTCTCCTTCCTGCAGGTGGCCCTGCCCTCCCTCCACCCACATCCCCCAGGGGAGGTGAAAGCTGCTGAGATGTAACAGGTTTGCTCCAGGTTTGCTCCAGTTTTGCTCCAGACTCGCTCTGGATTTACCCTGGGTTTGCTCCAGGTTTGCTCCAGGCTTGCTCTGGATTTACTCTGGGTTTGCTCCAGGTTTGCTCTGGGATTTCTCCAGGTTTCCTCTGGACTGGCACAGGGTTTGCTCTGGGTTCACACCAGATTCACTCCGGGTTTGCTCCAGGTTTGCTCCAGGCTTGCTCTGGATTTACCCTGGGTTTGCTCCAGGTTTGCTCTGGGATTGCTCCAGGTTTCCTCTGGACTGGCACAGGGCTTGCTCTGGGTTCACACCAGATTCACTCCGGGTTTGCATCAGGTTTGCTCCAGGTTTGCTCTAGGCTTGCTCTGGATTTACTCTGGGTTTGCTCCAGGTTTGCTCCAGTTTTGCTCCGGGCTTTCTCTGGATTTACTCTGGGTTTGCTCCGGGTTTGCTCCAGGTTTCCTCTGGACTGGTACAGGGTTTGCTCTGGGTTCACACCAGATTCACTCCGGGTTTGCATCAGGTTTGCTCCAGGTTTGCTCCAGGCTTGCTCTGGATTTACCCTGGGTTTGCTCCAGTTTTGCTCCGGGCTTGCTCTGGATTTACACTGGGTTTGCTCCAGGTTTGCTCTGGGTTCGCACCAGATTCACTCCGGGTTTGCATCAGGTTTGCTCTGGATTTGCTCCGGGTTTTGATCCCTGGTCCCTCAACCCCATCCCTGGTCCCTCAACCCCACCCCTGGTCCCTCAACCCCACCCCTGGTCCCTCAACCCCACCCCTGGTCCCTCAACCCCCATCCCTGGTCCCTCAACCCCCATCCCTGGTCCCTCAACCCCCATCCCTGGTCCCTCAACCCCCACCCCTGGTCCCTCAACCCCCACCCCTGGTCCCTCAACCCCCACCCCTGGTCCCTCAACCCCCATCCCTGGTCCCTCAACCCCCATCCCTGGTCCCTCAACCCCCACCCCTGGTCCCTCAACCCCCACCCCTGGTCCCTCAACCCCACCCCTGGTCCCTCAACCCCCATCCCTGGTCCCTCAACCCCACCCCTGGTCCCTCAACCCCCATCCCTGGTCCCTCAACCCCCATCCCTGGTCCCTCAACCCCCACCCCTGGTCCCTCCACCATTCCCAGCCCCAGCCCTGGTCCCTCAGGACTGACACCACCTCAACCCCACCCCTGGTCCCTCAACCCTCCCCTTGGTTCCTGGAGAGGTGCAACCAGGAGGACCTTTGGGCCACCCCCCTTCCTCCTCACCCACACTCGGCTCTGGCTCCACCCACCCTGGGGGCAGGGCCGGGGGGGGGGGGGAGGGAAGGGCAGGAAACGCTTTTTTGGTGGAAAATGAAAGCAGCCACCAAGGGGACAACCTCGGGACAACCCCATGGCCGCTCCCAACCTCACCGTGGACCTCCAGGATGAGGCCTCCTGCTCCATCTGCCTGGAATATTTCCGGGATCCCGTCTCCATCCACTGTGGCCACAACTTCTGCCGAGGTTGCATCACCCGCTGCTGGGAATGGTCCACGGGGACCTTCTCCTGCCCGAGGTGCCGGGAGACGGCGTCGGAGAGGACCTTCCACCCCAGCCAGGAGCTGGCACGGGTGCTGGAGGTGGCCAAGAGGTTGAGTTGGAAGGTGCCCAGAGGGGCGGTGGTGGAGGCGGAGGAGTGCGAGAAGCACCAGGAACCTCTGAAGCTCTTCTGCAAGGACGATGGGACCTTCATCTGCGTCGTCTGCCGGGAGGCCCGAGCCCACCGGGCCCACCTGGTGGTCCCCGTCCAAGAGGCCGCCCAGGAGTACAAGGTGAAGTGGCTTTGTTGGCAGGTTTCGTGTTGGTTTTGTCATCAAGGAGCCAGGTGGGACCAGCAGGACGTGAGGTTCCTCTGGTGGTTCCTCTGGTGGTTCCTCCGGTCGTTCTTCTGGTGGTTCCTCTGGTCGTTCTTCTGATGGTTCCTCTGGTCGTTCTTTTGGTGGTTCCTCTGGTGGTTCCTCTGGTGGTTCCTCCGGTCGTTCTTTTGGTGGTTCTTCTGGTGGTTCCTCTGGTCGTTCTTCTGGTGGTTCCTCTGGTGGTTCCTCTGGTGGTTCCTCCGGTGGTTCCTCTGGTGGTTCCTCCGGTGGTTCCTCTGGACCCTTTCCAGATGGTTCTGGTGGCCGGGGGGGGGGGGTCCTGAGAACCTGCTGGGGGGGCCTGGGCTGCTGGTCCTCGAGGCACAACCCAAGGGTCTGCCCAGTTTGGGGGCCCAACGGGACCTGCTGGGACCTTGGCTTTTAAATCTACGGAGAATCGATTTTTCATCTGATTTTTATCATTTTTTAATTCATTTTTATCTATTTTTATCCAATTTGTAAAAATTCTCTGTCCATTCTGATCCATTATTCATCCTTTTTAAGTGAGTTTTAATCCAATTTTTATAGTTTTTAACCCCCTTTCCATCTATTTTTAATCCATTTTTAATCAGTTTATAATCCAATTTTAATCCATTGTTAATCCATTTTTAATCAGTTTATAATCCAATTTTAATCCGTTTATAATCAATTTTTAATCAGTTTATAATCCAATTTTAATCCACTTTTAATCCAATTTTAATCCATTGTTAATCCATTTTTAATCAGTTTACAATTCAATTTTAATCCAATTTTAATCCATTGTTAATCCATTTTTAATCAGTTTATAATCCATTTTTAATCAGTTTATAATCCAATTTTAATCCAATTTTAATCCATTGTTAATCCATTTTTAATCAGTTTACAATCCAATTGTAATCCAATTGTAATCCGTTTATAATCCATTTTTAATCAGTTTATAATCCAATTTTGATCCATTTTTAATCCGTTTATAATCCAATTGTAATCCAATTTTAATCCATTTTAAATCCAATTTTAATCCAATTTTTAATCCGTTTATAATCCATTTTAAATCAGTTTATAATCCAATTTTAATCCATTTTTAATCCGTTTATAATCCATTTTTAATCAGTTTATAATCCACTTTTAATCCACTTTTAATCCACTTTTAATCAGTTTATAATCCAATTTCAATCCAATTTCAATCCAATTTCAATCCATTTTATTTAATTTTTAATCTTTATTCTTTTCTATTTTTCTGTCCCTTTTCTCGTCTCTTTTTTTATTTAATCTCCTCTTTTTTTCTCCCCCTTCTTTTTTAATCACTTTTTAATCTTTTCCTCCTCATTTTCCACCGTCCCCTCGTTCCCAGGAGCAGCTCCGCGCGCAACTTCAGCCCCTGCGGAACATCCGCGACCACCTGCTGAGCCGCCGGGAGGCCGAGATGGGGCGGGGCCGCGCGCTCGGGGTCGGTGCTCGTTAATATCGGGGCGTTAATTGGGGCGGCGTTAATTGGGGCGGCGTTAATTGGGGCGGCCTTAATGAGTCTCTTCCCCGCAGGTGCGGAGGGGGGGGCGCGGACGGTGCTAAACGCGGCACCGCGGGGGCGGAAGGAGCGGGGGGAGGATTGAAAAACGCGGTGGGAAAAGGGGGGGAAAAAAGGGGGAAATCGGGGAAATGAAAATGGGAAAAATCGGGGAAAAGTGAAATGGAAAAAAAGGGGAAAAAAGCGAAAAATGGAAAAATAAAAATGGGGGAAATTGGAAAAGGGGGAAATAAAAAGGGGAAAAATTAAAAGTTGGGGGAAATAGAAAAAAAAAAAGATAAATAAAAGAAAGGGAAAAGTTAAAATGAAAATGGAGAAAATTAAAAATTGGGGAAAAGGGAGAATTGGGAAAAGAAAAATGGGGAACATTGAAAATGGGGAAAATTTAAAAATGGGGGAAATTAAAAATGGGGAAATTAAAAGAAGGGGAAAATAAAAAATGGGGAAAATTAAAAATAGGAAAAATTTAAAAAGGGAAAAATAAAAAATGGGGAAAATTTTAAAAAGGGGAAAATTTAAAAATGGGGAAAATTAAAAATGGGAAAATTTAAAAAAGGGAAAAATAAAAAAAAGGGAAAATAAAAAATGGGGAAAATAAAAAAAATGGGAAAATTTAAAAATGGGCAAAGTTGAAAACTGGAGAAACAAAAGGTTGGAAAAATAAACCCGGAAACGTTAAAAAATTGAAAAAAAAAAAAAAAACCAAAACCGGGAAAAGTTGGGAAAATAAAAACCGGAAAAATGGAAAATTGGGGGGGAAAAAAATCAAAACGGGAACGTTAAAAATGGGGGAAAATTCGAAGTGGGGGAAGAAAAATGACCAAAAATGGAGAAAAGGGAAAAGTTTCAAACGGGGAAAAAATGCAAATTGACGACAAATAAAATCGGGGAAAAAAAAAAAAAAAAAAAAAAAAAGCCCGAAATGTTGAAATTAAAGAAGGGAAAAGTGAGAAGAAGAAGAACCTGAAAATCGGATTAAAAATGAAGTGTAAACGCCCGAAATGCGAAGTCTCCCTCCCCACCCCAGGAGAAGACCTCTTTGAGGCGCCAGAAGCTCCTCTCCAGGTTCCAGGGGCTGCGTCTCCTCCTGGAGGACCTGACCCAGCACCTGCTGGTCCAGCTGGAGGACCTGGAGAAGGATCTGGAGAAGGTTGAGGAGGAGAACCTGACCCGGCTGACCCAGGAGATCTCCCGCCTGGAGACCTTTGTCCAGGAGATGGAGGAGAAGTGTCAGGAACCAGCAAGGACCTTCCTGCAGGTGAAGGAGGAGAAGGTGGAGCTGGGGCCTCACCACCACTAGGCCCAGGTTCTACTCTTGGCTCCCCGTGGTGAGGACAAGCCCTGGTTGGCCTCTGCTCCAAGGCCACCTTCATGGTGCTGAGGTGGCAGGAGATGCTGGGCTGCCCAGACCCCTTGGTTGAGTTTCCTCTTCCCTTCCTTCCTTCCAGGACATCAGAGGAACCTTGAGCAGGTATGGAGCTTCTGGAGGAGATGTGGGGCTTCCAGAGGTGGGCCATGGGGTTTTTGGAGGACATGTGGGGCTTTTGGAGGTGGTGGGGGGCTTCCAGAGGTGGCCCATGGGGCTTTTGGAGAACATGTGGAGCTTTTGGAGATGGTGTGGGGCTTCCAGAGGTGGTGTGAGGCTTCCAGAGGTGGCCCATGGGGCTTTTGGAGGAGATGTGGGGCTTCCAGAAGAGGTGTGGACCCTCCAGAAGAGATGTGGAGGCTCCAGAGGTGGGTTATGGGACCTTCAGAGGTGGGGTGAGGCCTCCAGAAGAGCTGTGGAGCTTCCAGAGGTGGTGTGGGCACCAAAGGTTTCTTGGTGTCCCTCTCTGAGAAGATGCGTTTTCACCTTGTCCTTCTGTCCCTCCTTCAGGTTGGAGAAGGAACATTCCCACCAGCCCCCGTTGCTCCTTCCAGAGCTGGAGAAGAAAATCAACCACTTTGAGGAGAAGAACTTTGCTCTGGAGGAGACTCTGAGGAGCTTCCAAGGTTTCTGAGGCCTCAGGGTGGTGGGAGAACTTCTGGTTCCCGTGCCCACCCTGTGGGTCACAGCAGATCATGTCTCTTCTCTTTAGATCTCCTGATGTTTGAGCTGCCTGAAAAGGGTAAGTCCACCCCTCCTGGTGGTGAGGACCACCAAGGGAAGGTGGAGACCAACGTGGGGCAGGCCAGGAGTTGGAGGGTCACCTGGGGCAGATGGGAAGAGGACCCAAAGTCACCATAAGTCGTTGGGGGTGTCCTCGCCATGAGGTGGTGGTGGGTTCATGGAGGTGGTGGTGGGTTCATGGAGGTGGTGGTGGGTTCATGGAGGTGGTGGTGGGTTCATGGAGGTGGTGGTGGGTTCATGGAGGTGGTGGTGGGTTCATGGAGGTGGTGAAAGCTCACCATCAAGCCTTGAGCATCCCCAGCCATGGAGATGGATGGTGCTGGTTGGACCTCCTGACCTTCAAGGTCTTTTCCAACCAGAACGATGGTTCTGCCACCTCCCCACCTACCCCAGGCCACCCTGGGAGATGCTTCTTGACCCTCCATCTTCTGCTCCTCACAGTGAAGGTGACCTTGGATCCCACCACAGCTCATCCCCAACTCATCATCTCAGCAGACGGGAGGAGCGTCAGGTGGGAAGAAGCCCAGGAGGACCCACCTGACCAAGGGTGGACCACCCAGCCCTGCGTGCTGGCCCGTGAGGGCATCACCTCGGGGAGATGCTGCTGGGAGGTGGAGGTGACACCCGAAGGCTCCTGGGCCGTGGGGGTGGCCAAGGAGTCCTTGAAGAGGACGGAAGAGACCACCATGAGCCCCGAGATGGAGCTCTGGTCCATGGGTCTCTGTGAGGGTCAGTTTTGGGCTGTCACCTCCTTCCAGAGTGTCCCTTTGTCCCAGCTCCAGGTCCCCAGAAGACTCCGGGTCACCTTGGACTATGACAAGGGCTCGGTGGCATTTTTTGACGCCGACAAGAAGGTCTTGATGTTCTCCTTCCCAGCAGCTTCGTTCCAAGGGGAGAAGGTTCATCCCTGGTTCCTGGTGTGGAGCGAGGGGGCCCAGGTGACCTTGTGTCCCTGAAGATCTTCCCTTCCCACCCAAACACAAGGTCCACGTCCCCACCATCCCCCGAGTCCCAACCCTTTTGGGTCAACTTCCAAGCCCTGGTTGGCCACTGGTCAACCAAGCTGGTGGGTCTTTCTGGCCACTCTTGGCGATGCCCACGGGTTGAGCGTGTCCCAGATGGTCGTTCCCAAGTTGTGGTCGCTATGGAGTCCCACCAGCCTCACAGCATCTCCACCAGCTTCCCCATCTTGTGGGTTTGAGAGGGAGTAAAAACTTCTCCACCCTGGAACCTTCTTCTCTGTCTCTTTGTTGCTTCTGGATCTCGGGGGGGTGGTTTTTTGGGGGGCAAAAAATGGAGTTTTGGTTCATTAAACCCTGGTTGTGGGTTGGTTGGACCTGCACCCAACGAGCTCCTCAAGCTTCCTGCAGGTGACTTGGGGACATCCCTGGAAGCCACATGGGTTGTCCCAGTCCAGAGGGAGAGACACGAAGGGCAAAACGATGGATTTTTATTGGTTCTGATCAATTGTCTCCATCCCCGAGGGACCCAAGGTCCATTGTTTGGAGGCCCAAGGAGGTGGTCGAGGCTCAGGAGCCTTCGTCACCTCTGAGGTTGCCACCAAAACACTTGGTCTCAAGTCCTGGTTTGGAGGTGACCAACCCAGGTGGGTTCTTCTCCTTGGAATTTTTCCCCTTTTTCCTCCCAATTTCCCATTTTTAGGCCCCCGGTTCCTCCCCCCCCCCCTCAAGCTTTTGTGCCTCAGTTTCCCCACCACCTCATGGAGAAGAAGGACCACCACCCCCCCCCCAAAGCCAACGTCCCCATTTCTCCTCCCCGTGGCACCATGTGGGGGGACACCTGGTCATCTCTGGAGGTTGGAGGAGGCCGGGGGGGGGGACATGTTGCCCCAGCCCTTGATGTCTCAAGGGGACAACCTGAGGTGGGACCTGGCCCCCACCACCCAAAGCCACGGGTGGACCTTCTCCCCGGTGAAGGAAGCTCTGGAGAAGATGAAGATGAGCCCCCCTTCCTCGGCGTCAAAGAAAGCCACCGTCCCCCCGGGGTGGTCCAGGTGGACCCTGACCCTCCTGGGCACCCACCTGAGGGGGAGCGGGGTCACCTTGGGGGTGGTGAGGGCCCGGATTTGTCCCCCCCACTTCTCCACCCCCCAGATGCCACCTTGGGGGCAGAGGCTGAGGTGGCCCTTCCGACGGATGGACTCGAGGGCCACGCCCAGGGCCCAGTCCCCCCCGTCCCCCACGTCCACCTCCCAACAATGGCGACCACCAACGAAGCCCTGACAACCCAAGACAAAGGGCCAATAGTCAAAGCGTTCCGGGTTGTCCGGGAGGTCCCGGGGTCCTTCTCCACGTCTCACGCTCTTGAGGTCATCAGAGAGGATGAGGTCACGATGAGCCGTGGCCGGGTCCAAGGTCACCATGGCTGGGGAAGGGGGTTGAGGGACAGAAGAAAGGTTGAGCTTCCCAAGGGTGAGGGAAGGAGGGAAGCTGAGGGACCCAAGATGGCGTCCAAGGGGGAAAAGGGCCCTCAAGGTGGAAGCACCTCAAGGTGGAAGCATCTCAAGGTGGGAGCACCTCAAGACGGAAGGGTCCCCAAGGTGGAAGGTTCCCCAAGGTGGAAGTGCCTCCAAGATGGAGGGACCTCCAAGGTGGAGGGACCTCCAAGATGGAAGGAGCTCCGAGGTGGAACCATCTCCAAGATGGAAGGATGTCCAAGGTGGAAGCACCTCCAAGATGGAAGGACCTCCAAGGTGGAAGCATCTCCAAGATGGAAGGACCTCCAAGGTGGAAGTGTCCCCAAGGTGGAAGCACCTCCAAGATAGAAGCACCTCCAAGGTGGAACCATCTCCAAGATGGAAGGACCTCCAAGGTGGAAGTGTCCCCGAGGTGGAAGCACCTCCAAGATAGAAGCACCTCCAAGGTGGAACCATCTCCAAGATGGAAGGACCTCCAAGGTGGAAGTGTCCCCAGGGTGGAAGCACCTCCAAGGTGGAAGTGTCCCCCTGGTTCCCTCCCACCTCTGCCCTATGGTGGCTTCTCCTGCAGCTCTTCTCCATACCTTGGAGCTTCTTCAGAGTCTCCTTCAGGGTGCTGCTCCTCCACGAGAAGTGACAGGTTCTTTCTTCTGCCTCTGGAGAAACATCTGCCGGCAGCTGGAAAGTCACTTTCCCACATCTGAGGAGGAAAAAAACCCACCAAGAGCTCAAAAAACCACCACCCCCCCCCCCAAAAGCCCACCAAGAACCCACCAAAACCCACCGAGAACCCAAAAAACCACGAAGAACCCGAATAAACCCACCAGGAACACCCAAAAAACCCCTTTTTTGGATCAATTCTCCTCATTTCAGAAGATCTGGTGTCACCAGAAATGAGGGAAAGGCCAAAATTCCCTCTTGGATTCATCATCTTGAATTTCATTTCATTTTAATTTCATTTTTGATGGAGACCATGAGGAAGGTCCTCCTTGGTAGGACCAAGTTGGAGAAAAGCCCCACCCTGGAGGTCCTGTTTGAGGCTAAACCTCCTCTGATCAGGAACCACCAAGAGAAGAAGTCAACCCTGGGCCCCAGGACCCTTCCAGAAATGTCCTCTGAAGAAGAAGAAGCCACCAAAGAGTTTGATGGTCCATCTTCTTGGAGAATCTTCATGAGAACCTTCATGAGAACCTTCCAAGGAGGCCACGTACCTGGTGATGGAGCTTCTCACCTCCTGGGGATGGAGAAGAAAGAGGAGATGAAGCTCAGGGTGAGGTTGGTGGTGCAGTTGGGGATGGATTTCTTTGGTTTCTGGAGGTGGCCACATCTGGAGGGACTTTGAGCCACCACCCTCACCAGGAGAACATCCATTTTCCATTTTTTGCCCCCAAATGTAGACCTAAAAATGTCACTTCCTGCAACCTCTTGCTTCTCATGGCCACCTGGAGGACATGGGTCTTCACCACCCTGTTGGACCATCGCAGGCTACCAAAGCCCCCATGAAGAACCAAAGCGTGAAGAACCATCAGCCCCACCATGGCCTCGGTTGAAGTTCATTTGGGGCTAATTTAGGCCTTTTTGGATCACGTTTTGGAGCACCACGACCATGGACCTCCTGCCCCACCCTGTGGCCTTCAACCCTACCTCCTGCCCACGGACCTACCGGATGTTCTTGAGGTTCTTCACCAACTTTGGGGTGAAGGTTGGTGAGGTCCCCCCACCCCCTGCCACAAATGATGATTTCATTCCTTATTTGGGGTTTTTTAAATTGTTTTTTAGGTTTTTCCCCCCATTTTTCCAAGCCTCACCCCCCCACCCCTCATCTCCTTGAGGTCTTCAGGTCTACAGAAGGACCAGGAGAACGAGGACAACCCAACCAATGAACCCCACAACTACCTGGGTGGGTGGGGTGTGTGTGTGGGGGGTGGATCCTCCCTCCAATTTTCCCTTAAAACCCCAAAAATTGGACAATTTCACCCACCAGGGGCTGGTTCTTCTCCTCTTCTCCTCCTGGTGGGGTGGCCACCGGGCAGGTCTCCTCCAGGACCTTCTCCTGCCTCTTCTCCAGCTCATGCTCCAGGTTCTCCAGCTGGGGGAGAGTTGGAGCCTCCTGGGCCGGGCCGGGACCTGGGCTCGGGTTCGGGGCCTTTTTGGACCCTTTTTGGACCCTTTTTGGACCCTTTTTGGACCTGGTTTTACCCTCTTTGTGAATCGGTTTCAACCCTCTTTTTTTACCCTCCTTTTATTCCTTTTTACCCCCTTTTTACCCCTTTTACCCCTTTTTTTACCCCCCTTTTTACCCCCTTTTTACCCCTTTTTTCACCCCCTTTTTTTACCCCCTTTTTAATCCCCTTTTAATCCCTTTTTATCTCTTTTTACCCTTTTATCCTTTTTACCCCCCTTCTCACCCCCCTTTTCACCCCCCCTTTTTTACCCCCTTTTTAATCCTTTTACCCCTTTTTTAACCCCCTTTTTAATCCCTTTTTAATCCCCTTTTTAATCCCTTTTAATCCCCTTTTTTTACCCCTTTTAATCCCCTTTTTTTACCCCTTTTAATCCCCTTTTTTTACCCCCTTTTAATCCCTTTTTTTAACCCCCTTTTTACCCCCTTTTAACCCCCTTTTTACCCCCTTTTTAATCCCCTTATCTTTTTTTACCCCCTTTTGAATCCCCTTTTAATCCCTTTTTATCCCTTTTTTATCCCCTTTTGAATCCCCTTTTATCCCTTTTTACCCTTTTATCCCTTTTTTACCCCCCTTTTTACCCCTTTTTTACCCTTTTCCCCCCTTTTTTACCCCTTTTTCCCTCCCCTTTCTAAACGTCCTGCCCAGGGAGGTGAGAGCTCAAGGATGTTGAGACCCACCAGCTCCTCCAGGTCTCTGCTCTCCAGGGCAGGTTGTCCTTCCTCAGGGACCTTCTCCCTCCTCGGGGACCTTCTCCTTCCCTGGAGACCTTCCCTGGGGACCTTCTCCTTCCTTGGAGACCTTCCTCAGGGACCTTCTCCCTCCTCAGGGACCTTCTCCTTCCTTGGAGACCTTCCTCAGGGACCTTCTCCCTCTTCAGGGACCTTCTCCTTCCCTGGAGACCTTCCTCAGGGACCTTCTCCTTCCCTGGAGACCTTCCTCAGGGACCTTCTCCCTCCTCAGGGACCTTCTCCCTCCTCAGGGACCTTCTCCTTCCCTGGAGACCTTCCTCAGGGACCTTCTCCCTCCTCAGGGACCTTCTCCCTCCTCAGGGACCTTCTCCTTCCCTGGAGACCTTCTCCTTCCCTGGAGACCTTCCTCAGGGACCTTCTCCCTCCTCAGGGACCTTCTCCCTCCTCAGGGACCTTCTCCTTCCCTGGAGACCTTCCCTGGGGACCTTCTCCTTCCCTGGAGACCTTCCTCAGGGACCTTCTCCTTCCCTGGAGACCTTCTCCTTCCCCGGAGACCTTCCTCAGGGACCTTCTCCCTCCTCAGGGACCTTCTCCTTCCCTGGAGACCTTCTCCTTCCCTGGAGACCTTCTCCTTCCCTGGAGACCTTCTTCCTTGGAGAACTTCTCCCTCCTCAGGGACCTTCTCCCTCCTCAGGGACCTTCTCCTTCCCTGGAGACCTTCCTCAGGGACCTTCTCCCTCCTCAGGGACCTTCTCCCTCCTCAGGGACCTTCTCCTTCCCTGGAGACCTTCTTCCTTGGAGACCTTCCCCCTCCTCCTCCTTCAGGAAACAGAAGATCTGCTGGAATTTCTCCTGGAACCAACTCAAAAAACCTGTTTGGGTTTGTTTGGTTTTTTTTTAAATCCCTTTTGATGGGGCTGGATCTTCCTCTTCCTGGTCTTTCCTGGTCCTGGAGAAGCTCCAGCTTCCCCCCCAGGCAGCTCCATGTCTCCTGGGCAGGAGGGTGGTGACACCCTTGGTTTGGTCCACCAGGAACGTCAGGTTTTCACGTCAATCTTCCAGCTTTTTATCCCCTGGGGGACGTCGGGGGTTGTCACCTCGCTGCTTTTGTCCCCTTTTAGGGTTGGCCAAAGCCACCAGAGCTCCCAGAAAAGGGCTGGAGAACAAGAGATGTTCAAGCTTCCAAGGGGGTGAGGAGCTCTAGGTTTGGTGGGACCACGGATGGAGAAAGGAGAAGAAACCAGGGATGAAAAGACCCCACCAGAAGCTTGAAGATGCTGGATGAGGAGCTCCAAGTCCATGAGCATCAAGCTGGGGTCTTTGGGACCTCCATCAAGGTTGTCCCTAGAGCCACCCACCTCTCCATGACCAGGAGCTCTCCCACCTGCCCAAGGTTGGTAGACCCAAGTCTTCTCTCCAGGGAATGATCCCACAAACCACTTCTCAGGGGGTGGTGGAACAGGTTGGGAGACAACTTGTCCCACCAGCTGCAGGGGGTGGGAGTGGCCCAGGGGATGTTGGCACGGAATGAGACATCTCCATGGGAGACATCTCCATGGGAGACACCTCCTCGGGGTGAAGCTCCTTTCATCTCCAAATGAGGTGCCCAAGGTCGGGCCCACGGAGCCTGGAGAACCAGCTGGGGTGGAGACACCTGGGGTGGAGGTTTCCAGAGGGAAGGGACCCCCTGGAGGCACGGAATGGTTTGGGGTTGGGAAGGACCTTGAAGATGATCCAGTTCCAACCCCCCCTGCCATGGGCAGGGCCACCTCCCACCAGAGCAGGTTGCTCCAAGCCTGGCCTCGAGGAACATCTGGAGCTGGATGGAGATTGGAGATGTTGAAGGAACCTCTGGGCCAGGAGGAGTTGGAGGAACCTCCACCTCTGCCTCCAAGCACCCATTTTGACCCGGATTTGGGTGGTTTGTGTCTCGTGTCCCACAGCAGGTGCCTCCAAGAGGAGCGTGGTGGGACCAGGGTGGTCAGGGGACCTCCACCAACCCCCAAACTTGTCCTTGAGAACAGCTCAAGAGCTTTTTTTCCCCCCCCCGATTCACCCAGATTTTCTCCTTTGGACGTTCCTGGATCTTCTGGTCCTCTGCCCACCCTGAGGACCCAAGACATGGACCCAACGTTCAAGTAGGATCCTACTCTGGTGGGACCAAGGGACGAGCTGTGGAGCTCGGATGGAGAAGACATCTCAAAATACCTCCCAGAGCACCAGAACATCACATGACGTGGGCCTGGGTGGGAGATGGAGCTTCACCCCCAGGTGTCCACTCATCTCTCATCTCCTCTGAGCCCGACGTCTCCTCCCCTCTCGCTTCTGGTTCCTCTTTTTGGTTCCAAAATGACTCCTTTGGATTTATTTTGAGGAAACTTCTTCCTCTTTTGGGGTTTCCTCAGCAGAAAACCTGCAGGTTTCGAGGAAACTGAGTCAAAATTCACCTCAAAACACCAAGATTCGTCTTCCACCCGTTGCCTCCAGCTGCCTCGGCGGTTGAGGAACATCTACCCATCATCTCCAGGAGCTTCTGGGGTGGTGTCTCCACCCTGCGTGGCTTTTTGGCATCTCACCTGACCCAAAAGTTGGGAAATTCAGCCTAAAATGGGGGGTTTCTTTCCAATCGAAACCAGAATTGGGGATGGAGGTGGAGGCCACCACCCCTGACCAAGGTGGAAGTTCACCTCCCTTGGTGGGACCAACCACCAGGAGAAAAACCACTTCAAAAAGAGAGAAAAACACCCAAGAAAGAGAGAAAATCAGGAGGATTTTGGTCAATTAAGGGCAAAATCAACCAAAAAAGCCCCAATTCTTGGAAGTTCTGAGGTATCTTCACCCTTGAGCAACCCCTTGATGTTCTCCTCCTTCTACTGGTTGGCCCTTCCTCTTCCCTGGTGCCCCCGTCTCCTCATCATCACGCAGGTGCCACCACGAAGCTCCTGGTGGAGATGGACATGGGACAGGCCCTGGTGTCCCCATCTCCTCATCTTCTCCTCAAGGAGGTGCCACCACGAAGCTCCCGGTGGAGATGGTGCAGGTTCCTCAGCCACGAAGCTCCTGAGCAACCACAACCAAGACCTGGAGATGTCCCTCAAGGACAGATTCGAAGGGGACACCTGAACCCCACCCAGTCCAGAGGTGACACCACCTGCCCCTCCTCTGAGCTCGACCATTGGGTGACCTCCTGCAGACGAGCCCCCAACCCCACCTTGAACCACGGGAAGACCTTCTCGCCGTTGAAGGTGGCCTCAGTGAACACCAAGATGGGGACATCTTCGTCTGGGCTGAAGAAGGCCACCCGGCCACCTTCATAGTCCAAGGAGACCTTGATCCTCCTGGGAAGTGGGTGGAGACCTTGGTTGGCCCGAGGGGAGGTGAGGTTGTGATAGGCCTCCAAGGCCCACACCCCCTCCTTGGGGCTGAAGCTGATTGGTCCTTTCCTCTTGACCGACTCCCGGGCCACCCCCAGGGCCCAGACGCCTCCTTGGCCAACGTCCACCTCCCAGAAGTGTCTCCCCGAGGTGAAGCTCTGGAGACCCAAGACACAAGGTTCGAAGTCGAATCTGGTCGGGTTGTCCTGGAGGTCCTGTTGGGTCAACTGGCCCTTGGCTTCCTTCAGGTCTTGGGAGAGGTGGAGGTTGGGGTGGGCCGTGGTGGGGTCCAGGGTCACGTTGGCTGTGGGACAAAGGAGAACCAGAGGGGTGGAGGATGGACTTGGCCTCCAGGAGAGGCTGGAGATGGTTCTTGTCCTCCAGGAAGTCCCTCCAGCACCTGAAGCACCCCCAGATGCCTCCAGGAGGTCCCTCCAGCACCTGAAGTACCCCCAGATGCCTCCAGGAGGTGCCTCCAGCACCTGAAGTACCCCCAGATGCCTCCAGAAGGTCCCTCCAGCACCTGAAATACCCCCAGATGCCTCCAGGAGGTCCCTCCAGCACCTGAAGTACCCCCAGATGCCTCCAGGAGGTCCCTCCAGCACCTGAAGTACCCCCAGATGCCTCCAGGAGGTCTCTCCAGCACCTGAAGTACCCCCAGATGCCTCCAGGAGGTCCCTCCAGCACCTGAAGCACCCCCAGATGCCTCCAGGAGGTCCCTCCAGCACCTGAAGTACCCCCAGATGCCTCCAGAAGGTGCCTCCAGCACCTGAAGTACCCCCAGATGCCTCCAAATCTCCCCACCACCACCACCAGGGACTTACTTGGCTCTTGCATCTTCAACATCAGGCTGTCTAAAGAGGAGAGAGAGGTCATCAGGTTGAGGTGTCCACCAAAGTGGTCCAAGATCCACTTTATGACCAAAAGATGGAACATTGAGGGTGCAGAGACCATGGGTTGACTTGGTGGTGCCACCAGAGCTCCACCACCCTCCCAAAAGCCAGGGGAGATGAACCTCCTGGCCAAGCTGAGGAGGTCAGGAGGTCCATGACCAAGCTTGACTCATCTCCAAGAGGTTTCTCCTCCTGTCCTGGCTTCACACCTTCATGAACCTTGAATGTTCCCACCAGACCAACCACCCCAGGAGCTGGGTTGGGAATTTTCAGGTGGGCCATGGGGGAGGAGAAGACTTTTTTTGGCCTTGTTTTCCCTCCCCACCTCTTTTTGCCCCAGGAAAAATGGGTTAAAATGTTGCAAATGGGTTGAAAAAATGGAATCCCAGAAGTTCCTGGGTGGGTTTTGCACCAGGAACCAGCAGGAGATCCTGGTTTCTCCTGAAGTTGATGGACACCAGGTGGGACGTGGTCTTCTCCAAACCTTACCTTGGCATCTCCTCAGGGTTCTTCTCACCAGGACGTTCTTCTGGAGAAGATCCTCCAGTTTCCTCTCCAGTTGGGGGGAAATCTCCTCGGGGGGGTTGAACTTCATCATCTCACAGCTGCAAAGATGGAGAAAGAGCCACCACAAAAAAGCCACCTGTGATACTTTTGTCCTCATGAAACAAACCAGGGGAAGATCCTGAAGTTCCTTCTCCAGGAGTAAAAAAATCCCCAATTTTCCCCGTTTCTGGGCAGTTTGTCCCCAAAGTGTCATGGTGGGAGGCCACCTGAGGTGGCCTTCAGACCTCTCCAAGCATGAGGACAATGAGAAGAAGCCACGTTACCTGTCCAAGTATCTTCTGATGTCCTAGAGGTGGGGAGAGAGAGGAGAAAGAGTTGGGAAGAGGAACAGGAAGTGTCTTCAAAGGAAAGTTTGGGATGATCCCACCTAGGAGACACCAAGGAACCTCCTAGAGGGCACTGAGGGACTTCCTAGGAGACACCAAGGGATGTCCCATGGGGCTGAGCCTCCCAGGTGTCTCCATCCCTCCTGGTCCCACCAGGTTCTCACCTGCAGGAACTGGCTCGCTGGCTGCTGGAATTTCCCTTCCATCTCCCAGATGAAGGTGTCCAGGTGGGACATCTCCTCCAAGACCTTGGTCACTGCTTCCTCCTGGAGCTTGGTGATGGCCCGGTCCAGGTCTGCCAGTTGGGTGAGGAGAAGGTGCTCTTGGTCCTTCAAAAACTGGTGGAACTGCTCAAATTCACACACTATTTTTCTCGCTTCGCTTCTGGTTTTCTCCTGATGGGATCAGAGATGAAGACAAAGGGTTGGAGGAGGAGCAGAAGACCTCCCTGAGCAGAAGACGACATCCCACCACCCCTCTAGGACTCCAGAACCTGAAATACTGCCCAATACTTCCATTTTGGGTGATTATTTGTGCTCCTGACATCATCTTGGGGGGGTTGTGACCACACCAGGCCTTGGTGAAGGCATCAGAGCGGCTTCAGGTGAAGCTCCTCAAGATGGGCAGGAGATGATGGAGGGTGCAGAAGAAACCCCACCACACCCGAGACCACCAGATGGGTCCTTCAAGGCCACCAGGTTGGTCTGAGGACACCAAGGCCTTGGTGGGCCTTAAAAAAAGGTGAATTTAGGAGCAAAATCATCTCCCGGGGGTTGAGGTTGTGGTGGGATTGGAAGGGGATGGAACCTCAACCGGGCTCTAAAATAAGGAGATTTGGGGAGTTTGGGGGGAAAAAAACTAAAGCACATCTCAGGTCACGTGACCCTGGGTGGGTCCTTATCTCCTCAGCCCAGGCCCCGGGGGAGGCCTCGACCCAGGAGATAAAAGAGTCAAAGGAAATGGGAGATCCAGCCTCAAAACAGGGAAAAAAACCCCAAAATACAAGAAAAAGAGAAGATAAAACACCAGAAAACCAAAAAATACCTGAAAAAAACCCCAAAATACCTGAAAAAAACCCCGAAAATACCAGAACCCCCCCCCCCGAAATACCAGAACAAAAAGAGAAAATACCACAAAAAAATCCCAAAATACCAGAAAAAATGGAAAATACCAGAAAAAAACACAAAATACCAGAAAAAAACCAAAAAATACCTGAAAAAAACCAAAAAATACCTGAAAAAAAAACGCAAAATAGCAGAAAAAAAAGGGAAAATACCACCAAAAAACCCCCAAAATACTACAAAAAAAACCCAAAATATAAGAAAAAAATGGAAAATACCAGTAAAAAACCACAAGATACCAGAAAAGACCCCCAAAATACCTGAAAAAAAACCCAAAATAGCAGAAAAAAAAAAGGAAAATAGCAGAAAAAAAACCCAAAATACCTGGAAAAAAAACGCAAAATAGCAGAAAAAAAAGGGAAAATACCACCAAAAAACCCCCAAAATACAAAAAAAACAAAATACAAGAAAAAAATGGAAAATACCAGTAAAAAAACACAAGATACCAGAAAAGACCCCCCAAAAAACCCCAAAATACCAGAAAAAAACCCAAATGCCAGAAAAACCCCCAAAATATCAGAAAAAAACTGAAAATACAAGAAAAAAAACAAAATACCAGAAAAAAAACCCCAAAATACCAGAAAAAAATTGAAAATACCAGAAGAAAACCTGAAATACCAGAAAAAAAAACCCCAAAATGCCAGAAAAAACCCCAAAATACCAGGAAAAAGAAACCCCCAAATAGCAGAAAGGCCCCAAAACCCGGTGAAATGGCCCCAAAAGTGGCCAGGGGAGGTGCTGCTGGGGTCACCTACCAGGTGGGAGCTCTTCCAAACGTGGGATTTTCTGCTTTCCAGGAATTTTTGTCGCTGCTCCTTGGCAACCCGGAGGCGGCTCTGGAGATTTTCCTGAGGTAAAACGGGACGATTTGTGCAGGAATTGGTCAAAAACCCCGTTTTTTCCCCCACTCAAACGTCTTCCTGGTGCTGGTTTGGGTGGGAAGAGGCTCCGTGAGGTGGGGGGGGGAGGAGGAGGAAGGTCCCGGGAGGCTTCGGAGGGAGAAACGGCCCCAAAAAGGCCCCAGTTTGGGAGAAGTTGGGCGGGAAAGGCCAAAATGGCGGGAAAGGCCAAAATGGCGGGAAAGGCCAAAATGGCGGGAAGGGGCCGCGGGGGGAGGGGAGGGAAAATATTTTATATTTATATTTATTTCTATTTATAAATATTATATTTATATTTATTGATATTTATAAATTTTATATTTTTATTTCTAGTTATAAATATTATATTTATATTTATTGATATTTATAAATTTTATATTTTTATTTCTATTTATAAATATAATATTTATTTATATTTATACATTTTATATTTTTATTTTTATTTATAAATATTATATTTATATTTAGTTATATTTATAAACTTTATATTTTTATTTCTATTTATAAATATATCTATATTTATTTCTAGTTATAAACTTTATATTTTTATTTATCTTTATAAATATTATATTCATATTTATTTATATTTATAAATTTTATATTTTTATTTATATTTATAAATATTCTATTTATTTCTATTTATAAACTTTAGATTTTTATTTCTGTTTATAAATATTATATTTATATTTATTTATATTTATAAACTTTATATTTTTATTTCTATTTATAAATATATTTATTTTGATTTATATTTACAAATATTGTATTTCTAGATATTATTTATAAATATACATTTATAGATATATTTATATTATATTTATAGATGTTAAGAAATAAATTAAATGAATAAAAATTAAAAAAATTTTAAAAAGTTAAAACCTATTCTATTTATTTTTAAATTTTTCTGATTTTCCATTTTCAACTTTTTCCCCCAGCTTTCCTCATTTTTTCCTTTCCCTTTTTACCTTTCCCAACTCGAACCCGTTCCCGTTTTCTGACGTTTTCCACTTTTTTTTTCCCGCCGTTTCGCGTTTTCCCGCTTTCCCATCTCTCGGTGTTTCTTCGTCGTTTTTCCCCCCAACCCTGCGGGTCCGACCGGGAGGTCCTCGTGTCTCCTGCCCCCCCGGGAGAAGGTCCCACCTGCTCCCCCTCAGGTCCCACCTGCTCCCCCTCAGGTCCCACCTGCTCCTCCTCAGGTCCCACCTGCTCCTCAGGTCCCACCTGCTCCTCCTCAGGTCCCACCTGCTCCTCAGGTCCCACCTGCTCCTCCTGCTCCTCCTCAGGTCCCACCTGCTCCTCCTCAGGTCCCACCTGCTCCTCAGGTCCCACCTGCTCCTCCTGCTCCTCCTCAGGTCCCACCTGCTCCTCCTCAGGTCCCACCTGCTCCTCCTCAGGTCCCACCTGACACTCCTGAGCAGCCTCTTCCACGGGGACCACCCGGTGGGGTCGGTGGTCCCGGCCGGTCCCGCACGCCCGGCAGAGCAGCACCTGCTCCTCCTTGCAGAAGAACTTGAGAACCTCCAGGTGGTGCCTACACAGGTTGTCCCACCTCCACCTTCCTCCTCCTCCTCCGTTCATTTTCTGGGCGATTTTGGCCAAATTGGCCAGTTCTCTGCTCGGCCGGAAGTTCTGCTGCCGGGACACCTGCCTGCACTGGGGGCAGGAGAAGAGGTCCAGGCCCTCCCAGCACCTGGAGATGCAACCTCGGCAGAAGTTGTGACCACAGTGGATGGAGACGGGGTCTTGGAAGAAGCTCAAGCAGATGGAGCAAGAAGCCTCACGGTGTAGATCTTCCATCCTGGCTCCTCTTCTTGGAGAAGACCTGAGGAGCTTGGTTGGGCAGGAAGAAGGATGGTTCTTCTCCTCCTTGGTGCCCTGGGAGGAAATCAACCACCACCAAGTGACGGCAGGGGAGGGAGATGAGGAGATGGGATGGTTCCTCCTCAGCTTCTCCCACCAGCTTTGGGGTCAGGTGACCTTCTGAGCCAGATGTGAGGGAGCAGATAAGAGGCTGGAGGGGAGGAGAAGTGGTTGGGGAGGAGCTTTGTGGTGGGATGGGCCTCCTGCACCAGGACCAACCAGACTTCAAGGGCTTGGGGCGGCGTGGTGGGTTGTCCAAGGGTGGATGGTGGGACCACGCGCCAAGGGTGTCAACCCAACCTGACCAAGAGTGGAGAAGGGGGAGGGATTGTGGGATTGTTCTCCTCCAGCAGCACGTGGGAGGCCACATCATGGAAGGGGTTGGGTTGGCAGGACCTTCAAGGTCATCTGGGCCAAATCCCTTGGTTTGGGTTGGAAGGACCTTCAAGGTCATCCAGTTCCAACCTCCTGGGTTGGGTTGGAAGGACCTTCAAGGTCATCTAGGCCAAATCCCTTGGGTTTGGGTTGGAAGGACCTTCAAGGTCATCTAGGCCAAATCCCTTAGGTTTGGGTTGGAAGGACCTTCAAGGTCAACCAATTTGGATGGGAAGGATCTTCAAGGTCATCGAGGCCCAACCCCCAACGTCGTTTTGGGACCTGGAGAGGGGAAAAAAATTAAAAACCTAATTTTTTTTACCTCGGGAAGTGGGAGAAAAGTTTTTAAAATGTTGTTTCAAAACCCGGAGAGTGGGAAAAAAATGTAAAATGTCATTTTTTTATCTCGGGGGGGGGGGAGGAAATCGATTTTGTGCCTCTGTGACGGGGGGGGAGGATTAAAAGTGACGTTTTGTGCCCCGGAGAGAGGGAAAAAAAAACATTAAAATGTCGATTTTGGTCCGAGGGGCAGAGAAAAATGAGGAAAAATGTCGGGTTGTGGCCCCGGGAGGGGAAAAATGAGGCGCCCAACGTGGGGCTCGAACCCACGACCCTGAGATTAAGAGTCTCATGCTCTACCGACTGAGCTAGCCGGGCGGGCCTTGAGCGCTTTTCCGCGGCCGCGGCCCCGGGAGCCCCGCGGGGGTCGCGGGTTTAAGGGCCCCGGGAGGGGTTCCCGGGAGGTTCGAGGCAAAATAAAACAAGGGGGAGAAAAAAAAGGATCGTTAAAAACTTAAACGAAGCGTTTCCGGCCGGGTTGGGAGCGGGGAAGTTTCGCGGGGTGGCGCGGAGGCCTCCGCGGGGGCGCGGAAGGGATGAAAGTGCGGAAGGAAACGCGGGGGATGAGGGGAGGGGGAAGAAGCCGATGGGGGCGGGAGGGAAAAACGTCCCGAAATCGGTTTCAAACCGAATTATCGGCCGGAGAGGGATTCGAACTCCCGGTTTCCAGAGCGCGGGTGTGTCCGCAGCGCCGCTTCCGCCCGGTTGGTTGCCGGGCAACGCGGCTTCACTTCCGGTCAGGTGACGGCGAAAGGGCGGGGCTTGGCGGAAAGCGGAAGCGTTGCGGCGTTGATCGCGGCGCTCGCAGGGGAGAGGGTCCCCAAAACCGGGGGTCTCCCGGGGCCCCCCGCCCCCAAAACCGGGGTCGGTGAGCGGGCAGGGAGCGGCCTAGTGAGGGGGGTGAAGCCTCGGGCTCGATTTTGGGCCGGGCCCCGGGGGCGGGGAGCGCTGTGGGGAGCGGTGAGGCCTAAAGGCTGAGGCGGGCGGGGGGGGCCCGTTAGGCCTCTGGTTGCGCCCGGTTGGGCCTTGGGGGGGGGGTGTTCGTTTTCTTGGGGGGCCGGGGAGGAGAGAGGGGGGGGTTTTTACGGGGGGTAGAAAGGGGAGCAGCCGGTTTTGGGGGGTGGGGAAAGGGGGGGGGGGGTCGGGGTTGGGGGAGGAGAAGGGGGGAAATAACCCCCTGAGGGGCTGGGGGGGGAGGAAACGTTTGTTGTTGGGGAGCAGCGAGGGTTTTTTTTTTTTTTGTGAGGAAGGGGGAGAAAAAATAAGAGGGTTTTCCTCCCCCCCACCCCCCCTTTTCCTCCTCAGGGCGGGTTTGATGGCGGCCCAAGGGGGGTTGGGGGAGGGGGGAGCCGGGGGGGGTCGTTTGAACCCGGTGGAGACGCTGCAGGAGGAGGCGATTTGTGCCATTTGTTTGGACTATTTCGTGGAGCCCGTTTCCATCGGTTGCGGCCACAATTTCTGCCGCGTTTGCATCTCCCAGTTGTGGGGAGGAGGAGGAGGAGGAGGAGGAGGAGACAATGACCACGAGGTGGCCCCTGAAGGGGCGGGGGGTGGGGAGGTGTTGGAAGAAGATCTGGAAGACGAGGAGGATGAGCTGGATGAGGATGAGTTGGATGTGGAGCAAGAGGAAGAGGAAGGAGGTGCTGAGGAAGAGGAGGAAGAGGAAGATCTTTGGAGCGAGGAGGAGGATGATGCGGAGCTCTGGGAGGACCAAGAGGAGGACATGTGGGATGGGGGGGTGAGGAGGGAGCTGTATTTCGGGGAGGAGGACTATGACGAGGACGTGATGGAGGAAGACGTGGAGGAAGAGGAAGAGGAAGAGGAGGAAGAGGTGGAAGAGGAAGAAGAAGAGGTTCAGACCCCTCCCCCGGAAGTCCTGGCCCCGCGTCCTCGTCGCCTTCAGACCTTCACCTGCCCCCAGTGCCGGAAAACCTTTTTCCAAAGGAATTTCCGACCCAACCTCCAGTTGGCCAACATGGTGCAGATCATCCGCCAGCTCCACCCTCACCCCCAACGCTTGGCCCCCCACAACAACCCCGGACCCTCCGCTCTGGGGGCTCCCGGTGGGGCCCAGGGGGCTTTGGGTGGAGGTGTTGGAGGTCGGGGGTCGTCCAATCTCTGCGAGAAGCATCAAGAACCTCTCAAGCTCTTCTGCGAGGTGGACGAAGAGGCCATCTGCGTCGTTTGCCGCGAGTCGCGGAGCCACAAACACCACAGCGTGGTGCCCCTGGAGGAGGTGGTGCAGGACTACAAGGTACCCCAAGGTCTTTGGGGGGTGGAGGGCTTGAGGGGAGTCTTGGAAGGGCGGGAGGAGGAACGTGACGTTTGGGAGGTTTTTTGGTTTTTTGGAGGGACACCATGGGTAGGAGCCGCGGGCGCGGGTTGGGCGGCGCCCAACGGCGTTGGGTGGGTCTCGTTGAGCTGGTTTTGGGGGGTGGGGGGGGGTGTGTGGTGGGGGGGGGGGGTTGAACTCAGTCTTTGAGGCGTGGTGGGTCCTTCCCAAGAGGTTCTCCAGCCTTGAGGTTCCTCAAAACCCAACCCCACCCAAGCCCTGGGCCCTCATTAGTGGCTTTTAACGAGGAGCGGAGGTGCCACCTCCCGCTTGAGGACCCCCAGGATGGTGGTGGAGCCCCTCAGGTTGCTCCTCACCCCGTTTCTTGTGGCTTTGAGGTCACCCCTCATTTTTTAGGGGGTTTCGTTGGTTTTTTTTAGGGGTGGGAGGAGAAACGTGAGGTAAAAAAGAGCAATTTGGGGGGTTTTTTTGGCGGGAAACTGAGGCCTCTGGGTCACCCCTGATTTTGGGGCTGTTTTTTAAGAAGGAGGAGGAGAAAGATGAGGCCAAAAGGGCAGTTTTGGGTTTTTTTTTTGGCAGGAAACTGAGGCCTCTGGGTCACCCCTTGTTTTTTTGGGGGGTTTCAGTGTTTTTTTAGGGGTGGGAGGAGAAAGATGAGGTAAAAAAGGGCAGTTTGGGTGGATTTTTTTGGTGGGAAACTGAGGCCTCTGGGTCACCCCTCATTTTGGGGCTGTTTTTTAAGAAGGAGGAGGAGAAAGATGAGGCCAAAAGGGCAGTTTGGGTGGATTTTTTTTGGCGGGAAACTGAGGCCTCTGGGTCACCCCTCATTTTTGGGGCGTTCTTTTGGTTTTTTAGGGGTGGGAGGAGAAACGTGAGGTAAAAAAGAGCAATTTGGAGGGGTTTTTGGCGGGAAACTGAGGCCTCTGGGTCACCCCTCGTTTTTGGGGTGTTTTTTTTAGAAGGAGGAGGATAAAGATGAGGCCAAAAGGGCAGTTTTGGGTTTTTTTTTGGCAGGAAACTGAGGCCTCTGGGTCACCCCTTGTTTTTTTGGGGGGTTTCAGTGTTTTTTTAGGGGTGGGAGGAGAAAGATGAGGTAAAAAAGGACAGTTTGGGTGGATTTTTTGGCAGGAAACTGAGGCCTCTGGGTCACCCCTTGTTTTTGGGGTGTTTTTTTTAGAAGGAGGAGGAGAAGATGAGGCCAAAAGGGCAGTTTTGGGGTGTTTTTGGGCAGGGAACTGTGGTCTCCTCATTTTTTGGGGGGGTTTTCCAGCAGGGAGTCGCAGGGTTCAACCCCCTTTGGAGCCCCTGAGGAATTTCTTGGGGGGCTTTGGTGACCAGGAGGTGGGATGAGGTGGGATGAGGTGGGATGAGGTGGGATGAGGTGGCTGGTGGGACGTTTCCTGGTGGTTCCTTTGGGGCTCTTGGGGTGGGGAAGGGAGGAGAAGGAAATTTCCCACCCCTGGGATGCTCCAAACTCCATTTTCATCCCCTCAGAACAAGCTCCAGAGTCACCTGGAGCCGCTGAAGAAGAAGTTGGACACGGTCCTGAAGCAGAAATCCAACGAGGAGGAGAAGATCACGGAGCTGAGGGTGAGACCCGGGGGGTCCCACCCACCCAATTCCCTTCTGGGGGGATTTTCCTGCCACGTTTTTTTCCCCCCAAAACCAGTGGGAGGCCACGGGGGGGGGTTTGGTGGGGGGAGAGGGGAGGAATTTGGGGGGGGGGGGAAGTTGGGAATTAATTTGGGGGGGGTGGGAATTAGTTCTGGGGAGTGGGGATTGAATTTGGGGAGTGGGAGTGGGGAGTGTGGGAGTGAATTGGGGGGAGTGGGGGTGGAATTGGGGGGAGGGGGGATGAATTGGGGAATTGTTTGGGGGGTGGGGGTTTGGGGAGTGGAATTTGGGGGGCAGGGGTTTGAGGGGTGGGGTTTTGGGGGGTAGAATTTGGGGGTGGGGGTTTTGAGGGGCAGGGGTTTTGGGGGGTGGGGGTTTGAGGGGTGGGAATTCAGGGGGTGGGGATTTGGGGGGGTGGGGGTTTGAGAGGTGGGAATTTGGGGGGCAGGGGTTTGAGGGGTGGGGGTTTGAGAGGTGGGAATTTGGGGGGCAGGGGTTTGAGGGGTGGGGGCTTGGAGGGTGGGGGTTTGGGGGGTGGGGGTTTGGGGGGGCAGGGGTTTGAGGGGTGTGGTTTTGGGGGGTGGGAATTCGGGGGTGGGGGTTTGAGGGGCAGGGGTTTTGGGGGGTGGGAATTCAGGGGGTGGGGGTTTGGGGGTTGGGAGTTTGGGGGGTGGGAGTTTGGGGGGTGGGGATTTGGGGTTGGGAATTTGAGGGGTGGGGGTTTGGGGGGTGGGGGTTTGGGGAGTGGGGATTTGGGGGGCAGGGGTTTGAGGGGCGGGGTTTTGGGGGCAGGGGCTTGGGGGGTGGGGGCTTGGAGGGTGGGGGTTTGAGGGGCAGGGATTTGGGGGGCGGAGTTTGGGGGGTGGGGATTCGGGGGGTGAGGATTTGAGGGGCAGGGGTTTTGGGGGGTGGGAATTCAGGGGGTGGGGGGTTGAGGGGTGGGGGTTTGAGGGGCAGGAATTTGGGGGGTGGGGGTTTGGGGGGCAGTGGCTTGGGGGGTGGGGGCTTGGAGGGTGGGGGTTTGAGGGGTGGGGGTTTGAGGGGCAGGGATTTGGGGAGTGGGGATTTGAGGGGTGGGAATTTGGGGGGCAGGGGTTTGGGGGGGTGGGGGTTTGGGAGGTGGGAATTCGGGGGGTGGGGATTCGGGGGGTGGGGGTTTGGGGGGTAGAATTTGGGGGGTGGGGGTTTGGGGGGCAGGGGTTTTGGGGGGTGGGGGTTTGAGGGGTGGGAATTCAGGGGGCGGGGGTTTGGGGGGCGGGGTTTTGAGGGGCAGGGGCTTGGGGGGTGGGGATTTGGGGGGCGGGGGCTTGGGGGGTGGGGGTTTGAGGGGTGGGGTTTTGGGGGGTGGGGATTTGGGGGGTAGAATTTGGGGGGCAGGGATTTGGGGGGTGGGGGCTTGGGGGGTGGGGGTTTGAGGGGTGTGGTTTTGGGGGTGGGAATTCAGGGGGTGGGAGTTTGGGGGGTTGGGAATTTGAGGGGTGGGGGTTTGGGGGGTGGGGATTTGGGGGTGGGGGTTTGGAGGGTGGGGGTTTGAGGGATGGGGATTTGGGGGGCGGGGGCTTGGGGGGTGGGGGTTTGAGGGGTGGGGTTTTGGGGGGTGGGGATTTGGGGGGTAGAATTTGGGGGGTAGGGATTTGGGGGGCGGGGGCTTGGGGGGTGGGGGTTTGAGGGGTGTGGTTTTGGGGGTGGGAATTCAGGGGGTGGGAGTTTGGGGGGTTGGGAATTTGAGGGGTGGGGGTTTGGGGGTGGGGGTTTGGAGGGTGGGGGTTTGAGGGGTGGGGATTTGGGGGGTGGGGGTTTGAGGGGTGGGAATTTGGGGGGCAGGGGTTTGGGGGGTGGGGGTTTGGGAGGTGGGAATTCGGGGGGTGGGGATTCGGGGGGTGGGAGTTTGGGGGGTAGAATTTGGGGGGTGGGGGTTTGGGGGGTGGGGATTTGGGGTTGGGAATTTGAGGGGTGGGGGTTTGGAGGGTGGGGATTTGAGGGGTGGGGGTTTGAGGGGCAGGGGTTTTGGGGGGCGGGGGTTTGAGGGGTGGGGGTTTTGGGGGGCGGGGGTTTGAGGGGCAGGGATTTGGGGGGTGGGGATTTGGGGGGTGGGGTTTTGGGGGGTGGGGGTTTGGGGGGTGGGGATTTGGGGGGTAGAATTGGGGGGTAGAATTGGGGGGTAGAATTGGGGGGTAGAATCCGGGGGGCGGGGGTTCGGGGGGCAGGGATTTGGGGGGCAGGGATTTGGGGGGCAGGGATTTGGGGGGCAGGGATTTGGGGGGCAGGGAAGCCGTCCCTGGAGCTCCCGTTTCCCCTCCGCCCCGTTCCCGGGCAGGACAAGATGAAGCTGGAGATGAAGGAGCTGGAGTCGGATTTCGAGGTGCTGCACCAGTTCCTGGCCGGGGAGCAGGTGCTGCTGCTGCAGCAGCTGGAGGGGCGCTACGAGGCCCTCCTGGCCCGGCAGGGCAGCAACGTCCGGACGCTGCAGGCGCAGGGGGCGGCGCTGGGCCGGCTGCTCAGCGAGGCCGAGGACAAGAGCAGGCAGGACGGGCTGCAGCTCCTGCAGGTGCCTCCAGGGCCCTCCTGGGGTGGGGAGGAGGAAAATGGGGAGTTGGGGTGGGAGGAGGAGGAGGAGGAGGAGGAGGAGGAGGAGGAGGAACCAAGAAGGAGGAAAATGGGGAGTTGGGGGTGGGAGGAGGAGGAGGAGGAGGAGGAGGAACCAAGAAGGAGGAAAATGGGGAGTTGGGGGTGGGAGGAGGAGGAGGAGGAACCAAGAAGGAGGAAAATGGGGAGTTGGGGGTGGGAGGAGGAGGAGGAGGAGGAACCAGGAGGAACCTCATGGGTTGGGGTGGGAAGAAGGAAAATGGGGAGTTGGGGGTGGGAGGAGGAGGAGGAGGAGGAGGAGGAACCAGGAGGAACCTCATGGGTTGGGGTGGGGAGGAGGAAAATGGGGAGTTGGGGATGGGAGGAAGAGGAGGAGGAGGAACCAAGAAGGAGGAAAATGGGGAGTTGGGGGTGGGAGGAGGAGGAGGAGGAGGAGGAGGAGGAGGAGGAGGAGGAGGAGGAGGAGGAACCTCATGGGTTGGGGTGGGAAGGAGGAAAATGGGGAGTTGGGGATGGGAGGAAGAGGAGGAGGAACCAAGAAGGAGGAAAATGGGGAGTTGGGGGTGGGAGGAGGAGGAGGAGGAGGAGGAACCAAGAAGGAGGAAAATGGGGAGTTGGGGGTGGGAGGAGGAGGAGGAGGAACCAGGAGGAACCAAGAAGCTCATGGGTTGGGGTGGGAAGGAGGAAAATGGGGAGTTGGGGGTGGGAGGAGGAGGAGGAGGAACCAAGAAGGAGGAAAATGGGGAGTTGGGGATGGGAGGAGGAGGAGGAACCAAGAAGAACCTCGTGGCTTGGGGTGGGGAGAAGGAAAATAGGGAGTTGGGGGTGGGACGAGGAGGAGGAGGAGGAGCCAAGAACCTCAATTCTTGGGGTGGGGAGGAGGAAAATGGGGAGTTGGGGATGGGAGGAGGAGGAGGAGGAGGAACCAGGAGGAACCTCATGGCTTGGGGTGGGAAAACCAGGAGTTGGGGATGGGAGGAGGAGGAGGATGGATGGATGGATGGATGGATGGATGGATCTTGGGATGGATGGATGGATCTTGGGATGGATCTTGGATGGATGGATGGATGGATCTTGGGATGGATCTTGGATGGATGGATGGATCTTGGGATGGATCTTGGATGGATGGATGAACCTTGGATGGATGGATGGATCTGGAGATGGTTGGCTGATGCTGAGGGGAGGGATGGGTGGATCCTGGGGGGAACGGATGGACCCAGCCTGGACTTCCCCTCACGGAATAACGTCCCGAGGTGGTTCCCCCTTCCCCCCCAGGGCCTCCTGGGATCCCGGGGAAGAGAAGAGGACAACTTGGGGGGTGGGAAACGGCTCCTCCAAGGCCTGAACCCCGGGGTTTGTGTCTCTTGGGACATTCCCAAGATGAGGAGACCCTTCCCACCCCTCGGGGGGGGGGGGTGTCAGCTCCTTCCCACTAATCCTTTGCCCCCTTTTTTTTTCCCCCCCTTCCCATTGGCTGCTTCCAACTTCTCCAGGACATCAAAGGCACCTTCATCAGGTCAGTTGGGGTCAAGAAACCCACCTGGGGGGGTTTTTTTGGGGGGTGAATCGACCCTTTTTCCAGGTTGGGCTGGAAGAACTTGGGGGGAAATGACTCAAGCTGGGAAGAGACTTCTTGGAAGCCCCCAAACCTGTTTATTTTTTGGGGGGGGCTGGTGGTGGGGATGGAGCCTTGGTCTCCTGGTCTCCTGGTCTCCTGGACCTGAGGGAAGGACCATTGGTTGGTGTCGTGGTTTGGGCTTCACGGGACAACAAAGAACTGACCCTGTGGCCACTGACTCAACGTCCCCCCCTGCCCCCCACACGCCCTGGGGTGGGGGGACAAACCCGAGGAGAAGCTCCTGGGTGAAGACAAGACCAAGGAGGGTTGTCCACCCGTGAAGGTCACGGGCAGAACGGACTCGACTCGGGGAGAAACTTGATGTAAAACGACTCCGGTGCCCAAGGCCGCGGACGCGACAAAGAGAAGAGCTGGAACATCTCCCCCCACTTGGCTCTCCTGACGTTGTTCTCCACTTCTGTCCCTCCTTCCCATCATCCCACGGGGTCCTGGTGGCACAGGGGGACGGGGAAGGGGGTTTGGAGCCACATCTCAGGCAGGTTCCTGCTGCTCCTTCCTCCTCGGGGAGAAGGTTTCCTCAGAGTCCTCCCCTGCTTCCCCCACGGGGTCCTTCCCATGGGAGAAAGTCCTCCAGGAACCTCTTCTCCACGAGTCCTTCCCACCAGGTCAGGAGCAGCTGCTCCAACCTGGGCTTCCCCCAGGAACAATCACCTCCCCTGGCGTGGGGGCTTCCCCAGCTCCATCATCCAACTCCTGGTGCCTTCAGGGAACGTCCCACCACGTTCCTCCGCGAACGCAGGAGGACAACCTCACCACAGCTTGCAGGGAAACTTCCACTTGGGGACCTTCTTCTCCTTCTCCCTCCCCACCCACGGGCACCTCCTGCCTCTCCAGCTCTTCCCAACTCCTCCATCTTCTCAGCTCTGATCTCGGCTCTTCGGGATCTTCATTCCAGCGGCGAATCCGTCGCCTCCCTCACGGCTCCTTGGTTGGGTTTGGAGCTGGAGGAGCTTCTCAGCTTCTTACCGGTGTCACCTCCGGGGCCCTTCCCCCCCAAAGAAGAAACCCCCCCCTCAAAGAAGAACCCCCCCAAAGAAGAACCCCCCCCCCAAAGAAGAAACCCCCCCAAAGAAGAAACCCCCCAAAACCAGTCTTGGAATTCCCTTGGATGCGGCTGCGCCGGCGGAACCGGTCAGGTCGATGTTCCCACCCCACGGGGTCGGTTTCTTGGGATCTCCTGGTGGCTCCAGTTGGTCTTCGTCTCCTCCCCCCATCTCAGCACGGCCAGAATTCCCAACTCTTCCCTTTTCCCAACTCCTCTTCCTCTTCCTCCCCCCCCCCAGGTGTGAGAACATCAAATTCCAGGAGCCCGAGATGGTCCCGGTGGACGTGGGGAAGAAGTATCGGAATTACTTCCTGCAGGACGTGGTGATGAGGAAGATGGAGAAGGTCTTCAGCAAAGTCCCTCAGGGTGAGAGGGGAGGGGAAATGGGGGGGGGGAGGAGGGGAAATGGGGGGGGAGGAAATTGGGGATTGAAGGAAGTTTGGGGGTAAAGGAGGGGAAGGAAGTTGGGGGTGAACGGGGGAGAAGTTGGGGGTGAGGGAGGGAAAATGGAGTCGAGGTTGGAATGAATGGGTTAAAGGGAGGGGGAAGGTTGGGGTAAAGGAGGAAGTGGGGGGGAAATGGGGGGAAATGGGGAAAAGGAAATGGGGGGAGGAGGGGGAAGTGGGGGGGAGGAGGGGGAAGTGGGGGGAAATGGGGAAGGGAAATGGGGGGGAAAAGGAAATCGGGGGAGAAAGAGGGGGAAATGGGGAAAAGGAAATGGGGAAGGAGGAACTGGGAAAAGGGGGAAATGGGGAAGAAAAGGGGGGGGGAAGGAGGGGGAAATGGGGGGAAGGAGGGGGAAATGGGGGGAAGGAGGGGGAAATGGGGAAAAGAGGGGGAAATGGGGGGGGAAGGGGGGGGAAGGAGGGGGAAATAGGGGGAAAAGGGGAGGAAAAGGGGGAAAAGGGGAGGAAAAGGGGGAAAAGGGGAGGAAAAGGGGAGGAAAAGGGGGAAAAGGAGGAAAAGGGGAGGAAGGAGGGGGAAATGGGGGGGAAGGAGGGGGAAATGGGGGGGAAAGAGGGGGAAATGGGGGGGAAAGAGGGGGAAATGGGGGGGAAAGAGGGGGAAATGGGGGGAGGGAAGGAGGGGGAGATGATGGGGAGGTCCCACTGGGGGTGGGAGGTCGATCTCCGGCCGCGGTCGCCGCCGGGCTGAGGATTTGGGGTCAGAAACTCAAAAAAAAGGTTGAGGAGGGAAAACCTCTTGGGCCCGTGGCCGTGTCAGCGGCGGTGACGTCATTGCCCCGCCCCCAGCTGACGTCACGCTGGACCCGGACACCGCCCACCCCCGCCTCAGCCTCTCCTTCGACCGGCGCA
>JAJGQW010000037.1:0-49165 GCA_020745705.1 Hemiprocne comata | reverse complement strand
GCCCTTTTCCACCCACCCTGATGGTCTCTTGAGCCCTGGCTTGTGATGAGTGACAAGGCTTGGGAGAAGAAAGAAAGACGAGGCATCTCAAGCTGGAATGCAGGAGAAGTTTATTGATGGAAAAAAAAAAAAAAAAAAGAGTGAAAAGGCAGGAGTACAAGTGGAAGGGAGTCACTCTGAAGTGCAAGTAGGGTGACCTTCAGCTGAGATCAATTGATGCAGTCAATTTTTCCAGAGGGCTGAGGTCTTCCTTCCATGTGGTGGGAGTGTGCTTTGGAGATTCCCCAGTGGTCCTTGGCTGGTGAGAAGGTGTTTGCATTAGAGAGTGGCAGACATAGCAGAAGGGTTGATGCAAAGAAGGCAGTGGGAGAAGAGAAGCAGGTTCACAGGCCATGTTTGTGGGCAGCCCGGGCTGGCACCTTCCCTGCTCCCTTGCTTGGTGCCTTGGGAGGAGGAGCCGTGGACTAAATGTCCCCTGCAGGCAAGAAGCAGGAGATGCGTCCTCGATCCATGGTGTAGTTGTCAGGGTGTGTGAGGAGTGGTGGGGAGGGCCCTTAGCAGGTGTAGCAGCCTCCTCTGCCAGCGAAGCAGCCCAGGCCACCCAGGCCGTAGCCGTATCCCAGGCCGTAGCCAAGGCCACCAAAGCCGAAGCCGGAGTTGACGGGCACTCCCAGGGCGCTGAGCTCGTTGCCCACGGCAGCGGATGCGGAGGATCCGACGGCGGTGTTCTGGGGGAAGGAGGTGAGGATGGGTCCTGGCAGGGTGACCTGCACGGTGGAAGGCTGGATGATGACACGGGAGGCCTCGCACTGCCTGACACAGGGCTCGTTGCAGCTGTTGGCCAGCGGGGTGGGTCCGCAAGAGCCGCAGCGGTCGTAGCAGGCCATGTGTGTGGTGAGGAGGGGTCCTGGAAGAGAGAGGGTGTTGAGCAAGCGGAGGGGCGTGGGGGTGCGAGGGGCGGTGTTGCAGGAGGGCAAG
Organism: Hemiprocne comata; assembly: GCA_020745705.1. Lineage (NCBI taxonomy): Eukaryota > Metazoa > Chordata > Aves > Apodiformes > Apodidae > Hemiprocne > Hemiprocne comata. The sequence goes on along the minus strand of JAJGQW010000037.1, from coordinate 48,187 downwards.
GGAGTGTGGAGGGCTGTTGTGGGGTGTGGGGAGGCGTCAGGGCTGCTGAGGCTGGGGGCAGAGTGTCTGTGTGAAGAGGCGTGGGCGGTGGGGCAGGAGAAGGCAGGAGGGGAAGGGGGTTGAGGCTCACCTGGTTGCGGGCGCAGGAGAAGGCGTCAGGAGGAGTGTGTGAGGGAGAGAGGCGCTGGGCCGGCTTTTATGCTGGTCCCCGAGGGGCGGGACAGCCTTTGCGCATGGCGGCATTTGGCAGCCAGCAGCTCTTGTGGGCCACAGCCTCCTTAGTCATGAGGTGGAGTCACTTCTCCTTCCCACAAGGCTCCCTTTTCATGTCGTCCTCTTGAGGACGTGTCCTTCTGACCCTGGCAGCAGCTTGTAGGTGCCAGTAGGTGTTTGGGAGGATGTTTGTGGAAGGTGCGTGTCAGGGCATTTTTGGAGCTGTGACCAAAGTGTAGACGAGGGGGGTGAAATCACTGAGGTGAGATGGTGTCATTGGGGAGGTTGGAACAAGATCATGGCCCTTAAGTTTCCATCCAAAGCAAAGCATTCTATGATCTCAATGCACTTGTGTGGTGTGGTTTGTGGGTGCACTGGGAGGAGGGGGCCCCATTTCCTGGCAGCTCTGGGCTTTGGATTTGTTCTGGGCACGAGGTGCTGTCCCTTCCGTCCAGTTCTGGTGCCCTCAGCACAAGAAAGATATGGACCTGTTGGAGAGGGTTCAAAGAAGGGCCATGAAGATGATCAAAGGCCTGGAGCACCTCTACTATGAAGACAGGCTAAGAGAATTGGGGCTGTTCAGCCTAGAGAAGAGAAGGCTCCAAGGAGATCTTACAGCGGCCTTCCAGTACTTGAAAGGGCCCTACAGGAAAGCTGGGGAGGGGCTTTTCATCAGAGAAGACAGTGATAGGACAAGGGGTAATGGTTTTAAACTGAGAGAGGGGAGATTTAGGTTAGATATTAGGAGGAAACTCTTCACTATAAGGGTGGTGAGGAACTGGAATGGGTTGCCCAGGGAGGTTGGTGATGCCCCATCCCTGGAGGTTTTTAAGGCCAGGTTGGATGAGGTTTTGTGCAGCCTGGTCTAGTGGGAGGGGTCCCTGCTCATGGCAGGGGGGGTTGGAACTTGATGATCTTTAAGGTCCCTTCCAACCTTAAAGATTCTGTGCTTCTATGTGCCCCCAGATGAGCTGTCGGGGAAGAGGGAAGGAGGTTGTAACCAGGTGCATGTTGGTCTTCTCTCCCAGGTACCATGCGATAGGACAAGAGGAAATGGCTCCAAGTTTCACCAGGGGAGGTTCAGGTGGGATCTTAGGAACCATTTCTTCCCCGGGAGAGCTGTGCAGCTTTGGAAGAGGCTGCCCAGGGAGAGGATGGAGTCAGCATTGTAGAAGCACAGAATGGTAGGGGTTGGAAGGGACCTCTAGAGATGATTGAGTCCAAGCCCTCTGCCAGAGCAGGATCACCTAGGGCAGGTCACATAGAAGCGCATCCAGCTGGGTCTTGAAAGTCTTGAGAGAAGGTGACTCTGCAACCTCTCTGGGCATCCTGTTCCAGTGCTCTGTCGCCCTCAAAGTAAAGAAGTTTTTACTCCTGTTGAGGTGGAACTTCTTGTGTTCCTACATTTGTCCTTTGCCCCTCGTCCTATCACAGGGCACCACTGAAATGAGACTGGCCCGTTCTTCTTGCCACCCACCCTTCCAATATTTGTAAACATGAACAAGATCCCCTCTCAGTCTTCTCCAGAGAGAAGAGAAGTATCCTTGGAAGTCTTTTAAAGATGTGCAGACGTGGTGCTTAGGGACGTGGTTTCTTGGTGGACATGGCAGTTGTGTGTTAAGTGTTGGACTTGATGACCTTCAAGGTCTTTTCCAAGCAAAAGAGCTGTGTGATCCTATGAAGAGCCTTGGTCAAGAGGCTGCTGAGAGGGGCCAAATGCATCAGAGGTGTGGCCGGATGAGCATGAATGGACCCAAGCCTTTGCTTGGGCAACCGAAGGGCTTGGTCCGTGTGCTGGAAGGCAAAAGTCTGTTGTGGCTTGTGACCTGTTTCCCAGGAGAGGTCTTGGTCCCTGGGAACACTCATCCCTCATTGTCTCCAACGATCCCTGTGTTTGGACTGCTTGGCCAGGCTGGAAAGAGGCCGAGCACTGGAGCGTTGCACTCCGTGCTGATGGCGTGCTGAGCTTTGTGGCAGGTGAGGTTGGAAGAGCGCTGGGAGAAGAAAGGAAGAGGAGGTGTCTCAGTCTGGGATGCGGGAGAACTTGATGGAGGTGAGAGAGGCTGAAGGGACTGGAGCATCCTTCCTCTGAGGAGAAGCTGGGAGGTTTTTCAGGCAGGAGGCAAAAGCAGGCAGGGGAGATGTCCTGAATGTGTGTAAGGGAGGGGTGGAAGTGAATGAGGACAGGGGGAACCAAGAACCAGAGTGGATATGGTCTTGTCGGTGAACCTGCTTGACCCCATTGATGTTGATGTGCATGATCTGCAGAGGTTCCTTCATCAGTGCATGATTCTGTCTGCTGTGATTTTGCTTGGTGTGATGGGCAGAGAGCGGTGCATGGGAAGAGAGTTGGTCAAGTGCGTGCTGGCATGGGGAGCGTGCGTCAGAGGGAGAGGGTGGAAACACATTAGAACCATAGACTTGTAGAATCAGAGAATTAGCACTTGCAAGGCTTGTTTTGGGCAAGTGAAGGGCTTGTGTGACAGGCTGGAAGCCCTCCTGTGCTGCTGTGTCTTGTTGTTGTTGCTGGGGACCTATTTCCTACGAGGGGTCTTGTAGCCCTTTTCCAGCCTGCGCAATGGGCTGTGGAGGCCTGGCTTTGTGCTGGGTGAGGTGGGCATCATGTTGGGGAAGGTAGGGAAGAGGAGGCTTCTGAGGCTGTGATGCAGAAGAATTTTATTGAGCGAAAGAAGAGAGAGAAGGCAGGAGCGGCAAGTGGAAGGGAGCAGGTCTGAGCTGCGAGTAGGGGGACCATCAGCTGAGGTCCCTGGCACGCAGAAGATGTTTCCAGCACGCCCAGGTCTTCCTGCCTTGTGGTGCGAGCAGCAGACTGGAGGTCCCCTGGTGGTTTCCAGTATGTCAGCAAGTGTTTATAGTGGAGAGTAGAGGACATGGCAGAAGGGGCGATGCAGAGAAGGAAGCGGGAGGAGAGGAGAAGGAGCCGTGGGCTAAATGTCCACGTCTCAGCAAGAGCGCGGAGGTGCGTCCTCAATCCATGGTGTAGTTGTCAGGGTGTGTGAGGAGTGGTGGGGAGGGCCCTTAGCAGGTGTAGCAGCCTCCTCTGCCAGCGAAGCAGCCCAGGCCACCCAGGCCGTAGCCGTATCCCAGGCCGTAGCCAAGGCCACCAAAGCCGAAGCCGGAGTTGACGGGCACTCCCAGGGCGCTGAGCTCGTTTCATGGCATGTGTGAGGGCACTGGGCAGATGTGGGCAAAGTGTAGTAAAGGTGATTGGTGACAGCCAGCATGGCTTCAGTAAAGGCAAGTTGTGCCTGACTAATCTGGTTGCCTTGTATAACAAAGCTACCGAGATGGTGGATGGTGGCAGAGCAACTGACGTCATCTACCTGGATTTGTGCAAGGCGTTTGACACTGTCCCACATGACATCCTGGTTTCCAAACTGGCAGGACATGGATTTGACTGATGGACCACTCGGTGGATAAGTAATTGGCTGGATGGCCACACCCACAGAGTTGTGTTCAAAGGCTCAATGTCCAACTGGAGGCAGGTGTCGAGCAGTGTCCCTCAGGAGTTAGTACTGGGACCAGTGCAGTTTAACATCTTTGTTGGAGACATGGACAGTAGGATTGAGTGTATCCTCAGCAAGTTTGCTGATGATACCAAGATGTGTGGTGTGGTTGACACCCTAGAGGGAAGGGAGGCCATCCAGAGGGACCTTGGCCACTGCCAACCTCATGAAGTTCAACAAGGCCAAGTGCAAGGTCCTGCACCTGGGTTGGCAGAACCCCAGGCACAAATATGGGCTGGGGGTAGAAAGGCAGTTGTGTGTTAAGTGTTGGACCTTCAAGGTCTTTTTCAACTGTGGGGAACAGACTTGTTCTCCTCCCACACAATGGGATGCCTTTCAAGCCAGCAAAGTTCCTCTTGTAACCAAGGACAGACTGAAACAGCCGTGACAGAAAGACAGATAGCGGACTCCCCCTGAGAGACTGGGCACCCGGCCACATACCAAAGGAGAACGTTATCTGAAGGGAGGCGGGCTGTGCTGGTGGAGCCCGCGGGGGAATCATCTCCCCCCGCCTCTCGCCCTGCTACCCGAAGCGGAGCTGGGGACTCGCTGCCTTCCTGCTCGCCGCTTGAAGCGGAGTCTGGATCGCTGCCTGCTGCTCCTCGCCGGTGCCAGGGAAGACCGTCGTGCCGTGGTGTCTACAGGGCCGTGCCTGTCAGAGAACTCACCGCCGGGGACGCCCTCAGTCCGTGACACCCCGCTCGTCCCATCACCACCACTGCTGGCTCCCCGGTCATTGGTCATTGAGTCAACAATCACCTCTACTACGCTTTGCCCACATCTGCCCAGTGCCCTCACACATGCCATGAAAACCAAGCATTTGGCCTTTAATACATGCACTTCAAAGCTGCTGCCAGAGCCAGATGGACACATCCTCAAGAGGACAACATGAAAAGGGAGCCTTGTGGGAAGGAGAAGTGACTCCACCTCATGACTAAGGAGGCTGTGGCCCACAAGAGCTGCTGGCTGCCAAATGCCGCCATGCGCAAAGGCTGTCCCGCCCCTCGGGGACCAGCATAAAAGCCGGCCCAGCGCCTCTCTCCCTCACACACTCCTCCTGACGCCTTCTCCTGCGCCCGCAACCAGGTGAGCCTCAACCCCCTTCCCCTCCTGCCTTCTCCTGCCCCACCGCCCACGCCTCTTCACACAGACACTCTGCCCCCAGCCTCAGCAGCCCTGACGCCTCCCCACACCCCACAACAGCCCTCCACACTCCCTTGCCCTCCTGCAACACCGCCCCTCGCACCCCCACGCCCCTCCGCTTGCTCAACACCCTCTCTCTTCCAGGACCCCTCCTCACCACACACATGGCCTGCTACGACCGCTGCGGCTCTTGCGGACCCACCCCGCTGGCCAACAGCTGCAACGAGCCCTGTGTCAGGCAGTGCGAGGCCTCCCGTGTCATCATCCAGCCTTCCACCGTGCAGGTCACCCTGCCAGGACCCATCCTCACCTCCTTCCCCCAGAACACCGCCGTCGGATCCTCCGCATCCGCTGCCGTGGGCAACGAGCTCAGCGCCCTGGGAGTGCCCGTCAACTCCGGCTTCGGCTTTGGTGGCCTTGGCTACGGCCTGGGATACGGCTACGGCCTGGGTGGCCTGGGCTGCTTCGCTGGCAGAGGAGGCTGCTACACCTGCTAAGGGCCCTCCCCACCACTCCTCACACACCCTGACAACTACACCATGGATTGAGGACGCACCTCCGCGCTCTTGCTGAGACGTGGACATTTAGCCCACGGCTCCTTCTCCTCTCCTCCCGCTTCCTTCTCTGCATCGCCCCTTCTGCCATGTCCTCTACTCTCCACTATAAACACTTGCTGACATACTGGAAACCACCAGGGGACCTCCAGTCTGCTGCTCGCACCACAAGGCAGGAAGACCTGGGCGTGCTGGAAACATCTTCTGCGTGCCAGGGACCTCAGCTGATGGTCCCCCTACTCGCAGCTCAGACCTGCTCCCTTCCACTTGGCGCTCCTGCCTTCTCTCTCTTCTTCCGCTCAATAAAATTCTTCTGCATCACAGCCTCAGAAGCCTCCTCTTCCCTACCTTCCCCAACATGATGCCCACCTCACCCAGCACAAAGCCAGGCCTCCACAGCCCATTGCGCAGGCTGGAAAAGGGCTACAAGACCCCTCGTAGGAAATAGGTCCCCAGCAACAACAACAAGACACAGCAGCACAGGAGGGCTTCCAGCCTGTCACACAAGCCCTTCACTTGCCCAAAACAAGCCTTGCAAGTGCTAATTCTCTGATTCTACAAGTCTATGGTTCTAATGTGTTTCCACCCTCTCCCTCTGACGCACGCTCCCCATGCCAGCACGCACTTGACCAACTCTCTTCCCATGCACCGCTCTCTGCCCATCACACCAAGCAAAATCACAGCAGACAGAATCATGCACTGATGAAGGAACCTCTGCAGATCATGCACATCAACATCAATGTGGTCAAGCAGGTTCACCGACAAGACCATATCCACTCTGGTTCTTGGTTCCCCCTGTCCTCATTCACTTCCACCCCTCCCTTACACACATTCAGGACATCTCCCCTGCCTGCTCTTGCCTCCTGCCTGAAAAACCTCCCAGCTTCTCCTCAGAGGAAGGACGCTCCAGTCCCTTCAGCCTCTCTCTCACCTCCATCAAGTTCTCCCGCATCCCAGACTGAGACACCTCCTCTTCCTTTCTTCTCCCAGCCCTCTTCCAACCTCACCTGCCACAAAGCTCAGCACGCCATCAGCACGGAGTGCAACGCTCCAGTGCTCGGCCTCTTTCCAGCCTGGCCAAGCAGTCCAAACACAGGGATCGTTGGAGACAATGAGGGATGAGTGTTCCCAGGGACCAAGACCTCTCCTGGGAAACAGGTCACAAGCCACAACAGACTTTTGCCTTCCAGCACACGGACCAAGCCCTTCGGTTGCCCAAGCAAAGGCTTGGGTCCATTCATGCTCATCCGGCCACACCTCTGATGCATTTGGCCCCTCTCAGCAGCCTCTTGACCAAGGCTCTTCATAGGATCACACAGCTCTTTTGCTTGGAAAAGACCTTGAAGGTCATCAAGTCCAACACTTAACACACAACTGCCATGTCCACCAAGAAACCACGTCCCTAAGCACCACGTCTGCACATCTTTAAAAGACTTCCAAGGATACTTCTCTTCTCTCTGGAGAAGACTGAGAGGGGATCTTGTTCATGTTTACAAATATCGGAAGGGTGGGTGGCAAGAAGAACGGGCCAGTCTCATTTCAGTAGTGCCCTGTGACAGGACGAGGGGCAAAGGATAAATGTAGGAACACAAGAAGTTCCACCTCAACAGGAGTAAAAACTTCTTTACTTTGAGGGCGACAGAGCACTGGAACAGGATGCCCAGAGAGGTTGCAGAGTCACCTTCTCTCAAGACTTTCAAGACCCATCTGGATGCGCTTCTATGTGACCTGCCCTAGGTGATCCTGCTCTGGCAGAGGGCTTGGACTCAATCATCTCTAGAGGTCCCTTCCAACCCCTACCATTCTGTGCTTCTACAATGCTGACTCCATCCTCTCCCTGGGCAGCCTCTTCCAAAGCTGCACAGCTCTCCCGGGGAAGAAATGGTTCCTAAGATCCCACCTGAACCTCCCCTGGTGAAACTTGGAGCCATTTCCTCTTGTCCTATCGCATGGTACCTGGGAGAGAAGACCAACATGCACCTGGTTACAACCTCCTTCCCTCTTCCCCGACAGCTCATCTGGGGGCACATAGAAGCATAGAATCTTTAAGGTTGGAAGGGACCTTAAAGATCATCAAGTTCCAACCCCCCTGCCATGAGCAGGGACCCCTCCCACTAGACCAGGCTGCACAAAACCTCATCCAACCTGGCCTTAAAAACCTCCAGGGATGGGGCATCACCAACCTCCCTGGGCAACCCATTCCAGTTCCTCACCACCCTTATAGTGAAGAGTTTCTTCCTAATATCTAACCTAAATCTCCCCTCTCTCAGTTTAAAACCATTACCCCTTGTCCTATCACTGTCTTCTCTGATGAAAAGCCCCTCCCCAGCTTTCCTGTAGGGCCCTTTCAAGTACTGGAAGGCCGCTGTAAGATCTCCTTGGAGCCTTCTCTTCTCTAGGCTGAACAGCCCCAAATCTCTTAGCCTGTCTTCATAGTAGAGGTGCTCCAGGCCTTTGATCATCTTCATGGCCCTTCTTTGAACCCTCTCCAACAGGTCTATATCTTTCTTGTGCTGAGGGCACCAGAACTGGACGGAAGGGACAGCACCTCGTGCCCAGAACAAATCCAAAGCCCAGAGCTGCCAGGAAATGGGGCCCCCTCCTCCCAGTGCACCCACAAACCACACCACACAAGTGCATTGAGATCATAGAATGCTTTGCTTTGGATGGAAACTTAAGGGCCATGATCTTGTTCCAACCTCCCCAATGACACCATCTCACCTCAGTGATTTCACCCCCCTCGTCTACACTTTGGTCACAGCTCCAAAAATGCCCTGACACGCACCTTCCACAAACATCCTCCCAAACACCTACTGGCACCTACAAGCTGCTGCCAGGGTCAGAAGGACACGTCCTCAAGAGGACGACATGAAAAGGGAGCCTTGTGGGAAGGAGAAGTGACTCCACCTCATGACTAAGGAGGCTGTGGCCCACAAGAGCTGCTGGCTGCCAAATGCCGCCATGCGCAAAGGCTGTCCCGCCCCTCGGGGACCAGCATAAAAGCCGGCCCAGCGCCTCTCTCCCTCACACACTCCTCCTGACGCCTTCTCCTGCGCCCGCAACCAGGTGAGCCTCAACCCCCTTCCCCTCCTGCCTTCTCCTGCCCCACCGCCCACGCCTCTTCACACAGACACTCTGCCCCCAGCCTCAGCAGCCCTGACGCCTCCCCACACCCCACAACAGCCCTCCACACTCCCTTGCCCTCCTGCAACACCGCCCCTCGCACCCCCACGCCCCTCCGCTTGCTCAACACCCTCTCTCTTCCAGGACCCCTCCTCACCACACACATGGCCTGCTACGACCGCTGCGGCTCTTGCGGACCCACCCCGCTGGCCAACAGCTGCAACGAGCCCTGTGTCAGGCAGTGCGAGGCCTCCCGTGTCATCATCCAGCCTTCCACCGTGCAGGTCACCCTGCCAGGACCCATCCTCACCTCCTTCCCCCAGAACACCGCCGTCGGATCCTCCGCATCCGCTGCCGTGGGCAACGAGCTCAGCGCCCTGGGAGTGCCCGTCAACTCCGGCTTCGGCTTTGGTGGCCTTGGCTACGGCCTGGGATACGGCTACGGCCTGGGTGGCCTGGGCTGCTTCGCTGGCAGAGGAGGCTGCTACACCTGCTAAGGGCCCTCCCCACCACTCCTCACACACCCTGACAACTACACCATGGATTGAGGACGCACCTCCGCCCTCTTGCTGAGACGTGGACATTTAGCCCACGGCTCCTTCTCCTCTCCTCCCGCTTCCTTCTCTGCATCGCCCCTTCTGCCATGTCCTCTACTCTCCACTATAAACACTTGCTGACATACTGGAAACCACCAGGGGACCTCCAGTCTGCTGCTCGCACCACAAGGCAGGAAGACCTGGGCGTGCTGGAAACATCTTCTGCGTGCCAGGGACCTCAGCTGATGGTCCCCCTACTCGCAGCTCAGACCTGCTCCCTTCCACTTGGCGCTCCTGCCTTCTCTCTCTTCTTCCGCTCAATAAAATTCTTCTGCATCACAGCCTCAGAAGCCTCCTCTTCCCTACCTTCCCCAACATGATGCCCACCTCACCCAGCACAAAGCCAGGCCTCCACAGCCCATTGCGCAGGCTGGAAAAGGGCTACAAGACCCCTCGTAGGAAATAGGTCCCCAGCAACAACAACAAGACACAGCAGCACAGGAGGGCTTCCAGCCTGTCACACAAGCCCTTCACTTGCCCAAAACAAGCCTTGCACGTCAATCTAGGACAACTTGAAGGTCATCAAGCCCAACCATTGACTCAATACTGACAAGTCCACCACTAGAACATGTCCCTCAGCACCTCATCCACAAGTCTCTTAAATACTGCCAGGAATGGCCACTCCACAACTTCTCTGGGTAGCCTGTTCCAGGGCCTGACAAGCCTTCTGGGCAAGAAATTCTTCCCCAAAGCCAACCTAAACCTCCCCCGATGCAACTCAAGGCCATTTCCTCTTCTCCTAGCGCTTCTGCCTTGGCGATTGAAGCGATTGAACCCCACCTGGCTCCTCTTTCAGGGAGTTCTAGAGACCAAGAAGGTGTCCCGTCAGCCTCCCGTGCTCCAGGCTCAACACCCCCACTTCCCTCAGACGCTCCTCAGGAGACTTGGCCTCCAAACCCTTCAACAGCTTCATTGCCCTTCTCTGGACACGCTCCAGCCCCTCCATCTCCTTCTTGTCCTCAGGGGCCCAAAACTGAACACAGCATTCCAGCTGCGGCTTCACCAGGGCCCAGAACGGGGGGACCATCACTGCCCTGGTCCTGCTGATACAAGTCAGGATGCCTTTGGCCTTCTTGAGACATGGGCACACACTGGCTCATTGCAAGCTGCTCTCAAGACACACCTTCAGGTCTGTTTCCACCAGGCACTTTCCAGCCACTCTGCTTCAAGCCTGTAGTCTTTGCAGGGAATCAGAGAATCAACGGACTTGGAAGGGACCTCTAGACACCATCTCGTCCAACACCCCCGCTCAAACAGGATTGCCTAAAGCACGTTACACAGGACTGCATGCAGGCGGGTCTTGAACATCTCCAGAGAAGGAGACTCCACAGCCCCCCTGGGCAGCCCCTTCCACTGCCTTGTCACCCTCACCACAAAGAAGGTTTCCCTCATGTTGGGATGGAACTTCCCACGGTCCAGCTTGTGCCCATTGCCCCTTCTCCTATTGCGGGGCACTACTGAAAAGAGCCTGACTCCATCCTCCACACGCTCACCCTTGAGAGAGTTCGAGACATTAAAAAGGTCTCCTCTCAGCCCTTTCTTCTCCAAGCTGAACATTCCTGGCTCTCTCAACCTCTCCTCAGAAGAGAGATGCTCCAGTCGCCCAGTCATCTCTTTCCCCTCCGCTCTACTCTCTCCACAAGTTCCCTGTCTCTCTTCAACTCCAGAGCCCAGAATTGAACACACTTCTCCAGAGGTGCTCTCACTAGGGCAGAAACCAGGGCATGGATGACCTCCCTCCATCTACTGGCCACACTCTGCCTTATCCATCCCCACATACCCTTGGCCTTCTGGACCACAAGGCCACAATGCTGGCTCATTCTTCTTTTCTACCAGGACTCCAAGATTTGTGGGGCTGTAGTGACCCAAGGGCAGGTCCCAGCACTGAGCCTTGACGAACCTGATAGAATTGGCCTCAGCCCATCCAGCCAGCCTGTCCAGATGCCTCTGGACAGCCTTCCTTCCCTCAAGCGGGTCAACTAGACCGCCCAACCAACTTGGTCTCATCTGCAAACTTACGCAGGCTGCATTCCATCCCCTCTTCTGAATAATTGATACACATACTAAAGACAACTGGCCTCAGCATTGAGTCCTGGGGAACAACATTTGGGCCTGGCCACCAACTGGCTTCAACTCCCTTCAACGCCACAACTCTTTGGGCCCAGCCATCCCAACCCTTTTTTACCCAGCAAAGCGGAAGCACATCCCACCTGGGAGCAGCCAGTTTCTCCAGGAGAAGGCAGTGGGCATCGCTGGCAAAGGCTTTACTCAAGTCCCGGGAAACAACATCCACAGCCTTTCCCTCAGCCACTAAGTGGCTCACCTGGTCAGGAAAGGAGATCGGGTTCCTCAAGCAGGACCTGCCTTTCAGAAACCCATGCTGAAAGGGCCTGATCACCCGCTTTTCCTCTAGATACTGTGTGATGGCACTCCAGATGATCTGCTCCATAACCTGCCCCAGCACCCAGGTCAGACTGACAGCCCTCTAGTTCCCCGCATCCTCCTGCTGCCCCTTCTTGTCGATGGGCATCACGTTTGCCAACCTCCAGTCAACCGGGACCTCCCTGCTTAGCCAGGACTGCTGACAAATGGTGGTAGGAAGCAGCTTGGTGAGCATTTCTGCCTGCTCCATCAGGACCCTTGCCTGCAATGACTCCTGGCTCTCCAAGTGGTGTAGCAGGTGGCTAACCATTTCCCCTTGGCTTATGGGGGCTTTGTTCAGGCTCTGGCCCTGTCTTCCAGCCCAGGGCCTGCCTGCCCTGAAAAACACTGCTCCGACTAGAAAAGACTGAGGCAAAGAAGGCCTGAGGTACCTCAGCCTTCTCCTCACCCTAGCTGGCTTTGGCCCTTCTCATTTTCTCCCTCCAGAACCACACCACGCCCGGGCTTTCCAGCCTCTATTTCCAAGGCCTTCATCTCTCTTTCTTTCAATCGCAGATCCCCTCAAAGCTCTCTGGTCAGCCAGGCTGCTCTTCCTCCCCACTGCCTCGTCTTTCCACACATGGGGCTCTCTAGTTTACACTGCAGAAACACCTGGGACCTTCTCACAGGACCCACTCCTCTAGTCCCCTCACTCCCCAAACCTTGCCACGGAAACCCAACACGCCCAGCAACAACCCTACAAAGAGAGAGGGGCACCAGGACACCCACCCAGCACACCCAACACGAAAGGCCAGGCCTCACCACAGGCTTAGAGAGACGGAGTAAGGCACAGCAGCAGAACAAGTCAGATGGAAGGGGCACCGCCTCATGTCCTGCACAACTCCAAAGCCCAGAGCAGCCTGCCAGGCCTGACAGCAAATGGGGCCCCTTGTCACAACGCACCCACAAACCACACCACATCAATTCCCTCAGATCCTAGAACGATTTCAGGTTGAAAGAACATGAAAGATCATCATGTTCCAACCACTACAATGACACCCCCTGATCTCACCTCACTGATGACACCCCCCTCGCCTACGTTTTGGTCACGGCTCAAAATATGCCCTGAAAGGCACGTTCCACAAACATCCTCCCAAACACCTACTGGCACCTACAAGCTGCTGCCAGGGTCAGAAGGACACGTCCTCAAGAGGACGACATGAAAAGGGAGCCTTGTGGGAAGGAGAAGTGACTCCACCTCATGACTAAGGAGGCTGTGGCCCACAAGAGCTGCTGGCTGCCAAATGCCGCCATGCGCAAAGGCTGTCCCGCCCCTCGGGGACCAGCATAAAAGCCGGCCCAGCGCCTCTCTCCCTCACACACTCCTCCTGACGCCTTCTCCTGCGCCCGCAACCAGGTGAGCCTCAACCCCCTTCCCCTCCTGCCTTCTCCTGCCCCACCGCCCACGCCTCTTCACACAGACACTCTGCCCCCAGCCTCAGCAGCCCTGACGCCTCCCCACACCCCACAACAGCCCTCCACACTCCCTTGCCCTCCTGCAACACCGCCCCTCGCACCCCCACGCCCCTCCGCTTGCTCAACACCCTCTCTCTTCCAGGACCCCTCCTCACCACACACATGGCCTGCTACGACCGCTGCGGCTCTTGCGGACCCACCCCGCTGGCCAACAGCTGCAACGAGCCCTGTGTCAGGCAGTGCGAGGCCTCCCGTGTCATCATCCAGCCTTCCACCGTGCAGGTCACCCTGCCAGGACCCATCCTCACCTCCTTCCCCCAGAACACCGCCGTCGGATCCTCCGCATCCGCTGCCGTGGGCAACGAGCTCAGCGCCCTGGGAGTGCCCGTCAACTCCGGCTTCGGCTTTGGTGGCCTTGGCTACGGCCTGGGATACGGCTACGGCCTGGGTGGCCTGGGCTGCTTCGCTGGCAGAGGAGGCTGCTACACCTGCTAAGGGCCCTCCCCACCACTCCTCACACACCCTGACAACTACACCATGGATTGAGGACGCACCTCCGCCCTCTTGCTGAGACGTGGACATTTAGCCCACGGCTCCTTCTCCTCTCCTCCCGCTTCCTTCTCTGCATCGCCCCTTCTGCCATGTCCTCTACTCTCCACTATAAACACTTGCTGACATACTGGAAACCACCAGGGGACCTCCAGTCTGCTGCTCGCACCACAAGGCAGGAAGACCTGGGCGTGCTGGAAACATCTTCTGCGTGCCAGGGACCTCAGCTGATGGTCCCCCTACTCGCAGCTCAGACCTGCTCCCTTCCACTTGCCGCTCCTGCCTTCTCTCTCTTCTTTCGCTCAATAAAATTCTTCTGCATCACAGCCTCAGAAGCCTCCTCTTCCCTACCTTCCCCAACATGATGCCCACCTCACCCAGCACAAAGCCAGGCCTCCACAGCCCATTGCGCAGGCTGGAAAAGGGCTACAAGACCCCTCGTAGGAAATAGGTCCCCAGCAACAACAACAAGACACAGCAGCACAGGAGGGCTTCCAGCCTGTCACACAAGCCCTTCACTTGCCCAAAACAAGCCTTGCACGTCAATCTAGGACAACTTGAAGGTCATCAAGCCCAACCATTGACTCAATACTGACAAGTCCACCACTAGAACATGTCCCTCAGCACCTCATCCACAAGTCTCTTAAATACTGCCAGGAATGGCCACTCCACAACTTCTCTGGGTAGCCTGTTCCAGGGCCTGACAAGCCTTCTGGGCAAGAAATTCTTCCCCAAAGCCAACCTAAACCTCCCCCGATGCAACTCAAGGCCATTTCCTCTTCTCCTAGCGCTTCTGCCTTGGCGATTGAAGCGATTGAACCCCACCTGGCTCCTCTTTCAGGGAGTTCTAGAGACCAAGAAGGTGTCCCGTCAGCCTCCCGTGCTCCAGGCTCAACACCCCCACTTCCCTCAGACGCTCCTCAGGACACTTGGCCTCCAAACCCTTCAACAGCTTCATTGCCCTTCTCTGGACACGCTCCAGCCCCTCCATCTCCTTCTTGTCCTCAGGGGCACAAAACTGAACACAGCATTCCAGCTGCGGCTTCACCAGGGCCCAGAACGGAGGGACCATCACTGCCCTGGTCCTGCTGATACAAGTCAGGATGCCTTTGGCCTTCTTGAGACCTGGGCACACACTGGCTCATTGCAAGCTGCTCTCAAGACACACCTTCAGGTCTGTTTCCACCAGGCACTTTCCAGCCACTCTGCTTCAAGCCTGTAGTCTTTGCAGGGAATCAGAGAATCAACGGACTTGGAAGGGACCTCTAGACACCATCTCGTCCAACACCCCCGCTCAAACAGGATTGCCTAAAGCACGTTACACAGGACTGCATGCAGGCGGGTCTTGAACATCTCCAGAGAAGGAGACTCCACAGCCCCCCTGGGCAGCCCCTTCCACTGCCTTGTCACCCTCACCACAAAGAAGGTTTCCCTCATGTTGGGATGGAACTTCCCACGGTCCAGCTTGTGCCCATTGCCCCTTCTCCTACTGCGGGGCACTACTGAAAAGAGCCTGACTCCATCCTCCACACGCTCACCCTCGAGAGAGTTCGAGACATTAAAAAGGTCTCCTCTCAGCCCTTTCTTCTCCAAGCTGAACATTCCTGGCTCTCTCAACCTCTCCTCAGAAGAGAGATGCTCCAGTCGCCCAGTCATCTCTTTCCCCTCCGCTCTACTCTCTCCACAAGTTCCCTGTCTCTCTTCAACTCCAGAGCCCAGAATTGAACACACTTCTCCAGAGGTGCTCTCACTAGGGCAGAAACCAGGGCATGGATGACCTCCCTCCATCTACTGGCCACACTCTGCCTTATCCATCCCCACATACCCTTGGCCTTCTGGACCACAAGGCCACAATGCTGGCTCATTCTTCTTTTCTACCAGGACTCCAAGATTTGTGGGGCTGTAGTGACCCAAGGGTAGGTCCCAGCACTGAGCCTTGACGAACCTGATAGAATTGGCCTCAGCCCATCCAGCCAGCCTGTCCAGATGCCTCTGGACAGCCTTCCTTCCCTCAAGCGGGTCAACTAGACCGCCCAACCAACTTGGTCTCATCTGCAAACTTACGCAGGCTGCATTCCATCCCCTCTTCTGAATAATTGATACACATACTAAAGACAACTGGCCTCAGCATTGAGTCCTGGGGAACAACTCTTGGGCCTGGCCACCAACTGGCTTCAACTCCCTTCAACGCCACAACTCTTTGGGCCCAGCCATCCCAACCCTTTTTTACCCAGCAAAGCGGAAGCACATCCCACCTGGGAGCAGCCAGTTTCTCCAGGAGAAGGCAGTGGGCATCGCTGGCAAAGGCTTTACTCAAGTCCCGGGAAACAACATCCACAGCCTTTCCCTCAGCCACTAAGTGGCTCACCTGGTCAGGAAAGGAGATCGGGTTCCTCAAGCAGGACCTGCCTTTCAGAAACCCATGCTGAAAGGGCCTGATCACCCGCTTTTCCTCTAGATACTGTGTGATGGCACTCCAGATGATCTGCTCCATAACCTGCCCCAGCACCCAGGTCAGACTGACAGCCCTCTAGTTCCCTGCATCCTCCTGCTGCCCCTTCTTGTCGATGGGCATCACGTTTGCCAACCTCCAGTCAACCGGGACCTCCCTGCTTAGCCAGGACTGCTGACAAATGGTGGTAGGAAGCAGCTTGGTGAGCATTTCTGCCTGCTCCATCAGGACCCTTGCCTGCAATGACTCCTGGCTCTCCAAGTGGTGTAGCAGGTGGCTAACCATTTCCCCTTGGCTTATGGGGGCTTTGTTCAGGCTCTGGCCCTGTCTTCCAGCCCAGGGCCTGCCTGCCCTGAAAAACACTGCTCCGACTAGAAAAGACTGAGGCAAAGAAGGCCTGAGGTACCTCAGCCTTCTCCTCACCCTAGCTGGCTTTGGCCCTTCTCATTTTCTCCCTCCAGAACCACACCACGCCCGGGCTTTCCAGCCTCTATTTCCAAGGCCTTCATCTCTCTTTCTTTCAATCGCAGATCCCCTCAAAGCTCTCTGGTCAGCCAGGCTGCTCTTCCTCCCCACTGCCTCGTCTTTCCACACATGGGGCTCTCTAGTTTACATTGCAGAAACACCTGGGACCTTCTCACAGGACCCACTCCTCTAGTCCCCTCACTCCCCAAACCTTGCCACGGAAACCCAACACGCCCAGCAACAACCCTACAAAGAGAGAGGGGCACCAGGACACCCACCCAGCACACCCAACACGAAAGGCCAGGCCTCACCACAGGCTTAGAGAGACGGAGTAAGGCACAGCAGCAGAACAAGTCAGATGGAAGGGGCACCGCCTCATGTCCTGCACAACTCCAAAGCCCAGAGCAGCCTGCCAGGCCTGACAGCAAATGGGGCCCCTTGTCACAACGCACCCACAAACCACACCACATCAATTCCCTCAGATCCTAGAACGATTTCAGGTTGAAAGAACATGAAAGATCATCATGTTCCAACCACTACAATGACACCCCCTGACCTCACTGATGACACCCCCCTCGCCTACGTTTTGGTCACGGCTCAAAATATGCCCTGAAAGGCACGTTCCACAAACATCCTCCCAAACACCTACTGGCACCTACAAGCTGCTGCCAGGGTCAGAAGGACACGTCCTCAAGAGGACGACATGAAAAGGGAGCCTTGTGGGAAGGAGAAGTGACTCCACCTCATGACTAAGGAGGCTGTGGCCCACAAGAGCTGCTGGCTGCCAAATGCCGCCATGCGCAAAGGCTGTCCCGCCCCTCGGGGACCAGCATAAAAGCCGGCCCAGCGCCTCTCTCCCTCACACACTCCTCCTGACGCCTTCTCCTGCGCCCGCAACCAGGTGAGCCTCAACCCCCTTCCCCTCCTGCCTTCTCCTGCCCCACCGCCCACGCCTCTTCACACAGACACTCTGCCCCCAGCCTCAGCAGCCCTGACGCCTCCCCACACCCCACAACAGCCCTCCACACTCCCTTGCCCTCCTGCAACACCGCCCCTCGCACCCCCACGCCCCTCCGCTTGCTCAACACCCTCTCTCTTCCAGGACCCCTCCTCACCACACACATGGCCTGCTACGACCGCTGCGGCTCTTGCGGACCCACCCCGCTGGCCAACAGCTGCAACGAGCCCTGTGTCAGGCAGTGCGAGGCCTCCCGTGTCATCATCCAGCCTTCCACCGTGCAGGTCACCCTGCCAGGACCCATCCTCACCTCCTTCCCCCAGAACACCGCCGTCGGATCCTCCGCATCCGCTGCCGTGGGCAACGAGCTCAGCGCCCTGGGAGTGCCCGTCAACTCCGGCTTCGGCTTTGGTGGCCTTGGCTACGGCCTGGGATACGGCTACGGCCTGGGTGGCCTGGGCTGCTTCGCTGGCAGAGGAGGCTGCTACACCTGCTAAGGGCCCTCCCCACCACTCCTCACACACCCTGACAACTACACCATGGATTGAGGACGCACCTCCGCGCTCTTGCTGAGACGTGGACATTTAGCCCACGGCTCCTTCTCCTCTCCTCCCGCTTCCTTCTCTGCATCGCCCCTTCTGCCATGTCCTCTACTCTCCACTATAAACACTTGCTGACATACTGGAAACCACCAGGGGACCTCCAGTCTGCTGCTCGCACCACAAGGCAGGAAGACCTGGGCGTGCTGGAAACATCTTCTGCGTGCCAGGGACCTCAGCTGATGGTCCCCCTACTCGCAGCTCAGACCTGCTCCCTTCCACTTGGCGCTCCTGCCTTCTCTCTCTTCTTCCGCTCAATAAAATTCTTCTGCATCACAGCCTCAGAAGCCTCCTCTTCCCTACCTTCCCCAACATGATGCCCACCTCACCCAGCACAAAGCCAGGCCTCCACAGCCCATTGCGCAGGCTGGAAAAGGGCTACAAGACCCCTCGTAGGAAATAGGTCCCCAGCAACAACAACAAGACACAGCAGCACAGGAGGGCTTCCAGCCTGTCACACAAGCCCTTCACTTGCTTTTAAACAAGCCTTGCACATCAATCTAGGACAACTTGAAGGTCATCAAGCCCAACCATTGACTCAATACTGACAAGTCCACCACTAGAACATGTCCCTCAGCACCTCATCCACAAGTCTCTTAAATACTGCCAGGAATGGCCACTCCACAACTTCTCTGGGTAGCCTGTTCCAGGGCCTGACAAGCCTTCTGGGCAAGGAATTCTTCCCCAAAGCCAACCTAAACCTCCCCCGATGCAACTCAAGGCCATTTCCTCTTCTCCTAGCGCTTCTGCCTTGGCGATTGAAGCGATTCAACCCCACCTGGCTCCTCTTTCAGGGAGTTCTAGAGACCAAGAAGGTGTCCCGTCAGCCTCCCGTGCTCCAGGCTCAACACCCCCACTTCCCTCAGACGCTCCTCAGGAGACTTGGCCTCCAAACCCTTCAACAGCTTCATTGCCCTTCTCTGGACACGCTCCAGCCCCTCCATCTCCTTCTTGTCCTCAGGGGCCCAAAACTGAACACAGCATTCCAGCTGCGGCTTCACCAGGGCCCAGAACGGGGGGACCATCACTGCCCTGGTCCTGCTGATACAAGTCAGGATGCCTTTGGCCTTCTTGAGACCTGGGCACACACTGGCTCATTGCAAGCTGCTCTCAAGACACACCTTCAGGTCTGTTTCCACCAGGCACTTTCCAGCCACTCTGCTTCAAGCCTGTAGTCTTTGCAGGGAATCAGAGAATCAACGGACTTGGAAGGGAGCTCTAGACACCATCTCGTCCAACACCCCCGCTCAAACAGGATTGCCTAAAGCACGTTACACAGGACTGCATGCAGGCGGGTCTTGAACATCTCCAGAGAAGGAGACTCCACAGCCCCCCTGGGCAGCCCCTTCCACTGCCTTGTCACCCTCACCACAAAGAAGGTTTCCCTCATGTTGGGATGGAACTTCCCACGGTCCAGCTTGTGCCCATTGCCCCTTCTCCTACTGCGGGGCACTACTGAAAAGAGCCTGACTCCATCCTCCACACACTCACCCTTGAGAGAGTTTGAGACATTAAAAAGGTCTCCTCTCAGCCCTTTCTTCTCCAAGCTGAACATTCCTGGCTTTCTCAACCTCTCCTCAGAAGAGAGATGCTCCAGTCGCCCAGTCATCTCTTTCCCCTCCGCTCTACTCTCTCCACAAGTTCCCTGTCTCTCTTCAACTCCAGAGCCCAGAATTGAACACACTTCTCCAGAGGTGCTCTCACTAGGGCAGAAACCAGGGCATGGATGACCTCCCTCCATCTACTGGCCACACTCTGCCTTATCCATCCCCACATACCCTTGGCCTTCTGGACCACAAGGCCACAATGCTGGCTCATTCTTCTTTTCTACCAGGACTCCAAGATTTGTGGGGCTGTAGTGACCCAAGGGCAGGTCCCAGCACTGAGCCTTGACGAACCTGATAGAATTGGCCTCAGCCCATCCAGCCAGCCTGTCCAGATGCCTCTGGACAGCCTTCCTTCCCTCAAGCGGGTCAACTAGACCGCCCAACCAACTTGGTCTCATCTGCAAACTTACGCAGGCTGCATTCCATCCCCTCTTCTGAATAATTGATACACATACTAAAGACAACTGGCCTCAGCATTGAGTCCTGGGGAACAACATTTGGGCCTGGCCACCAACTGGCTTCAACTCCCTTCAACGCCACAACTCTTTGGGCCCAGCCATCCCAACCCTTTTTTACCCAGCAAAGCGGAAGCACATCCCACCTGGGAGCAGCCAGTTTCTCCAGGAGAAGGCAGTGGGCATCGCTGGCAAAGGCTTTACTCAAGTCCCGGGAAACAACATCCACAGCCTTTCCCTCAGCCACTAAGTGGCTCACCTGGTCAGGAAAGGAGATCGGGTTCCTCAAGCAGGACCTGCCTTTCAGAAACCCATGCTGAAAGGGCCTGATCCCCCGCTTTTCCTCTAGATACTGTGTGATGGCACTCCAGATGATCTGCTCCATAACCTGCCCCAGCACCCAGGTCAGACTGACAGCCCTCTAGTTCCCTGCATCCTCCTGCTGCCCCTTCTTGTCGATGGGCATCACGTTTGCCAACCTCCAGTCAACCGGGACCTCCCTGCTTAGCCAGGACTGCTGACAAATGGTGGTAGGAAGCAGCTTGGTGAGCATTTCTGCCTGCTCCATCAGGACCCTTGCCTGCAATGACTCCTGGCTCTCCAAGTGGTGTAGCAGGTGGCTAACCATTTCCCCTTGGCTTATGGGGGCTTTGTTCAGGCTCTGGCCCTGTCTTCCAGCCCAGGGCCTGCCTGCCCTGAAAAACACTGCTCCGACTAGAAAAGACTGAGGCAAAGAAGACCTGAGGTACCTCAGCCTTCTCCTCACCCTAGCTGGCTTTGGCCCTTCTCATTTTCTCCCTCCAGAACCACACCACGCCCGGGCTTTCCAGCCTCTATTTCCAAGGCCTTCATCTCTCTTTCTTTCAATCGCAGATCCCCTCAAAGCTCTCTGGTCAGCCAGGCTGCTCTTCCTCCCCACTGCCTCGTCTTTCCACACATGGGGCTCTCTAGTTTACATTGCAGAAACACCTGGGACCTTCTCACAGGACCCACTCCTCTAGTCCCCTCACTCCCCAAACCTTGCCACGGAAACCCAACACGCCCAGCAACAACCCTACAAAGAGAGAGGGGCACCAGGACACCCACCCAGCACACCCAACACGAAAGGCCAGGCCTCACCACAGGCTTAGAGAGACGGAGTAAGGCACAGCAGCAGAACAAGTCAGATGGAAGGGGCACCGCCTCATGTCCTGCACAACTCCAAAGCCCAGAGCAGCCTGCCAGGCCTGACAGCAAATGGGGCCCCTTGTCACAACGCACCCACAAACCACACCACATCAATTCCCTCAGATCCTAGAACGATTTCAGGTTGAAAGAACATGAAAGATCATCATGTTCCAACCACTACAATGACACCCCCTGACCTCACTGATGACACCCCCCTCGCCTACGTTTTGGTCACGGCTCAAAATATGCCCTGAAAGGCACGTTCCACAAACATCCTCCCAAACACCTACTGGCACCTACAAGCTGCTGCCAGGGTCAGAAGGACACGTCCTCAAGAGGACGACATGAAAAGGGAGCCTTGTGGGAAGGAGAAGTGACTCCACCTCATGACTAAGGAGGCTGTGGCCCACAAGAGCTGCTGGCTGCCAAATGCCGCCATGCGCAAAGGCTGTCCCGCCCCTCGGGGACCAGCATAAAAGCCGGCCCAGCGCCTCTCTCCCTCACACACTCCTCCTGACGCCTTCTCCTGCGCCCGCAACCAGGTGAGCCTCAACCCCCTTCCCCTCCTGCCTTCTCCTGCCCCACCGCCCACGCCTCTTCACACAGACACTCTGCCCCCAGCCTCAGCAGCCCTGACGCCTCCCCACACCCCACAACAGCCCTCCACACTCCCTTGCCCTCCTGCAACACCGCCCCTCGCACCCCCACGCCCCTCCGCTTGCTCAACACCCTCTCTCTTCCAGGACCCCTCCTCACCACACACATGGCCTGCTACGACCGCTGCGGCTCTTGCGGACCCACCCCGCTGGCCAACAGCTGCAACGAGCCCTGTGTCAGGCAGTGCGAGGCCTCCCGTGTCATCATCCAGCCTTCCACCGTGCAGGTCACCCTGCCAGGACCCATCCTCACCTCCTTCCCCCAGAACACCGCCGTCGGATCCTCCGCATCCGCTGCCGTGGGCAACGAGCTCAGCGCCCTGGGAGTGCCCGTCAACTCCGGCTTCGGCTTTGGTGGCCTTGGCTACGGCCTGGGATACGGCTACGGCCTGGGTGGCCTGGGCTGCTTCGCTGGCAGAGGAGGCTGCTACACCTGCTAAGGGCCCTCCCCACCACTCCTCACACACCCTGACAACTACACCATGGATCGAGGACGCACCTCCGCGCTCTTGCTGAGACGTGGACATTTAGCCCACGGCTCCTTCTCCTCTCCTCCCGCTTCCTTCTCTGCATCGCCCCTTCTGCCATGTCCTCTACTCTCCACTATAAACACTTGCTGACATACTGGAAACCACCAGGGGACCTCCAGTCTGCTGCTCGCACCACAAGGCAGGAAGACCTGGGCGTGCTGGAAACATCTTCTGCGTGCCAGGGACCTCAGCTGATGGTCCCCCTACTCGCAGCTCAGACCTGCTCCCTTCCACTTGGCGCTCCTGCCTTCTCTCTCTTCTTTCGCTCAATAAAATTCTTCTGCATCACAGCCTCAGAAGCCTCCTCTTCCCTACCTTCCCCAACATGATGCCCACCTCACCCAGCACAAAGCCAGGCCTCCACAGCCCATTGCGCAGGCTGGAAAAGGGCTACAAGACCCCTCGTAGGAAATAGGTCCCCAGCAACAACAACAAGACACAGCAGCACAGGAGGGCTTCCAGCCTGTCACACAAGCCCTTCACTTGCTTTTAAACAAGCCTTGCACATCAATCTAGGACAACTTGAAGGTCATCAAGCCCAACCATTGACTCAATACTGACAAGTCCACCACTAGAACATGTCCCTCAGCACCTCATCCACAAGTCTCTTAAATACTGCCAGGAATGGCCACTCCACAACTTCTCTGGGTAGCCTGTTCCAGGGCCTGACAAGCCTTCTGGGCAAGAAATTCTTCCCCAAAGCCAACCTAAACCTCCCCCGATGCAACTCAAGGCCATTTCCTCTTCTCCTAGCGCTTCTGCCTTGGCGATTGAAGCGATTGAACCCCACCTGGCTCCTCTTTCAGGGAGTTCTAGAGACCAAGAAGGTGTCCCGTCAGCCTCCCGTGCTCCAGGCTCAACACCCCCACTTCCCTCAGACGCTCCTCAGGAGACTTGGCCTCCAAACCCTTCAACAGCTTCATTGCCCTTCTCTGGACACGCTCCAGCCCCTCCATCTCCTTCTTGTCCTCAGGGGCCCAAAACTGAACACAGCATTCCAGCTGCGGCTTCACCAGGGCCCAGAACGGGGGGACCATCACTGCCCTGGTCCTGCTGATACAAGTCAGGATGCCTTTGGCCTTCTTGAGACCTGGGCACACACTGGCTCATTGCAAGCTGCTCTCAAGACACACCTTCAGGTCTGTTTCCACCAGGCACTTTCCAGCCACTCTGCTTCAAGCCTGTAGTCTTTGCAGGGAATCAGAGAATCAACGGACTTGGAAGGGAGCCTCTAGACACCATCTCGTCCAACACCCCCGCTCAAACAGGATTGCCTAAAGCACGTTACACAGGACTGCATGCAGGCGGGTCTTGAACATCTCCAGAGAAGGAGACTCCACAGCCCCCCTGGGCAGCCCCTTCCACTGCCTTGTCACCCTCACCACAAAGAAGGTTTCCCTCATGTTGGGATGGAACTTCCCACGGTCCAGCTTGTGCCCATTGCCCCTTCTCCTACTGCGGGGCACTACTGAAAAGAGCCTGACTCCATCCTCCACACAGCTCACCCTTGAGAGAGTTTCGAGACATTAAAAAGGTCTCCTCTCAGCCCTTTCTTCTCCAAGCTGAACATTCCTGGCTCTCTCAACCTCTCCTCAGAAGAGAGATGCTCCAGTCGCCCAGTCATCTCTTTCCCCTCCGCTCTACTCTCTCCACAAGTTCCCTGTCTCTCTTCAACTCCAGAGCCCAGAATTGAACACACTTCTCCAGAGGTGCTCTCACTAGGGCAGAAACCAGGGCATGGATGACCTCCCTCCATCTACTGGCCACACTCTGCCTTATCCATCCCCACATACCCTTGGCCTTCTGGACCACAAGGCCACAATGCTGGCTCATTCTTCTTTTCTACCAGGACTCCAAGATTTGTGGGGCTGTAGTGACCCAAGGGCAGGTCCCAGCACTGAGCCTTGACGAACCTGATAGAATTGGCCTCAGCCCATCCAGCCAGCCTGTCCAGATGCCTCTGGACAGCCTTCCTTCCCTCAAGCGGGTCAACTAGACCGCCCAACCAACTTGGTCTCATCTGCAAACTTACGCAGGCTGCATTCCATCCCCTCTTCTGAATAATTGATACACATACTAAAGACAACTGGCCTCAGCATTGAGTCCTGGGGAACAACATTTGGGCCTGGCCACCAACTGGCTTCAACTCCCTTCAACGCCACAACTCTTTGGGCCCAGCCATCCCAACCCTTTTTTACCCAGCAAAGCGGAAGCACATCCCACCTGGGAGCAGCCAGTTTCTCCAGGAGAAGGCAGTGGGCATCGCTGGCAAAGGCTTTACTCAAGTCCCGGGAAACAACATCCACAGCCTTTCCCTCAGCCACTAAGTGGCTCACCTGGTCAGGAAAGGAGATCGGGTTCCTCAAGCAGGACCTGCCTTTCAGAAACCCATGCTGAAAGGGCCTGATCACCCGCTTTTCCTCTAGATACTGTGTGATGGCACTCCAGATGATCTGCTCCATAACCTGCCCCAGCACCCAGGTCAGACTGACAGCCCTCTACTTCCCCGCATCCTCCTGCTGCCCCTTCTTGTCGATGGGCATCACGTTTGCCAACCTCCAGTCAACCGGGACCTCCCTGCTTAGCCAGGACTGCTGACAAATGGTGGTAGGAAGCAGCTTGGTGAGCATTTCTGCCTGCTCCATCAGGACCCTTGCCTGCAATGACTCCTGGCTCTCCAAGTGGTGTAGCAGGTGGCTAACCATTTCCCCTTGGCTTATGGGGGCTTTGTTCAGGCTCTGGCCCTGTCTTCCAGCCCAGGGCCTGCCTGCCCTGAAAAACACTGCTCCGACTAGAAAAGACTGAGGCAAAGAAGGCCTGAGGTACCTCAGCCTTCTCCTCACCCTAGCTGGCTTTGGCCCTTCTCATTTTCTCCCTCCAGAACCACACCACGCCCGGGCTTTCCAGCCTCTATTTCCAAGGCCTTCATCTCTCTTTCTTTCAATCGCAGATCCCCTCAAAGCTCTCTGGTCAGCCAGGCTGCTCTTCCTCCCCACTGCCTCGTCTTTCCACACATGGGGCTCTCTAGTTTACATTGCAGAAACACCTGGGACCTTCTCACAGGACCCACTCCTCTAGTCCCCTCACTCCCCAAACCTTGCCACGGAAACCCAACATGCCCAGCAACAACCCTACAAAGAGAGAGGGGCACCAGGACACCCACCCAGCACACCCAACACGAAAGGCCAGGCCTCACCACAGGCTTAGAGAGACGGAGTAAGGCACAGCAGCAGAACAAGTCAGATGGAAGGGGCACCGCCTCATGTCCTGCACAACTCCAAAGCCCAGAGCAGCCTGCCAGGCCTGACAGCAAATGGGGCCCCTTGTCACAACGCACCCACAAACCACACCACATCAATTCCCTCAGATCCTAGAACGATTTCAGGTTGAAAGAACATGAAAGATCATCATGTTCCAACCACTACAATGACACCCCCTGATCTCACCTCACTGATGACACCCCCCTCGCCTACGTTTTGGTCACGGCTCAAAATATGCCCTGAAAGGCACGTTCCACAAACATCCTCCCAAACACCTACTGGCACCTACAAGCTGCTGCCAGGGTCAGAAGGACACGTCCTCAAGAGGACGACATGAAAAGGGAGCCTTGTGGGAAGGAGAAGTGACTCCACCTCATGACTAAGGAGGCTGTGGCCCACAAGAGCTGCTGGCTGCCAAATGCCGCCATGCGCAAAGGCTGTCCCGCCCCTCGGGGACCAGCATAAAAGCCGGCCCAGCGCCTCTCTCCCTCACACACTCCTCCTGACGCCTTCTCCTGCGCCCGCAACCAGGTGAGCCTCAACCCCCTTCCCCTCCTGCCTTCTCCTGCCCCACCGCCCACGCCTCTTCACACAGACACTCTGCCCCCAGCCTCAGCAGCCCTGACGCCTCCCCACACCCCACAACAGCCCTCCACACTCCCTTGCCCTCCTGCAACACCGCCCCTCGCACCCCCACGCCCCTCCGCTTGCTCAACACCCTCTCTCTTCCAGGACCCCTCCTCACCACACACATGGCCTGCTACGACCGCTGCGGCTCTTGCGGACCCACCCCGCTGGCCAACAGCTGCAACGAGCCCTGTGTCAGGCAGTGCGAGGCCTCCCGTGTCATCATCCAGCCTTCCACCGTGCAGGTCACCCTGCCAGGACCCATCCTCACCTCCTTCCCCCAGAACACCGCCGTCGGATCCTCCGCATCCGCTGCCGTGGGCAACGAGCTCAGCGCCCTGGGAGTGCCCGTCAACTCCGGCTTCGGCTTTGGTGGCCTTGGCTACGGCCTGGGATACGGCTACGGCCTGGGTGGCCTGGGCTGCTTCGCTGGCAGAGGAGGCTGCTACACCTGCTAAGGGCCCTCCCCACCACTCCTCACACACCCTGACAACTACACCATGGATTGA
Source organism: Hemiprocne comata (assembly GCA_020745705.1). Lineage (NCBI taxonomy): Eukaryota > Metazoa > Chordata > Aves > Apodiformes > Apodidae > Hemiprocne > Hemiprocne comata. Next base: position 21,360 of record JAJGQW010000037.1, on the reverse strand, counting down.
GGACGCACCTCCGCGCTCTTGCTGAGACGTGGACATTTAGCCCACGGCTCCTTCTCCTCTCCTCCCGCTTCCTTCTCTGCATCGCCCCTTCTGCCATGTCCTCTACTCTCCACTATAAACACTTGCTGACATACTGGAAACCACCAGGGGACCTCCAGTCTGCTGCTCGCACCACAAGGCAGGAAGACCTCGGCGTGCTGGAAACATCTTCTGCGTGCCAGGGACCTCAGCTGATGGTCCCCCTACTCGCAGCTCAGACCTGCTCCCTTCCACTTGGCGCTCCTGCCTTCTCTCTCTTCTTCCGCTCAATAAAATTCTTCTGCATCACAGCCTCAGAAGCCTCCTCTTCCCTACCTTCCCCAACATGATGCCCACCTCACCCAGCACAAAGCCAGGCCTCCACAGCCCATTGCGCAGGCTGGAAAAGGGCTACAAGACCCCTCGTAGGAAATAGGTCCCCAGCAACAACAACAAGACACAGCAGCACAGGAGGGCTTCCAGCCTGTCACACAAGCCCTTCACTTGCCCAAAACAAGCCTTGCACGTCAATCTAGGACAACTTGAAGGTCATCAAGCCCAACCATTGACTCAATACTGACAAGTCCACCACTAGAACATGTCCCTCAGCACCTCATCCACAAGTCTCTTAAATACTGCCAGGAATGGCCACTCCACAACTTCTCTGGGTAGCCTGTTCCAGGGCCTGACAAGCCTTCTGGGCAAGAAATTCTTCCCCAAAGCCAACCTAAACCTCCCCCGATGCAACTCAAGGCCATTTCCTCTTCTCCTAGTGCTTCTGCCTTGGCGATTGAAGCGATTGAACCCCACCTGGCTCCTCTTTCAGGGAGTTCTAGAGACCAAGAAGGTGTCCCGTCAGCCTCCCGTGCTCCAGGCTCAACACCCCCACTTCCCTCAGACGCTCCTCAGGAGACTTGGCCTCCAAACCCTTCAACAGCTTCATTGCCCTTCTCTGGACACGCTCCAGCCCCTCCATCTCCTTCTTGTCCTCAGGGGCACAAAACTGAACACAGCATTCCAGCTGCGGCTTCACCAGGGCCCAGAACGGAGGGACCATCACTGCCCTGGTCCTGCTGATACAAGTCAGGATGCCTTTGGCCTTCTTGAGACCTGGGCACACACTGGCTCATTGCAAGCTGCTCTCAAGACACACCTTCAGGTCTGTTTCCACCAGGCACTTTCCAGCCACTCTGCTTCAAGCCTGTAGTCTTTGCAGGGAATCAGAGAATCAACGGACTTGGAAGGGACCTCTAGACACCATCTCGTCCAACACCCCCGCTCAAACAGGATTGCCTAAAGCACGTTACACAGGACTGCATGCAGGCGGGTCTTGAACATCTCCAGAGAAGGAGACTCCACAGCCCCCCTCGGCAGCCCCTTCCACTGCCTTGTCACCCTCACCACAAAGAAGGTTTCCCTCATGTTGGGATGGAACTTCCCACGGTCCAGTTTGTGCCCATTGCCCCTTCTCCTATTGCGGGGCACTACTGAAAAGAGCCTGACTCCATCCTCCACACGCTCACCCTCGAGAGAGTTCGAGACATTGAAAAGGTCTCCTCTCAGCCCTTTCTTCTCCAAGCTGAACATTCCTGGCTCTCTCAACCTCTCCTCAGAAGAGAGATGCTCCAGTTGCCCAGTCATCTCTTTCCCCTCCGCTCTACTCTCTCCACAAGTTCCCTGTCTCTCTTCAACTGCAGAGCCCAGAATTGAACACACTTCTCCAGAGGTGCTCTCACTAGGGCAGAAACCAGGGCATGGATGACCTCCCTCCATCTACTGGCCACACTCTGCCTTATCCATCCCCACATACCCTTGGCCTTCTGGACCACAAGGCCACAATGCTGGCTCATTCTTCTTTTCTACCAGGACTCCAAGATTTGTGGGGCTGTAGTGACCCAAGGGCAGGTCCCAGCACTGAGCCTTGACGAACCTGATAGAATTGGCCTCAGCCCATCCAGCCAGCCTGTCCAGATGCCTCTGGACAGCCTTCCTTCCCTCAAGCGGGTCAACTAGACCGCCCAACCAACTTGGTCTCATCTGCAAACTTACGCAGGCTGCATTCCATCCCCTCTTCTGAATAATTGATACACATACTAAAGACAACTGGCCTCAGCATTGAGTCCTGGGGAACAACATTTGGGCCTGGCCACCAACTGGCTTCAACTCCCTTCAACGCCACAACTCTTTGGGCCCAGCCATCCCAACCCTTTTTTACCCAGCAAAGCGGAAGCACATCCCACCTGGGAGCAGCCAGTTTCTCCAGGAGAAGGCAGTGGGCATCGCTGGCAAAGGCTTTACTCAAGTCCCGGGAAACAACATCCACAGCCTTTCCCTCAGCCACTAAGTGGCTCACCTGGTCAGGAAAGGAGATCGGGTTCCTCAAGCAGGACCTGCCTTTCAGAAACCCATGCTGAAAGGGCCTGATCACCCGCTTTTCCTCTAGATACTGTGTGATGGCACTCCAGATGATCTGCTCCATAACCTGCCCCAGCACCCAGGTCAGACTGACAGCCCTCTACTTCCCCGCATCCTCCTGCTGCCCCTTCTTGTCGATGGGCATCACGTTTGCCAACCTCCAGTCAACCGGGACCTCCCTGCTTAGCCAGGACTGCTGACAAATGGTGGTAGGAAGCAGCTTGGTGAGCATTTCTGCCTGCTCCATCAGGACCCTTGCCTGCAATGACTCCTGGCTCTCCAAGTGGTGTAGCAGGTGGCTAACCATTTCCCCTTGGCTTATGGGGGCTTTGTTCAGGCTCTGGCCCTGTCTTCCAGCCCAGGGCCTGCCTGCCCTGAAAAACACTGCTCCGACTAGAAAAGACTGAGGCAAAGAAGACCTGAGGTACCTCAGCCTTCTCCTCACCCTAGCTGGCTTTGGCCCTTCTCATTTTCTCCCTCCAGAACCACACCACGCCCGGGCTTTCCAGCCTCTATTTCCAAGGCCTTCATCTCTCTTTCTTTCAATCGCAGATCCCCTCAAAGCTCTCTGGTCAGCCAGGCTGCTCTTCCTCCCCACTGCCTCGTCTTTCCACACATGGGGCTCTCTAGTTTACACTGCAGAAACACCTGGGACCTTCTCACAGGACCCACTCCTCTAGTCCCCTCACTCCCCAAACCTTGCCATGGAAACCCAACACGCCCAGCAACAACCCTACAAAGAGAGAGGGGCACCAGGACACCCACAGAGCACACCCAACACGAAAGGCCACAGGCTTAGAGAGATGGAGTAAGGCACAGCAGCAGAACAAGTCAGATGGAAGGGGCACCGCCTCATGTCCTGCACAACTCCAAAGCCCAGAGCAGCCTGCCAGGCCTGACAGCAAATGGGGCCCCTTGTCACAACGCACCCACAAACCACACCACATCAATTCCCTCAGATCCTAGAACGATTTCAGGTTGAAAGAACATGAAAGATCATCATGTTCCAACCACTACAATGACACCCCCTGACCTCACTGATGACACCCCCCTCGCCTACGTTTTGGTCATGCCTCAAAATATGCCCTGAAAGGCACGTTCCACAAACATCCTCCCAAACACCTACTGGCACCTACAAGCTGCTGCCAGGGTCAGAAGGACACGTCCTCAAGAGGACGACATGAAAAGGGAGCCTTGTGGGAAGGAGAAGTGACTCCACCTCATGACTAAGGAGGCTGTGGCCCACAAGAGCTGCTGGCTGCCAAATGCCGCCATGCGCAAAGGCTGTCCCGCCCCTCGGGGACCAGCATAAAAGCCGGCCCAGCGCCTCTCTCCCTCACACACTCCTCCTGACGCCTTCTCCTGCGCCCGCAACCAGGTGAGCCTCAACCCCCTTCCCCTCCTGCCTTCTCCTGCCCCACCGCCCACGCCTCTTCACACAGACACTCTGCCCCCAGCCTCAGCAGCCCTGACGCCTCCCCACACCCCACAACAGCCCTCCACACTCCCTTGCCCTCCTGCAACACCGCCCCTCGCACCCCCACGCCCCTCCGCTTGCTCAACACCCTCTCTCTTCCAGGACCCCTCCTCACCACACACATGGCCTGCTACGACCGCTGCGGCTCTTGCGGACCCACCCCGCTGGCCAACAGCTGCAACGAGCCCTGTGTCAGGCAGTGCGAGGCCTCCCGTGTCATCATCCAGCCTTCCACCGTGCAGGTCACCCTGCCAGGACCCATCCTCACCTCCTTCCCCCAGAACACCGCCGTCGGATCCTCCGCATCCGCTGCCGTGGGCAACGAGCTCAGCGCCCTGGGAGTGCCCGTCAACTCCGGCTTCGGCTTTGGTGGCCTTGGCTACGGCCTGGGATACGGCTACGGCCTGGGTGGCCTGGGCTGCTTCGCTGGCAGAGGAGGCTGCTACACCTGCTAAGGGCCCTCCCCACCACTCCTCACACACCCTGACAACTACACCATGGATCGAGGACGCATCTCCTGCTTCTTGCCTGCAGGGGACATTTAGTCCACGGCTCCTCCTCCCAAGGCACCAAGCAAGGGAGCAGGGAAGGTGCCAGCCCGGGCTGCCCACAAACATGGCCTGTGAACCTGCTTCTCTTCTCCCACTGCCTTCTTTGCATCAACCCTTCTGCTGTCTCCGCCACTCTCTAATGCAAACACCTTCTCACCAGCCAAGGACCACTGGGGAATCTCCAAAGCACACTCCCACCACATGGAAGGAAGACCTCAGCCCTCTGGAAAAATTGACTGCATCAATTGATCTCAGCTGAAGGTCACCCTACTTGCACTTCAGAGTGACTCCCTTCCACTTGTACTCCTGCCTTTTCACTCTTTTTTTTTTTTTTTTTCCCATCAATAAACTTCTCCTGCATTCCAGCTTGAGATGCCTCGTCTTTCTTTCTTCTCCCAAGCCTTGTCACTCATCACAAAGCCAGGGCTCAAGAGACCATCAGGGTGGGTGGAAAAGGGCTACAAGACTTTACCTAGGAAATATGCCACTACCACCAGTAACAGCACAGACCAACACTTGGGGGGCTTCCAGCCTGTGACACAAGCCCATCACTTGCTCAAAGGCTTCACCACCACAACACTCCCTGTACTCAACTCTGACACAGTCTCCCTGTTCCAACACACACTTTACTAACTCTCTGCCCCAGCGTGGCTCTCCAGCCCTCTCACCAAACACAGTCACAGAGGCAGTTAGCTCAGCAGGAACCCTGGAGAGCACGTGCTTCAGCCCCGCTAGTCAAGCAAGGCCAGCTTCAGCAGGTTGGCCAGGACACCACGGGCAGTAATTTTAGCAGGTTCTCACTATCTGCCAGGATGGACACTCCACCACCTCTGCCCCTCTTTGACCACCCTCGCTCTGAAATACACTTGCCTTCTCTGCCCATGGCATTCCAGCTCTTCTCCCTTGTGCCCATGGCCTCTTCTCCTGCAGGTGCACACTACTCAGCACAGCTGGGCTCCCTCGACTTCCCTCCCTCCCATCCCAGACCTACACACACTGATGACAGCCCCACTCTGCATCTTTGCCTCCTGCCTAAACACTCCCAGCCCTCTCAGCCTCTCCTCATAAGGAAGATGTTCCAGCCCCTCTAACAGCTTTGTGGCCCTGCACTGCCCTTGCTCCACTAACTCCATGTCCTTCTTCCACTCAGGAGTCCAGAACCACACATGGGACCTCACCAGTGCTGAGTCACCTCCCTCAACCTGATGGCCACAGATTTCCTAATGCCACCCTGGAGACTGGTGGCCCCTTTTTCCGCAAAGGTGCGTTGCCACATCAGGGTCCACTTCTTCTCCACCAGGACCACAAGCTCCTTCTCTACTAAGCTGCTTCCTATCCAGTTGCTATCCCAGGCACTGCTGCTACCTGCCCGATTCCTCCCCAGGAACAGGACTTTGCATCTCCCCTTGCTGAATTCCATGAGATTCCTTGAAGTGCCTGCCAGGCACTCCAGCACCCACCAACACAGCCCATCAGATGCCCTTCCTACCTCATCTCATGTTCCTCACCACCTAACACTCTTTGTGCTGTGAACAACCCTCCAGGCAGTCACCTCGGTGGAATTTAGGCAGGGGTTGGCAGTCTGGAGAGGTCCTCCTTGACTGGGAGCTAGTCAAACACTTTCCAATGAATAAAAGGGGCATGAGCACAGAGCCAGGAAAGTCCAGACTTTTTGTTTCCTCACACCAGGTCCTGGTTTGAGAGTCTCAGAATAAACATTTTATAGCATCATACACACCTGAGAAACCCCAGGACACCACCAGCTGCTGCCAGCCTGTTTAGGTGACAATTACAGTGAGGGGAGCAGCTGTGCCTATGGGGAGGAGAGGATGGCTCAGGTGACCCAAAAGGAACCAACGACAGTATTCCTTCCCATGGTGCTCAGTATGAAACGGCTCCTCTTGTGGCCTCTGTGGTTGCTGTTCTGGGAGGGTTGGGGGTCTGCTTGTTCCCTCCCTCCCTGTCTTCTTGCTGGAGAAGAACATCATTCACCAAGACAGGTCCCCTTCCCCTGCCTCCCTGAGCAGGACCAGTCTCATCACTCTGAGGTTTTCTGTGGACTCTTGCCAGGACCCTGGACTCAGGTGCCCCCATTTGCTGCCAAATGCAGCTTGTGTCTTCTCCAGCTGGGATGTAATTACCAATGGAGCAGGGTGGGTTCCATACTTGCCTATTCAGTTATGGCTTTGAATATATTTATGTATTTGTATATAACTCACCACCTTCATCATTATTATCATTTGTTATTTCACTTCATGTTTTCTGCTTTTTTCCAACTTTAAAGTCTCTCTCCCATATTCCCCAGTTATCTTCCCCTGGCAAGGTAGTGGGGGGATAACAGAGAGCATCTGTCACCCAGGTAGTGGCTAAAGCTGGGACAGACCTTTTGCTGCCAAGGTATTTACAGAAACATTTCTTGTCTGTTAAGGCAGTTGTCAGATAGAATTCTAGTTGGCCTTTGCCCCTCCTGATGGGCTCCCTGCAGAACCTCACAACATCCCTATGGTCTTCTAGATCATAGAATCATAGAATCATAGAATCCTAGGGGTTGGAAGGGACCTCCAAAGATCATCTAGTCCAACCCCCCTGCCTGGCAGGGTCACCTAGAGCACATCACACAGGAACTTGTCCAGGTGGGTTTTGAATGTCTCCAGAGAAGGAGACTCCACAACCTCCCTGGGCAGCCTGTTCCAGGGTTCTGTCACTCTCACAGTAAAAAAGTTTTTTCTGATATTCACCTTGAACCTCCTATGCTCCAGTTTGCACCCATTACCCCTTGTCCTATCACTGGTCACCACTGAGAAAAGCTTAACTCCATCTTCCTGACACTCACCCCTTACATATTTGTAAACATTGATGAGGTCACCCCTCAGTCTCCTCTTCTCCAAGCTAAAGAGACCCAGCTCCCTCAGCCTTTCCTCATAAGGGAGATGTTCCACTCCCTTCATCATCTTTGTGGCTCTGCGCTGGACTCTTTCAAGCAGTTCCCTGTCCTTCTTGAACTGAGGGGCCCAGAACTGGACACAATACTCCAGATGTGACCTCACCAATGCAGAATAGAGGGGGAGGAGAACCTCTCTTGACCTACTAACCACACCCTTTCTAATGCACCCCAGGATGCCATTGGCCTTCTTGGCCACAAGGGCACATTGCTGGCTCATGGTCATCCTCCTGTCTACCAGGACCCCCAGGTCCCTTTCACCTACACTGCTCTCCAGCAGGTCAGCCCCCAACCTGTACTGGTACATGGTGTTTCTCTTCCCCAAATGCAAAACTCTACACTTGCCCTTGTTGAACTTCATCAGGTTTCTCTACGCCCAACTCTCCAGCCTGTCTAAGTCTCTCTGAATGGCAGCACAGCCTTCTGGTGTGTCAGCCACTCCTCCCAGCTTAGTGTCATCAGCAAACTTGCTGAGGGTACATTCTATACCCTCATCCAGGTCGTTGATGAAGATGTTGAACAACACCGGTCCCAGTACCGACCCCTGAGGGACTCTAGTAGTCACAGACCTCCAACTAGATTCTGCCCCATTGACTACAACTCTCTGACTCCTTCCTTTCAACCAGTTCTTGATCCATCTCACTACCTGATCACCAAACCCATACTTGATCAACTTATCTACAAGGATGCTGTGGGAGACGGTGTCAAATGCCTTACTGAAATCTAGATAAACCACATCTACTGCTCTACCATCATCTATCCACCTAGTAATTTCATCATAGAAGGCTATAAGGGTAGTCAAACATGACTTACCCTTGATAAAACCATGCTGACTGCTCTTGATGACCCCCATGTCCTTGATATGCCTAGAGATAGTGACAAGAACAAGTTGTTCCATCACCTTTCCAGGGATGGAGGTGAGGCTGACCGGTCTATAGTTACCCAGGTCCTACTTCTTGCCCTTCTTGTAGACTGGTGTGACATTTGCTATCCTACGGTCTTCTAGATTATCTGTCCCTTCCTCTAAAGTTAATCAAGTCTCTCTTAGATGATCAGTTCCAGCCAAAGCTCTCTGAGCACTCTGGCCATTCTTCTACCCCATCAGCTTGTCTGTTGGCCCATGGGGACTCTCCAGCATAAAATGCAGAATCTTCTAGAACCTTCTCACGCAACCCACCCCTGTAGCCTGCTCACTCCCAGGCCCTTGCCACGTAAACCCAACACACCCAGCTACAACCTTACAAGGAAGAGGGGCACCAGGACACCCACAGAGCACAGCCAACACGAAAGGACAGGCCTAATGAAAGGATTAGTGAGATGGCAGCAGAGCAGCAGAACAAGAGGGACGGAAGGGACAGCACCTCGTGCCCAGAACAAATCCAAAGCCCAGAGCTGCCAGGAAATGGGGCCCCCTCCTCCCAGTGCACCCACAAACCACACCACACAAGTGCATTGAGATCATAGAATGCTTTGCTTTGGATGGAAACTTAAGGGCCATGATCTTGTTCCAACCTCCCCAATGACACCATCTCACCTCAGTGATTTCACCCCCCTCGTCTACACTTTGGTCACAGCTCCAAAAATGCCCTGACACGCACCTTCCACAAACATCCTCCCAAACACCTACTGGCACCTACAAGCTGCTGCCAGGGTCAGAAGGACACGTCCTCAAGAGGACGACATGAAAAGGGAGCCTTGTGGGAAGGAGAAGTGACTCCACCTCATGACTAAGGAGGCTGTGGCCCACAAGAGCTGCTGGCTGCCAAATGCCACCATGCGCAAAGGCTGTCCCGCCCCTCGGGGACCAGCATAAAAGCCGGCCCAGCGCCTCTCTCCCTCACACACTCCTCCTGACGCCTTCTCCTGCGCCCGCAACCAGGTGAGCCTCAACCCCCTTCCCCTCCTGCCTTCTCCTGCCCCACCGCCCACGCCTCTTCACACAGACACTCTGCCCCCAGCCTCAGCAGCCCTGACGCCTCCCCACACCCCACAACAGCCCTCCACACTCCCTTGCCCTCCTGCAACACCGCCCCTCGCACCCCCACGCCCCTCCGCTTGCTCAACACCCTCTCTCTTCCAGGACCCCTCCTCACCACACACATGGCCTGCTACGACCGCTGCGGCTCTTGCGGACCCACCCCGCTGGCCAACAGCTGCAACGAGCCCTGTGTCAGGCAGTGCGAGGCCTCCCGTGTCATCATCCAGCCTTCCACCGTGCAGGTCACCCTGCCAGGACCCATCCTCACCTCCTTCCCCCAGAACACCGCCGTCGGATCCTCCGCATCCGCTGCCGTGGGCAACGAGCTCAGCGCCCTGGGAGTGCCCGTCAACTCCGGCTTCGGCTTTGGTGGCCTTGGCTACGGCCTGGGATACGGCTACGGCCTGGGTGGCCTGGGCTGCTTCGCTGGCAGAGGAGGCTGCTACACCTGCTAAGGGCCCTCCCCACCACTCCTCACACACCCTGACAACTACACCATGGATCCAGGACGCACCTCCGCCCTCTTGCTGAGACGTGGACATTTAGCCCACGGCTCCTTCTCCTCTCCTCCCGCTTCCTTCTCTGCATCGCCCCTTCTGCCATGTCCTCTACTCTCCACTATAAACACTTGCTGACATACTGGAAACCACCAGGGGACCTCCAGTCTGCTGCTCGCACCACAAGGCAGGAAGACCTCGGCGTGCTGGAAACATCTTCTGCGTGCCAGGGACCTCAGCTGATGGTCCCCCTACTCGCAGCTCAGATCTGCTCCCTTCCACTTGGCGCTCCTGCCTTCTCTCTCTTCTTTCGCTCAATAAAATTCTTCTGCATCACAGCCTCAGAAGCCTCCTCTTCCCTACCTTCCCCAACATGATGCCCACCTCACCCAGCACAAAGCCAGGCCTCCACAGCCCATTGCGCAGGCTGGAAAAGGGCTACAAGACCCCTCGTAGGAAATAGGTCCCCAGCAACAACAACGAGACACAGCAGCACAGGAGGGCTTCCAGCCTGTCACACAAGCCCTTCACTTGCCCAAAACAAGCCTTGCACGTCAATCTAGGACAACTTGAAGGTCATCAAGCCCAACCATTGACTCAATACTGACAAGTCCACCACTAGAACATGTCCCTCAGCACCTCATCCACAAGTCTCTTAAATACTGCCAGGAATGGCCACTCCACAACTTCTCTGGGTAGCCTGTTCCAGGGCCTGACAAGCCTTCTGGGCAAGAAATTCTTCCCCAAAGCCAACCTAAACCTCCCCCGATGCAACTCAAGGCCATTTCCTCTTCTCCTAGCGCTTCTGCCTTGGCGATTGAAGCGATTCAACCCCACCTGGCTCCTCTTTCAGGGAGTTCTAGAGACCAAGAAGGTGTCCCGTCAGCCTCCCGTGCTCCAGGCTCAACACCCCCACTTCCCTCAGACGCTCCTCAGGACACTTGGCCTCCAAACCCTTCAACAGCTTCATTGCCCTTCTCTGGACACGCTCCAGCCCCTCCATCTCCTTCTTGTCCTCAGGGGCCCAAAACTGAACACAGCATTCCAGCTGCGGCTTCACCAGGGCCCAGAACGGGGGGACCATCACTGCCCTGGTCCTGCTGATACAAGTCAGGATGCCTTTGGCCTTCTTGAGACCTGGGCACACACTGGCTCATTGCAAGCTGCTCTCAAGACACACCTTCAGGTCTGTTTCCACCAGGCACTTTCCAGCCACTCTGCTTCAAGCCTGTAGTCTTTGCAGGGAATCAGAGAATCAACGGACTTGGAAGGGACCTCTAGACACCATCTCGTCCAACACCCCCGCTCAAACAGGATTGCCTAAAGCACGTTACACAGGACTGCATGCAGGCGGGTCTTGAACATCTCCAGAGAAGGAGACTCCACAGCCCCCCCTGGGCAGCCCCTTCCACTGCCTTGTCACCCTCACCACAAAGAAGGTTTCCCTCATGTTGGGATGGAACTTCCCACGGTCCACTTTGTGCCCATTGCCCCTTCTCCTATTGCGGGGCACTACTGAAAAGAGCCTGACTCCATCCTCCACATGCTCACCCTTGAGAGAGTTCGAGACATTAAAAAGGTCTCCTCTCAGCCCTTTCTTCTCCAAGCTGAACATTCCTGGCTCTCTCAACCTCTCCTCAGAAGAGAGATGCTCCAGTCACCCAGTCATCTCTTTCCCCTCTGCTCTACTCTCTCCACAAGTTCCCTGTCTCTCTTCAACTGCAGAGCCCAGAATTGAACACACTTCTCCAGAGGTGCTCTCACTAGGGCAGAAACCAGGGCATGGATGACCTCCCTCCATCTACTGGCCACACTCTGCCTTATCCATCCCCACATACCCTTGGCCTTCTGGACCACAAGGCCACAATGCTGGCTCATTCTTCTTTTCTACCAGGACTCCAAGATTTGTGGGGCTGTAGTGACCCAAGGGCAGGTCCCAGCACTGAGCCTTGACGAACCTGATAGAATTGGCCTCAGCCCATCCAGCCAGGCTGTCCAGAGGCATCTGGACAGGCTTCCTTCCCTCAAGCGGGTCAACTAGACCGCCCAACCAACTTGGTCTCATCTGCAAACTTACGCAGGCTGCATTCCATCCCCTCTTCTGAATAATTGATACACATACTAAAGACAACTGGCCTCAGCATTGAGTCCTGGGGAACAACATTTGGGCCTGGCCACCACCTGGCTTCAACTCCCTTCAACGCCACAACTCTTTGGGCCCAGCCATCCCAACCCTTTTTTACCCAGCAAAGCGGAAGCACATCCCACCTGGGAGCAGCCAGTTTCTCCAGGAGAAGGCAGTGGGCATCGCTGGCAAAGGCTTTACTCAAGTCCCGGGAAACAACATCCACAGCCTTTCCCTCAGCCACTAAGTGGCTCACCTGGTCAGGAAAGGAGATCGGGTTCCTCAAGCAGGACCTGCCTTTCAGAAACCCATGCTGAAAGGGCCTGATCCCCCGCTTTTCCTCTAGATACTGTGTGATGGCACTCCAGATGATCTGCTCCATAACCTGCCCCAGCACCCAGGTCAGACTGACAGCCCTCTAGTTCCCCGCATCCTCCTGCTGCCCCTTCTTGTCGATGGGCATCACGTTTGCCAACCTCCAGTCAACCGGGACCTCCCTGCTTAGCCAGGACTGCTGACAAATGGTGGTAGGAAGCAGCTTGGTGAGCATTTCTGCCTGCTCCATCAGGACCCTTGCCTGCAATGACTCCTGGCTCTCCAAGTGGTGTAGCAGGTGGCTAACCATTTCCCCTTGGCTTATGGGGGCTTTGTTCAGGCTCTGGCCCTGTCTTCCAGCCCAGGGCCTGCCTGCCCTGAAAAACACTGCTCCGACTAGAAAAGACTGAGGCAAAGAAGACCTGAGGTACCTCAGCCTTCTCCTCACCCTAGCTGGCTTTGGCCCTTCTCATTTTCTCCCTCCAGAACCACACCACGCCCGGGCTTTCCAGCCTCTATTTCCAAGGCCTTCATCTCTCTTTCTTTCAATCGCAGATCCCCTCAAAGCTCTCTGGTCAGCCAGGCTGCTCTTCCTCCCCACTGCCTCGTCTTTCCACACATGGGGCTCTCTAGTTTACACTGCAGAAACACCTGGGACCTTCTCACAGGACCCACTCCTCTAGTCCCCTCACTCCCCAAACCTTGCCATGGAAACCCAACACGCCCAGCAACAACCCTACAAAGAGAGAGGGGCACCAGGACACCCACAGAGCACACCCAACACGAAGGCCAGGCCTCACCACAGGCTTAGAGAGATGGAGTAAGGCACAGCAGCAGAACAAGTCAGATGGAAGGGGCACCGCCTCATGTCCTGCACAACTCCAAAGCCCAGAGCAGCCTGCCAGGCCTGACAGCAAATGGGGCCCCTTGTCACAACGCACCCACAAACCACACCACATCAATTCCCTCAGATCCTAGAACGATTTCAGGTTGAAAGAACATGAAAGATCATCATGTTCCAACCACTACAATGACACCCCCTGATCTCACCTCACTGATGACACCCCCCTCGCCTACGTTTTGGTCACTGCCTCAAAATATGCCCTGAAAGGCACGTTCCACAAACATCCTCCCAAACACCTACTGGCACCTACAAGCTGCTGCCAGGGTCAGAAGGACACGTCCTCAAGAGGACGACATGAAAAGGGAGCCTTGTGGGAAGGAGAAGTGACTCCACCTCATGACTAAGGAGGCTGTGGCCCACAAGAGCTGCTGGCTGCCAAATGCCGCCATGCGCAAAGGCTGTCCCGCCCCTCGGGGACCAGCATAAAAGCCGGCCCAGCGCCTCTCTCCCTCACACACTCCTCCTGACGCCTTCTCCTGCGCCCGCAACCAGGTGAGCCTCAACCCCCTTCCCCTCCTGCCTTCTCCTGCCCCACCGCCCACGCCTCTTCACACAGACACTCTGCCCCCAGCCTCAGCAGCCCTGACGCCTCCCCACACCCCACAACAGCCCTCCACACTCCCTTGCCCTCCTGCAACACCGCCCCTCGCACCCCCACGCCCCTCCGCTTGCTCAACACCCTCTCTCTTCCAGGACCCCTCCTCACCACACACATGGCCTGCTACGACCGCTGCGGCTCTTGCGGACCCACCCCGCTGGCCAACAGCTGCAACGAGCCCTGTGTCAGGCAGTGCGAGGCCTCCCGTGTCATCATCCAGCCTTCCACCGTGCAGGTCACCCTGCCAGGACCCATCCTCACCTCCTTCCCCCAGAACACCGCCGTCGGATCCTCCGCATCCGCTGCCGTGGGCAAGGAGCTCAGCGCCCTGGGAGTGCCCGTCAACTCCGGCTTCGGCTTTGGTGGCCTTGGCTACGGCCTGGGATACGGCTACGGCCTGGGTGGCCTGGGCTGCTTCGCTGGCAGAGGAGGCTGCTACACCTGCTAAGGGCCCTCCCCACCACTCCTCACACACCCTGACAACTACACCATGGATCGAGGACGCATCTCCTGCTTCTTGCCTGCAGGGGACATTTAGTCCACGGCTCCTCCTCCCAAGGCACCAAGCAAGGGAGCAGGGAAGGTGCCAGCCCGGGCTGCCCACAAACATGGCCTGTGAACCTGCTTCTCTTCTCCCACTGCCTTCTTTGCATCAACCCTTCTGCTATGTCTGCCACTCTCTAATGCAAACACCTTCTCACCAGCCTGGGAGGGTTGGGGGTCTGCTTGTTCCCTCCCTCCCTGTCTTCTTGCTGGAGAAGAACATCATTCACCAAGACAGGTCCCCTTCCCCTGCCTCCCTGAGCAGGACCAGTCTCATCACTCTGAGGTTTCCTGTGGACTCTTGCCAGGACCCTGGACTCAGGTGCCCCCATTTGCTGCCAAATGCAGCTTGTGTCTTCTCCAGCTGGGATGTAATTACCAATGGAGCAGGGTGGGTTCCATACCTGCCTATTCAGTTATGGCTTTGAATATATTTATGTATTTGTATATAACTCACCACCTTCATCATTATTATCATTTGTTATTTCACTTCATGTTTTCTGCTTTTTTCCAACTTTAAAGTCTCTCTCCCATATTCCCCAGTTATCTTCCCCTGGCAAGGTAGTGGGGGGATAACAGAGAGCATCTGTCACCCAGGTAGTGGCTAAAGCTGGGACAGACCTTTTGCTGCCAAGGTATTTACAGAAACATTTCTTGTCTGTTAAGGCAGTTGTCAGATAGAATTCTAGTTGGCCTTTGCCCCTCCTGATGGGCTCCCTGCAGAACCTCACAACATCCCTATGGTCTTCTAGATCATAGAATCATAGAATCATAGAATCCTAGGGGTTGGAAGGGACCTCCAAAGATCATCTAGTCCAACCCCCCTGCCAGGCAGGGTCACCTAGAGCACATCACACAGGAACTTGTCCAGGTGGGTTTTGAATGTCTCCAGAGAAGGAGACTCCACAACCTCCCTGGGCAGCCTGTTCCAGGGTTCTGTCACTCTCACAGTAAAAAAGTTTTTCTGATATTCACCTTGAACCTCCTATGCTCCAGTTTGCACCCATTACCCCTTGTCCTATCACTGGTCACCACTGAGAAGAGCCTAACTCCATCTCCCTGACACTCACCCCTTACATATTTGTAAACATTGATGAGGTCACCCCTCAGTCTCCTCTTCTCCAAGCTAAAGAGACCCAGCTCCCTCAGCCTTTCCTCATAAGGGAGATGTTCCACTCCCTTCATCATCTTTGTGGCTCTGCGCTGGACTCTTTCAAGCAGTTCCCTGTCCTTCTTGAACTGAGGGGCCCAGAACTGGACACAATACTCCAGATGTGACCTCACCAATGCAGAATAGAGGGGGGAGGAGAACCTCTCTTGACCTACTAACCACACCCTTTCTAATGCACCCCAGGATGCCATTGGACTTCCTAGCCACAAGGGCACATTGCTGGCTCATGGTCATCCTCCTGTCTACCAGGACCCCCAGGTCCCTTTCACCTACACTGCTCTCCAGCAGGTCAGCCCCCAACCTGTACTGGTACATGGTGTTTCTCTTCCCCAAATGCAAAACTCTACACTTGCCCTTGTTGAACTTCATCAGGTTTCTCTACGCCCAACTCTCCAGCCTGTCTAAGTCTCTCTGAATGGCAGCACAGCCTTCTGGTGTGTCAGCCACTCCTCCCAGCTTAGTGTCATCAGCAAACTTGCTGAGGGTACATTCTGTAACCTCATCCAGGTCGTTGATGAAGATGTTGAACAACACCGGTCCCAGTACCAACCCCTGAGGGACTCTAGTAGTCACAGACCTCCAACTAGATTCTGCCCCATTGACTACAACTCTCTGACTCCTTCCTTTCAACCAGTTCTTGATCCATCTCACTACCTGATCACCAAACCCATACTTGATCAACTTATCTACAAGGATGCTGTGGGAGACGGTGTCAAATGCTTTACTGAAATCTAGATAAACCACATCTACTGCTCTACCATCATCTATCCACCTAGTAATTTCATCATAGAAGGCTATAAGGGTAGTCAAACATGACTTACCCTTGATAAAACCATGCTGACTGCTCTTGATGACCCCCATGTCCTTGATATGCCTAGAGATAGTGACAAGAACAAGTTGTTCCATCACCTTTCCAGGGATGGAGGTGAGGCTGACCGGTCTATAGTTACCCGGGTCCTCCTTCTTGCCCTTCTTGTAGACTGGTGTGACATTTGCTATCCTATGGTCTTCTAGATTATCTGTCCCTTCCTCTAAAGTTAATCAAGTCTCTCTTAGTTGATCAGTTCCAGCCAAAGCTCTCTGAGCACTCTGGCCATTCTTCTACCCCATCAGCTTGTCTGTTGGCCCATGGGGACTCTCCAGCATAAAATGCAGAATCTTCTAGAACCTTCTCACGCAACCCACCCCTGTAGCCTGCTCACTCCCAGGCCCTTGCCACGTAAACCCAACACACCCAGCTACAACCTTACAAGGAAGAGGGGCACCAGGACACCCACAGAGCACAGCCAACACGAAAGGCCAGGCCTAATGAAAGGATTAGTGAGATGGCAGCAGAGCAGCAGAACAAGAGGGACGGAAGGGACAGCACCTCGTGCCCAGAACAAATCCAAAGCCCAGAGCTGCCAGGAAATGGGGCCCCCTCCTCCCAGTGCACCCACAAACCACACCACACAAGTGCATTGAGATCATAGAATGCTTTGCTTTGGATGGAAACTTAAGGGCCATGATCTTGTTCCAACCTCCCCAATGACACCATCTCACCTCAGTGATTTCACCCCCCTCGTCTACACTTTGGTCACAGCTCCAAAAATGCCCTGACACGCACCTTCCACAAACATCCTCCCAAACACCTACTGGCACCTACAAGCTGCTGCCAGGGTCAGAAGGACACGTCCTCAAGAGGACGACATGAAAAGGGAGCCTTGTGGGAAGGAGAAGTGACTCCACCTCATGACTAAGGAGGCTGTGGCCCACAAGAGCTGCTGGCTGCCAAATGCCGCCATGCGCAAAGGCTGTCCCGCCCCTCGGGGACCAGCATAAAAGCCGGCCCAGCGCCTCTCTCCCTCACACACTCCTCCTGACGCCTTCTCCTGCGCCCGCAACCAGGTGAGCCTCAACCCCCTTCCCCTCCTGCCTTCTCCTGCCCCACCGCCCACGCCTCTTCACACAGACACTCTGCCCCCAGCCTCAGCAGCCCTGACGCCTCCCCACACCCCACAACAGCCCTCCACACTCCCTTGCCCTCCTGCAACACCGCCCCTCGCACCCCCACGCCCCTCCGCTTGCTCAACACCCTCTCTCTTCCAGGACCCCTCCTCACCACACACATGGCCTGCTACGACCGCTGCGGCTCTTGCGGACCCACCCCGCTGGCCAACAGCTGCAACGAGCCCTGTGTCAGGCAGTGCGAGGCCTCCCGTGTCATCATCCAGCCTTCCACCGTGCAGGTCACCCTGCCAGGACCCATCCTCACCTCCTTCCCCCAGAACACCGCCGTCGGATCCTCCGCATCCGCTGCCGTGGGCAACGAGCTCAGCGCCCTGGGAGTGCCCGTCAACTCCGGCTTCGGCTTTGGTGGCCTTGGCTACGGCCTGGGATACGGCTACGGCCTGGGTGGCCTGGGCTGCTTCGCTGGCAGAGGAGGCTGCTACACCTGCTAAGGGCCCTCCCCACCACTCCTCACACACCCTGACAACTACACCATGGATCGAGGACGCATCTCCTGCTTCTTGCCTGCAGGGGACATTTAGTCCACGGCTCCTCCTCCCAAGGCACCAAGCAAGGGAGCAGGGAAGGTGCCAGCCCGGGCTGCCCACAAACATGGCCTGTGAACCTGCTTCTCTTCTCCCACTGCCTTCTTTGCATCAACCCTTCTGCTATGTCTGCCACTCTCTAATGCAAACACCTTCTCACCAGCCAAGGACCACTGGGGAATCTCCAAAGCACACTCCCACCACATGGAAGGAAGACCTCAGCCCTCTGGAAAAATTGACTGCATCAATTGATCTCAGCTGAAGGTCACCCTACTTGCACTTCAGAGTGACTCCCTTCCACTTGTACTCCTGCCTTTTCACTCTTTTTTTTTTTTTTTTCCCATCAATAAACTTCTCCTGCATTCCAGCTTGAGATGCCTCGTCTTTCTTTCTTCTCCCAAGCCTTGTCACTCATCACAAAGCCAGGGCTCAAGAGACCATCAGGGTGGGTGGAAAAGGGCTACAAGACTTTACCTAGCAAATATGCCACTACCACCAGTAACAGCACAGACCAACACTTGGGGGGCTTCCAGCCTGTGACACAAGCCCATCACTTGCTCAAAGGCTTCACCACCACAACACTCCCTGTACTCAACTCTGACACAGTCTCCCTGTTCCAACACACACTTTACTAACTCTCTGCCCCAGCGTGGCTCTCCAGCCCTCTCACCAAACACAGTCACAGAGGCAGTTAGCTCAGCAGGAACCCTGGAGAGCACGTGCTTCAGCCCCGCTAGTCAAGCAAGGCCAGCTTCAGCAGGTTGGCCAGGACACCACGGGCAGTAATTTTAGCAGGTTCTCACTATCTGCCAGGATGGACACTCCACCACCTCTGCCCCTCTTTGACCACCCTCGCTCTGAGATACACTTGCCTTCTCTGCCCATGGCATTCCAGCTCTTCTCCCTTGTGCCCATGGCCTCTTCTCCTGCAGGTGCACACTACTCAGCACAGCTGGGCTCCCTCGACTTCCCTCCCTCCCATCCCAGACCTACACACACTGATGACAGCCCCACTCTGCATCTTTGCCTCCTGCCTAAACACTCCCAGCCCTCTCAGCCTCTCCTCATAAGGAAGATGTTCCAGCCCCTCTAACAGCTTTGTGGCCCTGCACTGCCCTTGCTCCACTAACTCCATGTCCTTCTTCCACTCAGGAGTCCAGAACCACACATGGGACCTCACCAGTGCTGAGTCACCTCCCTCAACCTGATGGCCACAGATTTCCTAATGCCACCCTGGAGACTGGTGGCCCCTTTTTCCGCAAAGGTGCGTTGCCACATCAGGGCCCACTTCTTCTCCACCAGGACCACAAGCTCCTTCTCTACTAAGCTGCTTCCTATCCAGTTGCTATCCCAGGCACTGCTGCTACCTGCCCGATTCCTCCCCAGGAACAGGACTTTGCATCTCCCCTTGCTGAATTCCATGAGATTCCTTGAAGTGCCTGCCAGGCACTCCAGCACCCACCAACACAGCCCATCAGATGCCCTTCCTACCTCATCTCATGTTCCTCACCACCTAACACTCTTTGTGCTGTGAACAACCCTCCAGGCAGTCACCTCGGTGGAATTTAGGCAGGGGTTGGGAGTCTGGAGAGGTCCTCCTTGACTGGGAGCTAGTCAAACACTTTCCAATGAATAAAAGGGGCATGAGCACAGAGCCAGGAAAGTCCAGACTTTTTGTTTCCTCACACCAGGTCCTGGTTTGAGAGTCTCAGAATAAACGTTTTATAGCATCATACACACCTGAGAAACCCCAGGACACCACCAGCTGCTGCCAGCCTGTTTAGGTGACAATTACAGTGAGGGGAGCAGCTGTGCCTATGGGGAGGAGAGGATGGCTCAGGTGACCCAAAAGGAACCAACGACAGTATTCCTTCCCATGGTGCTCAGTATGAAACGGCTCCTCTTGTGGCCTCTGTGGTTGCTGTTCTGGGAGGGTTGGGGGTCTGCTTGTTCCCTCCCTCCCTGTCTTCTTGCTGGAGAAGAACATCATTCACCAAGACAGGTCCCCTTCCCCTGCCTCCCTGAGCAGGACCAGTCTCATCACTCTGAGGTTTCCTGTGGACTCTTGCCAGGACCCTGGACTCAGGTGCCCCCATTTGCTGCCAAATGCAGCTTGTGTCTTCTCCAGCTGGGATGTAATTACCAATGGAGCAGGGTGGGTTCCATACCTGCCTATTCAGTTATGGCTTTGAATATATTTATGTATTTGTATATAACTCACCACCTTCATCATTATTATCATTTGTTATTTCACTTCATGTTTTCTGCTTTTTTTCCAACTTTAAAGTCTCTCTCCCATATTCCCCAGTTATCTTCCCCTGGCAAGGTAGTGGGGGGATAACAGAGAGCATCTGTCACCCAGGTAGTGGCTAAAGCTGGGACAGACCTTTTGCTGCCAAGGTATTTACAGAAACATTTCTTGTCTGTTAAGGCAGTTGTCAGATAGAATTCTAGTTGGCCTTTGCCCCTCCTGATGGGCTCCCTGCAGAACCTCACAACATCCCTATGGTCTTCTAGATCATAGAATCATAGAATCATAGAATCCTAGGGGTTGGAAGGGACCTCCAAAGATCATCTAGTCCAACCCCCCTGCCAGGCAGGGTCACCTAGAGCACATCACACAGGAACTTGTCCAGGTGGGTTTTGAATGTCTCCAGAGAAGGAGACTCCACAACCTCTCTGGGCAGCCTGTTCCAGGGTTCTGTCACTCTCACAGTAAAAAAGTTTTTTCTGATATTCACCTTGAACCTCCTATGCTCCAGTTTGCACCCATTACCCCTTGTCCTATCACTGGTCACCACTGAGAAAAGCTTAACTCCATCTTCCTGACACTCACCCCTTACATATTTGTAAACATTGATGAGGTCACCCCTCAGTCTCCTCTTCTCCAAGCTAAAGAGACCCAGCTCCCTCAGCCTTTCCTCATAAGGGAGATGTTCCACTCCCTTCATCATCTTTGTGGCTCTGCGCTGGACTCTTTCAAGCAGTTCCCTGTCCTTCTTGAACTGAGGGGCCCAGAACTGGACACAATACTCCAGATGTGACCTCACCAATGCAGAATAGAGGGGGAGGAGAACCTCTCTTGACCTACTAACCACACCCTTTCTAATGCACCCCAGGATGCCATTGGACTTCCTAGCCACAAGGGCACATTGCTGGCTCATGGTCATCCTCCTGTCTACCAGGACCCCCAGGTCCCTTTCACCTACACTGCTCTCCAGCAGGTCAGCCCCCAACCTGTACTGGTACATGGTGTTTCTCTTCCCCAAATGCAAAACTCTACACTTGCCCTT
>JAJGQW010000036.1:0-49288 GCA_020745705.1 Hemiprocne comata | reverse complement strand
TCACGTGAGAAAAATCACACAAAAGAGAATATAAGGGACACCTGTAGGTGTCCCAGATCTGTCTTGGGGACACTGGACAAGGAGATTAGACCTGCCACTTCTCAGGGGTATTTCATCTTACCCGAGCCAATGGCAGATCCCGTGTCCCCGAGTTGTTTTGCCACGTATCACAGAAATCCATCACTCTCTGCTTCTCCATGAGGATGGGGGGAACTGGTGGTGATTTCCATCTGAGCTTTAATCCCCACAGAGCCCATGCCCAGAGCTGCTGGGATAAAAGAGGGTTGCAAGGCAAAGCTCTGTCCACAAATAACATCAAGTAAATGCTTCCCTTGGCAGTGGAGGGCAATTCAATGAGCAGACACTGACTCGCTTCCAGGGCACTTGGTAGTCTCCTTTCCTCTCCAGTATAAAACTCAGAGTACACAGTGCTTCTGGGTACTGAACAGACATACTCAATCTGAACTGAACACCCAGGACTGGCAACTTTTAGTTTGGGCGATTAACACTGATTGCAGTTGTTGTAAGTACCAGAAATACTGTAAGATTGGAGAAAACTGCATTTCTCCCATTCCATGGGTTTCCTCTAAATACATTCATTGCTTTCCTGAGACTAATGTTTTTTTTCCTGCATAATCTCATTTCATTTCATCACTGCCTGTATCAAAGTGGTGCTCCCTGTTACACGGCAATCTTTCAAGCTGGGCAAGCTGGATTTGCTGGTCGCTGGTTCTTAGGCTGCCTGCTTGAAACAGAAGACTGAAGCCCAGAGGCAACATTCGGCAGTCTGACACTGTCCAAACACATCTAGGAAAACTAGATTTCGTCTGATGTTTTTATGTAAATCATCACTTCAGCTGTAGTTATGCACAAGGGATAAAAAAATTGTTTACGTTTACATCCCTGAAAAGGAGCACTGGGAGCACTGCCTGTACCCAGCAATCAAACACCTTTTCACCCAGCAGGTTTCAGTACGTCAGCTGGAATCACAGTTTTGCAGCGTTTGAAAATGGAATTAGAGATTGGATCATAGAAATCCCTTGTGAAATTTTACTTTTTAAAATTTTATAAACATTTTCTATGGCAAACAAATTTTTCATCAGGAAGTCACCTGACTGCAGCCCTTTTGCCGCCTGCCAGGGAACAGGCCTGGTCTCTGCCCTGGGCACACACGGGCATCGAGAGGGGGGAGTGGAGCTCTGGGGCTCTTGGCTTCTCCAGTTCCCACCTGCCAAATGCAATCCAGACGTTACTGCCCATTCTATCTGGGATTGGCATCGTCCTGCTGGGACGATGAACTCCAGGTGAACTCCCAGAGCACCACAGGTCGTCCACACCTGCACCACAATCTAAGAATGTCTTCATTAAAATATTGACTAAAAGTAGAAGTAATAGAGAACATACACATTTATCAAAATCAAAACATTTTGTTCCATAAAAACAAAGATAGATTATTTTGACATTATAATGAAAGCACCCCCAAAAGCAGCTTGTTTTTTTCCCCACAGAACTCTGAGTATTTTCAGATGTGCCTTTCCCAGTTGAAACCTGATGTGTTCAAGATCATTCTGGGATCTGAGCCGATCTAATGCAGCAGTTCTCCTCCTGGTCCTGTATGTTCTACATAATGTTCTGTTTCTGCTTGTGCTCTAACAGCTCTCTCTGAACACTGTTTGCTCCCTGAGCAGGTCCTGGATCCATCCCTCTGTCCAGGTGGTTCCCTGCTGTGCTCCTTGCAGGAGCTGCTGCTCAGATCCTGCTCCAGCAGCCCCGGGCACACGGCTTCCTCCTCGGGAGCAGGACAGGTTTGTTTGTGGGGGATCCATGCTGGAGCAGTTCAGGAAGGACTGCAGCCCATTGGAAGGAGCCACGCTGGAGCAGTTTGTCAAAGACTGTATTCCTGTGGAAAGGTCCCATGCTGGAGAAAGGGAGGAGCATGAAGAGGAAGGAGCATCAGAGACAAAGTGTTCTGAACCGCCTGCAAGCCCCATTCCCCAGCCCTCAGTGCCACTCAGTGGGGAAGGAAATAGAGGAATTAGTAATGATGGAGTGAAGTGGAGCCTGGGAAGAAGGTGGGGGTGGTGGTTTAGATTTTCATTGCTTTTCACCATTCCAATCTATTTTACTTGGCAATAAATTAAATTCTCATCTGATATTACTTTGGCTTTTTTCCGTGCTTGTTCCTGACAGCGAATGATGATCACATTCCACCAAGCAAAGGATGTGGGGCAGGATCTGTTGGCTGCAGAGCAGGAAGGGTGACTGGTCCCACCAGGGCCCTCAGCTGTGGCTGCACAAGTGCTGGCAAGTGACAGCAGGTGCCAGGGGAGGAGGACTTGGCCACTGGCAGTGGCTGCTGCCACACTGCCAGGCCCTGTTGCCAAAACCTGTGCTGGCTCATAGCGTTCTGTAGCACGTGGTTTTTCTCTTGAAACTTTTTTCTATCCAAATAAAATCACTGGTGTTGCCCCCCGGCCACCTCAGAGATCTATACAAGGTCATAGGAACAGAGAGGAAATATTCTGTCCCTTGAGCCTTTCTGAGGAAGAAGCAGGTGGAATTCACTGTTCAGTGGAGGTTGATCATGCAAGGGTGGCAGGAACAAACAGAATGAGGAAAGTGGTGGACTCTGAACCATTTTCCTGCAGAGAGGACATCTTGGCACTGCAACAGCTAATTCTGCATAGACATCAGCTCTAGAGAACTTTCCCTATTTCATGTGATTCAAAAAGTCAATTTCTAAGCAGTGAATATTATGTTTAAGACAGGCAGAAGACGTTTTTGTACAACATCATTAGACTGAGGAGCTTATTTCCAGGATGTTATAGAGCAAGATAAATAGATTCAGAGACTTAAAGTCACAGGCATATTTCAGCTTGCATTTCAAATGGTACTTTCTTCTGTCCATACAGCAAGGATGAAAGATTTTGATAGTCGTGTATCATGATCCTAAGCAGGCAGACCCGAAGCCTTTCTTAAGTGTTTAGGTAAGAGCTTCAAATCTAGATATTTCACTACTGCACAGAAATCACTCATCCTTACCTAGAACAACAGAAAAGCATCTGTGACGGTTTGTCTCAAAGCTTCATCCCATCTGTCTCTGGCAAGGGCTAAAGTTAATGCCTTCACAGGAGTTTAAGAAAGTATGGGAATACAGGCCTCTCCTGGGTGCTTTCCCAGCTTCCAGCAATTTGCAGCATAGGGAGCTCCTGAGCCAGGTTTGATTTAAATAAATGCAATTTATTTAAATTATATTAAAATAAGTCAAGAGTAAAATTAAACCACCTGGAATGATTAAGTGGGCTGCTGTTGTAACAGCCCTGATACATAACTTCTCCATTAAAAACCATTTAGTTTTCTATTAGTTTTAGAAAAAACATTAGTTTTCTAACACCGTTTAGGCCCGTCACCACCCAGAGGTGAAGATGTCACTGCTGGACTCCACGCACTCCGGGAGAAGCAGGACTGTGCCTCTGCCTGGGAGCCAGCCTGCTGCTCCAGCAGCTCCAGCTCACCTGCAGTCATGGCCCTGTAGGAAGCAGCTCCTTCACCTCCCAGTACCTGAGCTCCTGTAGAGCAAAGTAAAATCCCTGGTCAGGGCACTGAGGAGGAGTTGCCTGAACCCTTATGAGACAAATCATTTCTGTTTGTGCCTTTTCATTGTGTATTGGCTGTACAGATGCTTTTAGAAACCCTGGTGGTTTCCCAACAAATACTTTTATCCCTCTCTATAACTCCTCAGTGTACACACACGTTTGCAAAAACGCAGCAGGCACTGTTCAATGCAGAACAAATTTGCAGCTTGGAAAAAAAAGCCAGCTCTGAATGTCCTTATTTTCCCATTTGCCTTTATATACTGCAACTCTGAATTTTTCACTCTCCAGTGCTTTAATTTCTGAAGATGCTGAGTAACTTGGCAGATACTCATAAAGGGCACAGCAAACTCCTGCTGCAAGGGTTTCATACTGATACTGAGGCTGTGTTGAAATCAGTGGTACTAAATGATTCAGGGTTTGCTCCAGGTGCTGGAAGGAGGCAGCCTTCAGCCACACTGTAAGAACACATCACTGCTCATCATGACATTTGGCTTTGCATCACTTCCACTTATATCAAGGGACCAGTAATGAACCATAGTTTCCTCTGGTGTCTTGAAAATGGTATCACAAACTTATAATTTCATTAACAATCTATTGTTCCACATTCTCAGAAAATCTGTGTAATGTTGAGAGTTTACCACGGGCTTGCTAAGGTGTGATTCTTAGTACTCGGTGTGCCTAGTTCTGAAAGAACTTTGTTCTTTTTTATGTTGGGGTCGGTAGTTCTTCAGGGTCTCCAAACAGTGAACTTGAATCAAATCGATCTACTTGGGGCTCCACCACCGTGTGTCATTCCCCACCCACCGTGTGACATCATGTACTTGGCAGTAGAAGTCATCAGCAACAAGAGTTTTCACTCTAAAAAAAAGAAAAGATTGCATTTCCTTTCCAAGATGCAAGCAGAGCCTGTCTTCCCAAAGTTGATGGCATCAGTGGTTTCTCAGTGGTAGTAGTTGAGACGTCATAAACAAAGTCTTCTTCTCCACACGTCGATACATCCAAAAGCATCAGCAAATCCGCCAGTTGTTTTTGGTAGCCTCATGTTTTGACGCACTGGGGCTTATTTTTTTTTCCCCACAAGCGAATTTATACGAGGGGTCTCTTATCTCTGTGTTTTTCCCATCACACATGAAATTGAAAAGTTAAAAATGGTATAATTTCCTGACTCCCATTGTTTAAGCTGTAACTGCCAAATAGTTGTAGCCTATCATTGATGAGGTGCATGTCAGCAGTTATGTAGGTGCTATAAATGTTTAAGAAGGAAGGCAGCTGGATGTGGCTGGAGGTTACTGTGTCTGTACCTTTTTGGGCCTCACAGTCTGACCACGTGCTTGTTTGCACATGTGCCTGCAACAGGTGTTCCCATTATCTCCCACAATCATGATGTCTTTGGTTCTGTCCTCCTCTATCCAAAGGTCCCTGTTCACCATCAGTCACTTCTCATCAGGATAGTTCTTCACCAGTCCAATTTCTCCAACAAGTTTTGGTCTACCTGCCTTAGCAATGTCTAGGGTCATTTTGAGTAATTACCTCATTGTCTACATCTTGTTTCAATATTATTCCAGATGCCAAAGTAAGTTTACTAAGGTTTAATCACAGGAATCCAGCTGCAGTTCAATTAGAATTGCTGCCTAAGGCCTAATGGCTCCAGCTACTTCTGCAAAGTCACTTATGTCAGGTGGTTTTCAGTTTGCTCAATTCTCCCCCATTTATACCATGACTTCCAGTACTCCTTTAATCAATCCGCTAATCTGAATAGTCCCCAAGGGATTTCTCCACAAGAGATTTTCTCTTGGCATGTCCTAGCTGCCGTGTTCCCCTGCCCCATCCAATGGCTGTGTTCCCACTGGTCTCTGCCTGCCCCCTGGGGGTGTCCCTGCCTGTCTCTCCTCCCCCCACCCTGCCCCTCTCCTGCAGCGTGTCCCTCTCTCTTTCTCTGCCCTGCTTGAGACGTCCCCAGTGCTCTCCCTTGCCTCCTGCCCTGCTTGAGACGTCCCCAGGGGCAGGTGATAGAACCAGGTGGTGCTCCACCAGCCCCTTAATTCCAGCTGGTGTGTGGCCCTGCCCCTTTCCCAGGGGATTGTGGGAAGGGCAGTGGGCAGGCCCTGGGGTATATGAAGCACCACTTGTAGCCAGGGAGCTCAGTGTGCTCAGGGGCTGTGTTGTGGTGAGGGTTGTGCTCTTCTTGCAGCTAGGGGCAGTGTTGGAGCTGTTTGTGTTTTGAAGCTTGTTCAAAGTGGGTTATCTTCGATCTGTAGGAGTCTCTTGGTAAGCAGTGTGTATAATTGGAAGAGTGTTTCTTGTGTGTAGTTTTTTTTCCTGTTGGTAACTTCTTGTGGAATGTTTTGGGGTATGAAGGTGGTTTAATGTTCTGTGGTGTTTTTCCCTTTTTGCAGATGATGAAAAGGAACGTGGTGGTTGCAGAACTGCTGTAGTTGACCAGCTGTGGTGCTTTCTTTAAACAAAGATGGATTGAGACCTGTGGTCCTCTGAAAGCTAAGTTGAGGGATGGGTGTTGGGGGGGGGTTCAGGGGGTGGAGAGACAAGGTTGGGAACTGCAGGGAGGGCTTTTAAAGATAAGAGGTGGGGAGAGGGCTGACTGGGAGCTGTTCCCTTTGGGCAGGTAAAGGCAGCGGGTTACTCTTGAGCGTGATGCTAGTGTGTGCCAGGCAGGGCAGCTCCAGCCTGTGTGTGTGTGTCATTGTGTAGCCTGTTGTCTTCTGTGTCTCAGATCTTCCTTGGGTCTCAGTGTTCTCTTTGTGCTCCAGGAGCTCAGTGCTCCCCTTGTGCTCCACCCCGAGGTCTTGAACATCCGTGCTCATCGTCATGGCGCCGATCAGGCGCTTTTTCTCTTGTGTCAGAACTCAAAAGCACAGCTTGGTCTTGTGACTCAGATGTTCCT
This sequence comes from Hemiprocne comata, assembly GCA_020745705.1. NCBI lineage: Eukaryota > Metazoa > Chordata > Aves > Apodiformes > Apodidae > Hemiprocne > Hemiprocne comata. The sequence continues at coordinate 42,790 of JAJGQW010000036.1, read as the reverse complement.
GCTGAGTCCTCTTTTGTGCAGGTGTTGTGGTCGGTGTTGTCAGCACCACCCTGAAGCCGCGTCTTCCACAGGAAGCCCTTTTTTGGGTGTTCTTCCCTGTGTTCTTGTGTTCTCAGGTCTTAGCAAGGCTTCTTGTGCATCAGTCTATTTTGGTTCTGGCTGTAGCTTCTTGTCACAGCTTGTGACACTCTTTCTCTGGGGCTGCCTTATGGCCTCCTTACTGCCGAAATGGGAAATGGATTGGTTATGGGAATGTTGGAATCAATATGTTAATTAAAGGGACATCAGTTAAAATGATATACTTGTTCAAGACCTGAGCAAACTGACAACTGCTTGACCTAAGTGACTTGACTTTTGACTTGACTTGTGACTTAGTGTGAGTAGCTGGAATGATAAGGCCTTAGGCTGCAGTTCTAATGAATCTTCAGCTGAACTCCTGTGATGAACCTTAGTTACACTTTCACTGTACCAGCTGTAATAATAAAAACGAGATGTAGATGAGATAATTACTCAAAAGGATCTTTGAAAATGGGAAGACGCATTGACTGAAACTTAAGTTGGAGAAACTGGACAAAATCAGAATGTGGAAGACTTTTGTAGCTGAGAAACAAGTGGAAGAGAACCAAGAGAATTGGTCTAGACAAGAATTCACCGATGATGAATGGGGACCCTCAGAGGAGGACAAAACCCATCAGAATGGGATGATGTCATTGTGGGAGGTAACTGGAAGAACAGTTGCGTGTACCAATGTGTGCTCAGACTGTGAGCCTTTGGAAGGCACAGGTACAGTCCAGGTGGGGTTCCTTCCTGGAGGCACCCAGTTTGAGCTGCAATAAACTGATTCTGTGGCAGAACCGAGGGTCTGAGCTTTTATTTAGGGTTGGAAATGAAGATTGGATCCAGCTGCACCTAGACTCCTCTCTTAAGAAGAAATACAGACACCAAGGTGGTCCTGTCTGAACCTTACAACTTGATGGGAGGGACTTTCTGGACTCCTCAACACTTATCTCATGCTTGCAGTCCCATCTGTCTTGCCACTTGGTGGTATCTGCATTGGAGGAGTAATGCTCTTTGCTGAGAGTTTCCTCTCACGCTTGTATCACATCTTATGTGTTTGTGTGTTGTGTCTCTGTGCAGTTGGGTTGGAGCTCCTCTCTCTGGAGGGTGTAGCAACTGTGGGGCTGGGAGAATAGCAGTGGTTAATGTTGCTGTGCTGTCTGTGACCGTTGAGGCACAGATGGAGCATTTGAAGTCAAGTAGCAGTCCTCAGCAGGGCAGGGGGGTCACTTCCGTAGTGTTTTTGAGAGGGGGTGGCTGGAGCCATCTGGGAGAGGCTGCTGGAGTGCCAGTCAGGCAGACTGGGTGGGCAAGGTGTTAAGGCCTGAATGCATGGGGCTTAACGTTAGTTGATTTTTTTAGCTTAATTGTAGGTAGTTGGGATCTAGAAGCTATTCCTAAATGGGAACCTCTGGAGTTGCATCCAGGTGACTGCTTTATACTGCTTTTCCAGAGGCAGGGAGATGAGCGACGCACCCAAGGGCGATGGAGAGGAGCAGAGCACAGTAAGGAAGCGGGTCGGTGTGTATTGAAGAAGAGCCTGGGTGAGTTGTCCCCTGGTGTCGGAGGGAAGGTGTGACTCGTGCCTCTATTGACTGGCTTATGGTTTGGGTTTGTTTTGCTTTGTAGGTGCCAATGAAGGGGTGAAGAGAGAGACCTGCAGTGGAGGTGACTGGAGCAAGGTCAGTGGTAATTAGCAGGCTGAAGTGGCAGTTGCTTTTCAGGTGTTGTTGTCAGTGATGTGATGGGCATCCCTGTTTTGTGTTCTACAGGCAGCATGCAGGGCTTGCCATGGCAACCTGTGATCACCAGAGGCTGGCTGGGGGAGCTGTGAAGGTGAGAGTGGCAGAAGGGAACAGCTGTGGGCAGGCTGTGGGCTCGGGCAGTGTCTCAGCATGTTCTGTTTGCTTTCATTTTTGCAGGTGAGGCAGGTAGCCTTGGAGCAGTGAAGCAGCATGCCAACAGGCCGTCTGTGGAGATGAGATGGGTGTCAGCCAGGTTGGTGTCTGAGGAGAGAGTTACCTGTAGGAAGTCAGTGAAACATTGATCTTCTGGGTTCGTAGGTGCCATGCGGGCTGCTGGTGGGATTGGACAGGTGTTTGGAGCGAGCCGGGGTGGTAGCAAGGAGGGTCACAGCAGTAATTTGGGGTCTTTTGGTATCTTAGGTGCCACAAGCAAGGACGGCCACAGTGTTGGATTCTGGAATGAGCAGGTGAGCAGAAGACTATGGGGGTTCTGAGCAGGGGATGTTGAAGAGGTTGGCAGTGGCTGATGTGATGCTTATTGTCAGCACTGACTGTGTGTTTGTTTTTTTCCAGAGCATTATAAGGAACCTGGGGACTGCAGGAACATCCCAGAGGGGATGGCTTTGTCAAGGATGGCTGCAGACCCCTGGCCATCTGAAAGCTAAGTCGAGGGGCTGGGAGGAAGGGACAAGGTTGGGGATTGCAGGGAGGGGTTTTAGTGTAGGGGAGAGGGCTGACAGGGCACAGTCCCCTTGGGGCAGATCAAGGGAGCAGGTTATTCTTCAGCACAATGCCAGCATGTACAGGGCAGGGCAGCTCCAACCTGTGTCTGGTGTGTACTTTGTGTCAACTGTCTTCTGTGTCTTAGACTCTGTGTTCCTCAGGTCTTGATGCCTCCATAGCTTTATGATCAGCAGGCACCTCAATAACCCTCCCAAGAGTCCATGATGGATGACTTCATTGGCACAGAGGCTGTCGAGCCCTTCTCATCTCACAATTACAGCTTAAAGCGTGGATCTCGTTCATGTGTGTTGCATCCTGGCTGTTTCTGAGCGGTTGTCTCTTGCGGTGGCGAGCCTGGTGCTGCCTACAGCTCTGTTCTGGAGACTTGTGTTTCCACAGAGTCATCTTCTGGGGTTTCATCCCCATGTCGTGACTGGTCTCAGGTCTTCAAGCTCAGCTTCTCACGCATCCCTCATTCTGGTTTGGATGGTAGCTTTCTCTTGTGGGCGGCGGCAGTCGCCTCTTTGGCAGGGCTTCTATAGAGCATCCGTGCCCTCGTGGCACCTTAGGTCTTCTCTGCTGGCATCATCTTCCCTATGGGAGTTGTTCTCCTGTCCTGCTGTCTTCTCGTGTATTGTGATCACGTTGCTGTACTTCAGAAAGTGGAATCTTTCACTGAGCAAGGACAAGAGAGTTATATAAAGTTACCAAGGTCTTGTGAAACAAAGATCCTGCTGTTGAAACAAGAAGATAGGGAAGTATGTGTGTTACTTAAAACGTGGCAAAACTGCCGAAGTTGCTGTAGGTGAGTGACATCTGCTCATGTTGATATTGTTAATATGAAAACCACACCTCCAGCACTTAGGCTGCCCACCTCCAACTGAAGACCCCTACCCACTGTGTGTACTGTACCTCTAAATCGGAGCAAGAAATTCACTAACCAATCACTAGAATAACTGTGCATATGTATTACGTGGAGCAAACTAACAAGAACTGCATAAATGTCTAGAGCTTTGTGCCTTCAGGGGGCTTGCTTTGTGCCTTACCACCTACCACCCCATATTTGTGCAAATATGCAGTAAATGACAACACCTGGGCTCTGTGTGTCAGCATCTCACACACCAGGTAAATGACCCCACTTTGGGGATAACAGCATTGCTTGTGCAGTCCTGGTCTGCGTGTGAGGGTTGGAGCTGCCCTGCCCAGGGGTGCAGCAACACTGAGGATGACAGGGTAGCGTAGCTTTATGGTGGTGTGCAAGTAAGTTGATTTGGACCAATTCTGTTGGCCAAGAGCATATGGTCCATCCCTGGGCAAGTAGGTGTAGACAGCTGCTGGAGTTGTTTTCACTCTGCTTTACAGTCCGGGGCCAGGACTGGATCCAGCCGCACCTAGGCTCCTCTGAGAAGGAGCTTAGAAAGCAAGGGGGTCCAGTCTGAGCCTCGTGACCAGCTGGGAGCAGCAGTTAGTGTGGCAGTTGAGCAGGGTAGATGTGGAAGGTGCCTTAGCTTCCACAGATGGGGTGCAGTAGCTGGGATTTGTTAGTTTAGCTGTTGTTAGAAGGTGTATGCAAAAAGCAGACAGATCTGGGCTCTTGTCAAGCTGCCTGACAGCAGCCAGGTGACTTGCTTTACTCTTTTTTTTTTTCAGTTTCAGAGCAACAAGCTGCATGGCAAAGGGCACAGAAGAAGGGAGCAGGGTGCTGAATGAAGGTGGGCAGGCATCTAGCATTGGAGTCTCAGCAGGACAGTTGGTGCTGAGAAGCTTATGCTTCTCTGGCCTTGATTTTTCTGGGTGCCAATTAAAGTGTGAAGCGTGATATTATCACCAGAGAGGACTCTGGCAAGTGAGTGGTGGCTGCAGTGCTGAAGCAACAGGTCTGAGGTGCTGTGCTATGCAGAGGGACGAGCTGTGTGCCAAAAGGATACAGAGGGGAGTGGAGTGCCAAAAGGTGAGTTGGCTGATGGTGTTGGAGGGAAGATGCAGCTGGTAGCTGTGCTGACTGCCTTCTAGGTGTTGGGTTGTTTGTTTTGGAGGCACAAAGCCATGAGCCAAGTGGGACACGGGCACTGCAGGTGACTCGGGGAAGGTGAGCAATCACTAGTGGGCTGAAGTACCAGAGGTTTTTCAGGTGTCACATAGTCAGTCGGTTTAGAAGCATCTCTTGGTTGTGTTCATAGGTGGTACACAAGCCCTCCTGGTCCCTTGGGGTCCCTGTCTGGCTGGTTCAGGATGGCTTTATGCTGTACATTGCACTTCCAGAGACAAACAGCAGCTTGACAGCTTGTGGTCAGGACTCCAGCAGAGATTCAAGAAGGCCTGAGAGCACCTTCTGCATCCTTTTACAGTCAGCATGTGAGCAAAGTGATGGCAGGGTTTTCCATCTCTGTGCTGGCCCCACATGCCAGCCTCTTCACCTGTGGTTCCAAACTGACAGCATGCGAGATACTCCTTTTCTCCTCCAGGTCTAAGTGTTTCCCAGTGTTTGAGGGACCTGCAACAGAATATGAGCTTTTCTATTGGGCTGACTAAATACCTGTGTAATGCTTAGAGGCTGGCTGTAGGTTCACAGATGTATTAATAAGATTTAGTTATTTGAGAAAGCGACACACTTGTTGCTAATCAAGGAATTATAATACATTATTTTCATTATTCATTATTCATTATTACATTATCACTAGTGTTGCCCCCCCAGCCACCTCATAGATCTATACAAGGTCACAGGAATAGAGAGGAAATTTTCTGTCCCTTGAGCAGGTGGAATTCACTGTTCAGTAGAGGTTGTACATGCAATGGTGGCTGGAACCAACAGAGTGAGGAAAGTGATGGACTCGGAACCATTTTCTTGCAGAGAGGAAGGACATCCTGGCACTGCGACAGCTAATTCTGCATAGACATCAGCTCTAGGCTCGGTAGATGTTCCAAGAAAAATAGAAGGTAAGGAAACGATGAAAAAGGAATATTGAAAAAGAAAAAAAGAATCATGTGTAAATCCACAGTGTTCTGCATCTTCAAAACCGTATTGAATTCTTGCCTTCAAATAGTACATAAGAATGGAAATAAGGTATAGAGCATGGCAATGAGTGTGACAACAGCATAGTACTGCTTCTGTACAAGGAATACGGAATAGAGACTGTGGGACCTCAAGTTGTTGGCTGAGTCTTAGGGGGTCTAACAGCAGCCTGTGAAGCACTAAATGTAATAGAGAACTTTTCCCTATTTCGTGTGATTCAAAAAGTCAATTTCTAAGCAGTGGCTATTATGTTTAAGACAGGCAGAAGCCTTTTTCGTACAACACCATTAGATTGAGGAGCTTATTTCCAGGATGTTATAGAGGAGGATGACTAGGTTGAAACAGACTGAAAGTCACGGACATATTTCAGCTTGCATTTCAAATGGTACTTCCAAAGCTTCCACTGTAGGTATTGCACTATTGCACAGAGATCACCCAACAGAAAAGCATCTGCGACGGTTTGTCTCAAAGCTTCATCCCATCTGTCTCTGGCAAGGGCTTCAGTTAGTGCCTTCACAGAAGTGAAGCAAGTATGGGAATACAGGCCTCTCCTGGGTACTTTCCCAGCTTCCAGCAATTTGCAGCACAGGGAATTGCTGAGCCAGGTGCAGTTTAAATAAACGCAATTTATTTAAATTATATTAAAATAAGCCAATGTGCTGTCAGTCCGTTATTAATTGAAATAAGTAAGATTGGGGAGGAAAAATCACATTGGGGAAAAAATGGCATAAAAGAGAACATAAGGGACACGCAGAATAAAAACAAGGCCGAGATAGCAGTGAAACAATAAGAATTAGACAAAACCAGATTCCAAGTAGAGAAAAACACTCCCCAAGTAGTCACCAGCCCGGCCTTGAGACAGGTCTGCAGGACACCTGCAGGACAGATGGAAGGGATGGAAAGAAGCACTGCCCACAGCTTGGCTTGGTGACAGCCTTGAGCACTGGGGAAAAACACATCGAGTCATTGGAATCACTGTATGAATATATTACTGAGCCATTAGCATCCTAAAATCCACACCCACAGGCTAGAGGGACCCCTGCTAACAACAAGCCCCTTCCCTTCCTCTTTGGGCAGGCACAGTGACATTCCTGAGCATCGCCACTCTAAATGGAAGCGAGGAATTGGTGACCCATCGTGTCTTGCCAGTGATAGAATAGTGTTAGAGGTAAAGTTCTTTCTCACATTTTTGGGTATAAAAGTAGCACTTGTGTTTTGGGAAACTGAGCTGGCTTTGTGGAATACCACCCTGCTGTCTCTTCTGCGCAGAACTGGATAGTAAAGCAAGTATCTCGACTCTGCGTCTGGATTGGCTTCTTGCACACCGGGTAACGGACCCGCTTTCGGGACAACACTGGCACTCAAGTGCGCACACTAGAGCGGCTGTTGGTGGAAAATGTTTCATTCTTCCTTTTTAAAAGCCGTGTGTCTGTCCGCAGAGGCGGAGTCACTGCAGCTCGGGCTGCAGCCCTTGCTCCTCATCCTGCCTTCGGGAGCTGGTTCCCTGAGCCTAGCTCTGTTGAACCACGCCTAGGGGGGTGGTTAATTGATGTTAATTGGCGTTTATTGGTTAATTTGCTGTTAATCGATGCAGTGGCACCCGTACCTGCCTGTGCTGCTGTTCTCGTTGTTTTGGGGGGGGGCGGGGCGGGGCAAAGAGAACACGATCTGGGGAGCGCGTGGTCAGTCACCGGCCCGGGGTGGGGGTAACGGGGAGAACCGGGGGGAATTGCCACCCCGTGCAGGAGGAGAAGCAATTGCCGAACCCCGGGATCGAACCGGGGATCTTCAGCCTAACGCTCTCCCAGCTGAGCTATTTCGGCTGCGCAAGAACGACTTCCCCCCCCCCCCATCTCCTCCGGTCAGGCCGCCGGGGTGTGGGCGGCTACCGGGGGGTGGGACAGGGCTTGGGGAGGGTCCAGGCAGCCCCGGGAGTGCAGGTACAGCGGTGGGGGGATCCGGGTAGCCCCGTAGGCTCCCGCTGCCCACAGCGGCGTGCGCGGCAGCGCGAACCCTGTGCCGGAATCGGTTAGCGCGTTCGGCTGTGAACCGAAAGGTTGGTGGTGTGAGCCCACCCAGGGACGGCCGGTTGGCTTTTCCTCCGGGACACCGGGCACCCCCCGCCACAGGTCCAGGCGTCTGCTCGCGGAACCCCCGCGCCGCACGGCACGGCACCGCGTTCCCCGCCGGCGCGCTGCGCCGTGCCGTGCCGGGCCGCGCCGCACCGCGCCGCACCGCACCGCACTGGGGCCGCGCCGGGCTGCTTAGCGGATGCATCGCGCCCAGAGGGACCGCAGCTCTCCTCGGGTGTCACTCTTGTCCCGCGGAGCACACGTGGGCTGTGGGGTGTCCCTGTCCCCTCTGGGACAGCCAGGGCATGTCCTCTGGGCGGGGGTCCGGCGTTGAGCTTCTTCCCGGGCTCAGGCCCTTCCCTTCCCCGCGGTGACGGGCTCCGGCCGGCGCTGAGCTGTCCCGTGCCCCCTCGTCTGAGGTCTACGCCGCCCGGGGCGCGGCGTGCTGGCCTGGCGGTGAGGACCGGGGCTGGGGGGATGCGTGCGGGGGGCCCGGGGCGATGGCTGCCCCGAGTGAGCCGGGGTGGGAGGGCTGGGCGCTCAGTGGGGTTCCCTTCTGCCCTGGGTTTTGAAACAGAGCATCAACCAAACTCTTGACTTCAAATAGTTAATTGCTTGTAGGTTGTAAATCTTTCATTTGGGCCTGCTGCTAGTGAGTTGTAAAAACCTTTTGTGTGAGCTCATCTGTAGTTTTAGGGAATGAAATACAAGGGTCCTTGAAGAAGAAAGAAGCCATTCGACTGAGATAAGAGCTGTCTACTGTCACCAATTCTACTGCACAGTCAGCAGAGATAAAAGGGAGACAGAATTCTGCCAATGCTTCCTGTGAGGAAGACCCAGAGATGAAGTAAACGACCCCCAAAAGACCCTCATGGACTTAACACTTAATGGGCGGAAACTTATGGAAATGATTTCTCGGAAAACCAATGAATATGTAAACTGTTTCTTAGAAATATTAGGGATCATTGTGTATCAGCTGTATCTATACCTCCCACCTTATCCCGTAAGGTGCACACAATTTTGGAGGAGCTACCCCTGCGCGTCCGGCGCCGTCAATAAAGATACCGACTGAACAGACTGTTGGGTGAATTTTGACAGCTTGTGGCTGGGACTCCAGCAGAGATTCAAGAAGGCCTGAGAGCACCTTCTGCATCCTTTCACAGTCAGCATATGAGGGAAGTGATGGCAGGATTTTCCATCTCTGTGCTGGCCCCACATGCCAGCCTCTTCACCTGTGGTTCCAAACTGACAGCATGTGAGATATTCCTTCTCTCCTCCAGGTCTAAGTGTTTCCCAGTGTTTGAGGGACCTGCAACAGAATATGAGCTTTTCTATTGGGTTGACTAAATACCTGTGTAACACTTAGAGGCTGGCTGGAGGTTCACAGATGTATTTATAAGATTTACTTATATGAGAAAGCGACACACTTGTTGCTAATCAAGGAATTATAATACATTATTTTCACTCCATAATGTGGTCACAAGCTGCTATCCTCAGACCCTGATCTCTTGGGGGATCTTTGGAGGAAATTATGCATATGAACAGGATCATCCTCCAGGAGAGCTGGAAACACTGTGGTTCATAAATTGAATTTTCTGTGGAACAGAACTTGGACTTGTTGGGCAAGCCTTTATGGAAGTACCCCTGCTTTTCTAGGAACTTGTTGGAGAAATCCCAAGGCAGATTGACCATGAAAGCTTAAGCATATACCCAGCCACCTCTGTGTTCAGATACTGGAAGAATACTTCTCGTTTTCACTTTCAGCTGCTGGAAACCTGCCAGAGTTAAATCCCATCTTCATCTCTGGAGGTTTGCTGTGTTCCGTATTTTTCTGCCTAAAGTGTTCATCTGAGGTGTTCATGTTTGAACTTGAACTGAACGATACAGTTAAAATGCTGATCTTTATGCTGAAAGCAACGAGGGAAGACATTCTAGAGAATACATGTAGTAATAAGTAAGATTGTAGTTATGACAAAATCAGAGGTTTCTGCTGTTTCTTCTAGAAATCACTGACAAGTCACAGCCAAAGAAAGAAATGGATGTCAGGATAAGCAACCCTATGGCATTGGAAGACATAGATTAGATGTTCTTACTATGATTTGGCTACAGCAAAACCAGCGTGGAAAAGACAGTGTAGGAAGTTCTGCTCCTCTGTCTCATAATAGAAGAAGAAAATACATAATGAAACGTGAAACTCTGAAGTAGCTCAGTGAATGAAGTTCAACAAGGCCAAGTGCAAGGTTCTGTACCTGGGTTGTGGCAAGCCCATGCACCAATACAGGTTGGGAGGAGTATGGAGTGAGGACGGCCCAGAGGAGAAGGCCTTGGGGGTGGGTAGTGGTCGACCAGAAGTTGAACATGAGCTGTCAATGTGCACTTGCAGCCCAGAAAGCCACCCTATCCTGGGCTGCATCAAAGGAAGCACAGCCAGCTGGTTGAGAGAGGTGATTCTCCCCCTCTGCTCTGCTCTGGTGAGACCCCACCTGGAGTACTGTGTCCAATTCTGGAGTCCCCAGCATAAGAAGGACATAGAACTCCTCGAGTGTGTCCAGAGGAGAGCCACAAAGATGATCAGAGGACTGGAGCACCTCCCCTGTGAAGACAGGCTGAGGAAGCTGGGGTTGCTTAGCCTAGAGAAGAGGAGGCTCCAGGGTGACCTTATAGCAGCTTTCCAGTATCTGAAGGGGGCCTACAAGAAAGCTGGGGTAGGGCATTTTACATGGATGTGTAGTGAGAGGACGAGGGGCAATGGTTTGAAGCTTAGAGGGGAAATTCAGGCCAGACATTAGGAAGAAGTTCCTTCCTGTGAGGGTGGCAAGATGCTGAAACAGGTTGCCTAGGGAGGTTGTGGTTGCCTACTCCCTGGAGGTGTTGAAGGCCAGATTGGATGAGGCCTTAAGCAACCTGGTCTGGTGGGAGGTGCCCCTGCCCATGCAGGGGGGTTGGAACTAGACGACCCTTAAGGTGCCTTCCAACCCAAACCATTCTATGATTCGAGGAATTTTAGTATTCTGCTTATTATAGGGTCAACTTCTGTGCCTTAAACCACAACACTTCAAAGTAAGAAAACTGATCTCAGCTGGTGCATTCCTCTACCAAGTGGAGTTCTATGGTCTCTTTGAGCAGGTGTGCTGAACTGGTATTTTCAGTTTATTTTTTTTAACGATATTACATGGCTAAGAATAAATCATGTGGAAAATCAACTCCAGGAAGCTGATCTCAATGAAGCTCAAGAAAAGGTAACATGCATAAATTGGGATGTACTATATCCCCACATAGACTTTATTATTCAGGTTAAAAGAAAACACGGAGACCTAGGAGTATTAATTTTTATTTATATAACAGAGTTACGTAACTGGCTTTAGTTTCCATGTAGGATAACTCATAGGTATGTAAAGCAAAAAGCTCTGGTGCTAAGAGGCAATATGGATTACTTAAATATATGCCAGCTGATGTGGGGAGAAATTCATTCTATTGCAGTAAAAAGGTTTTGATCTTAATAGAACTAGCAGACTTTATCTATTTCCAAAAGTTTTTGTACCAAAAAATACACTTATAAAAGAGGCTAGACAAATATATTGGAAATACTAGTCTCTGCTTAAAAATATTCTGTAACAATTTGAAATAAAAAAGACTTTCCAGAATTTGTTTGGGAAGGGAGGGAAGAAAGAGAAAAATTTCCCTGGGAAAATATGCTCACTGCAAGAGGAAGAACACTATTTGGCTTTTTTTTTTACTGATTTTAGTTACCTAACCAAACACTTTCACTTCTTGGTTTGATTAAAGCTGAAAAAAATTCTTCAAAACATCCCACACTAATTTGAAATTGTATAATCTAGATTTCATACTCTAAAAATAAGCTCTGTCTCTGAGAAGGGCTTGGCCTACTGCAGTCATGGCTCTGATATTGAGGGAACAAGTCCTTAGGGAAGAGCAGGGACAGGATTGATGTCATTCACTGTCTGAGTCTTTCAGTGTTTTTCCCTGACTGCTGGGAGCCCAATACCTGGTTTCAGCCCTTCTCCATTCAGCTGGGATCAGTGGGAATCTCACCAGGTGGTTTAAACACCCTCATCTGTCTCCAAGCAAAGGTCTGCTGTTGTATGTTCACATCTCCTTCACACTTTCATTGCTCCTGCATTTTTTCAAAGATCTTTTCTCCTTCTCTTTTGAGGAGGATGTCATAGTGACAGTAACAAAAGCTGGAATTTTGCTAAAACTATGTTCAGTATTTCTGCAGGTAAGGGACTTCTAGGCAGTATCTAGGTGCTGGCTACAGCTACAACCACATCTCCAGGTTTTCTCTAACTTTGTGCAAAGGAACTGTACACAGTGATAAACAGCATTATGCAAACCAGACTCGCCATGAACTCCTGTGAAATGTACCACTGCTGGACAGAGCATCTTTGAAAGGAGAGACAGGACAAAGCTCAAGGGATTAAATTATATGTCTGTAATGGTTTTCTGACTGATTTGCATGTATGCACTTTTATGTGTTATGTGTTTATGTATTTGTTTCCCAAAGCTCTGTATCATTCATTTATTTCTGTTTTTTGTAGTACCATGAAATTCATCCATGCACGTTTCAATATCTGGTCCTATTGCCCTCAAATGTGTTGAGATTCCTAAATCACATTTAGATGTTCCCCCTACATGACTTCTTCAGGATCAGGTTGAAAGCATCTAAAGAACAGAAAAAGTGTTTTCTTATGCTATAATGACAAGTACATTTTAACTTTGTCAGTTAAATGGTAACTAGGTCCACAGATGTGAATCTGGAGTAATGGTTCAAGGTACAGCCTTCTTCCAACTCAGATGCATTTCACAGACTTTCAGACTACTGCTGAGGTAATCCTTTTCTTGTTTTCTCTCCCTCAACAGAAGAATCCAAAGCTCTTCGAATTGCAGACAACCTTCAGAGGTTCTCCCTGGAGAAATTAAGTGGACAAACTAAAATGCAGCTTTCATGGCATTTTCACTGACATCTCTTGTGCCTGCAGTTCGAATGTTTTCATTTATTTATGGAACTGTCACAGAATCACCAGGGCTGGAAAATACCTTTAAGATTATAAAGTCCAGCCTATGACCTGTGACTGTCTTTTTTATTATTTTCTGTATTAATTTTTTTAAAGTTAGTGAATAACATCTACTGTGAGACCAGAGGGAGTCAGTTGATAAAGAATAGGGAGCTGTCATTAAACTGTTTGAATGAATGATTTTCATTGAAACTGGAATTGGTTTGGCTTTTCCCTATGTCCTCTTCTTAAGATGTGTCTTTCCCCCTTTTTCTTTATATCTGGAGTTGTTACAAAGAAGTGAATTAGGCCCAAAATTGCCATTATTAGCCCCGGGTTGTTGTGTATAATTATCAAAATTCGATATTTTTTTCTGAATTCTTCATTGCTGCACGTCTGACTCAGGTTTCGCTTAAAAAATTCTTCCTAATTTTAGCAAAGATAGCACACTGACTTCAGAGGGTGGGTGGCAGAAGCACTGGGTTGGTTGCTGGTGAACATGAGGGACAGTCTGAATTGTCTTGATTTGGTGCCTACTAGTATTTTGGAGCAGGAAGGAAAAAAATGAGTTCCCTTTTACTCGGGGAATTCTGGAGATGGATGTGCTCTGGGGAACAGGATATCGGTACCTGGACCGCAATACTTGCTGGGCTTGTCTGGAAGTGTTTGTTTACCTGCCTTTCCGTTTCCCTGTTTCTGCAGCTCTTTGTTTTACAGCAATTGCCTGGGAACCTGCCTCTCGCTGGTGTCAGCAGCAGCCTTCCTCTGTTGCCCCGTCTGCGGGAGAGAGTCAATGTGGTCACGTGGCTGAGAGCTCAGGAAAAAAAAGAAAACCAAAAAACCGGGCGGCAGCTCCTGGTTGGGCCTGGTGTCCCTTGGGAGGGGTCCCGGCCGGGGCAGGCTGTGCGAGCAGGGCTCCTCACCCTGCGCATGGCTCAGCCTCCTGGGCAGGGCCAGCCCCCCCTGCGAGGGAGCTGCGTCCCTGGGGGCACGGGCTGCAGGAACCTGCTGCCAACCCGGAGCCGTCCCCGGGTGCCTTTGAGGTGTGACAGGGGAGCGAGCACCACGACCCTGGGCATCTTGTGTCCCTGGGGCCACCTCCAGCCCGAGTGCCGGTGCAGGGTGTCCCGGGGGCAGGGGGGTTGCCTAACAACGGGAGATGGCTCCCCCTGTGACAACAGCCCCCGCCCAGAAAGCCCTGCCCTCGGAGGTCACCTTGACATCCGTGTCCACCCCACTCCCATCACTTCCCGTGGTGAGGATGAGGAAGGCTGCCGGCTGTCCAGCCTTCCCATCCAGTTAGGTTTCCCCCTCCAGAAAGGCTCCCCCCCCCCCCACCAAGTGCTTTTTGTGCGTTTTGCTCAGGGAAGCAGGGACGGCCTCTCAGTCTGGTCCAGCTGCAGGACCTCACCTAGAGGACACCCGATTTCGGGACTGTCCAGGATCGGGTCCTGTACCGCCTGCTGCTGACCCTGCTCCAGTACCCGGGCGTGCAGGACCTGCCTGACCCCCCTCCTGGCTCCTGCCTGCCCAGGCACACCCTGCTCTGGAGAAGAGGGGGACAGGGCACGGGGCAGCAGCCCGGGAGGGACCCTCTGCAGGGGGCAGCCAGCGGCCCCCAGGTCCCCTCTGTGGCCACGTATGGGAAGCAAAGGAAGGAGGAGATGGAAGCGCTCAAGGGCGACATCTCCCCGGTAGAGGCTCTGGCCGGTGCCCTGGGCGCTCCCCTGCCCGCCCCCCTCCTGCGGGCAGAGCAGTCTAACAGACGCAGGATGTCAAAATGCTTCCCATGCAGAGCCCGTAGCTCCGTTCTGCCGAGCCGCGCAGCGCAGCTTCTGGTGCGGGCAGGAGGAGTTTAAAAGATCGCTGTTGAGCAATCTGACCTGCTGCCATGTGTCAGTTTCATTTGACCACAAAGGACAGTTGCTAGTTGCTGTTTTGAGCCTTGCAAAGCACGAGGTGTACATGAATGCCTCTGCTTCATACTCTTCATTTTTGTTTTAGGTAGGACAAATAGCTTTTCTGAATATTCCCTCACTTTGATGGGGAAAATCCCAGCACTCGTTGCTGAAATAGCCTGACAGAACTTAGCTGCTTCTTAAATGTAATCAAAAGTGCCTTATGTGGGTCTAAAACTTGAAATACCAGGGGAAAAAAAGTTACATTAAGTGCTTGAATATGTAAACTGAAACTAAGCAAATTAGGCGAGAATAAAAATGACACAAAGGAGAGAGGCGTTTGATTTGCTTTACCTTCTACGTCTGGTATTCGCACATACCAGATCAAAGATACAAGACTGTATTTGTTACCCGACAGGCTGATCTGGACATATAGTGCTGTAGTATGTGAAAAGGGAGTGCCAGTGAAACAACTGATAATTACATGGCAGATCTTCTTCCCAGTGACATCCTCGGAGTGATCTGATGAGGCAAAGCTAAATTGTGTCTGTCACCTGTTAAAAACATGTCCCGGGAAGGAAAATAATTTAGATTTTTTTTTGTTTTTTAACTCAGAGCTCCTGGTGTGCAGGATATCTGTGACATCCATCATCAGCATGTCTGGAAGCTGTCTGCAATATTGACAGTATCAGAGTGATAACTACCCCTATCAGGTCTTTCCCAAAACCCAAGAATTTTCCTGCACAGCCTAATTTATTAAAAAAAAAATACAAGTTGACTTGTGGCCTGAGTGCACCCCAGGGGGGTTGTTCTGAGAGACCTGAAAGAATTCGGCTAAGATACAGCTGTCTCACAACTAAAAAATGTCTTTGTTTTACTTCTAAGTGAGAAATCTCCAAATAGAATCACAAGCAGGTGATAAAAGCAGCAAGAGCTGTAGCTTTATTTTTGAGGACAGCTAATAATGATCTCAGACATTACAGATCCAGGAGCCCCTGGCAAATGGTTTAAATGACAAAGAGGATAGTCAAGAAATCTTCATCTGAGAAAATCTGTTTTGTTTCTTAAAAGGACTAACAGCTCTCCAAATACTTCAAGTCCTTTTGCACAGATCAGTAAAGCAGGCAGTCAGTCAAACAGAAGGTGAACCCACTGGCAGCCTGTTTAGGCTGCTGGGTTCTTCAGTGTCCTAAACGAGAAACTTGAACACTGCAGAAGTCTGCACTTGCAGCGTTCCCTGAAAAAGGGACAGATAGCAAAGAACATGTCAGGTCATCAGTGCACAAGGTGAACAGCTGGATCCTCTGGTTCTAGTCACCAGAAGCAAGTTGTGTTTTCTCCTCATTTGTGGAAACTAAAAAAGTTAATCCAAGCTGGTGTGTTTTTTGTTTGTTTGATTGGCTGTTTTTTTTAGTGCACGTTAGCAATGGTTCAGTGTGATGATCTTTAGTTGGCAAAGCTTTCACTGAAGTCCATAAAAAGTCAAATAATACAAGTCTCCAAATACAGATTAATTGCCTTACTCCAGGGGCGTTCTCTTTCTGTTTTGCAGAGGTGTTTCCCTCTAGGTGTCCCAGATCTGTCTTGGGGATGGACACTGGACAAGGAGATTGGACCTACCACTTCTCAGGGGTATTTAACCTTACCTGAGCTGATGGCAGATCTCGTGTCCCCAAGTGTTTTGCCCTGGACCACAGAAATCCACTACTTGTGAGGATGGGGGGAACTGGTGGGGAGCCAGGATTTCCATCTGAGCTTTAATCCCCACAGAGCCAATGCCCAGAGCTGCTGGCATAAAAGAGGGTTGCAAGGCAAAGCTCTGTCCACAAATAACATAATATAAATGCTTCCCTTGGCAGTGGAGGACAATTACATGAGCAGACACTGACTCCCAGGGCACTTGGTAGTCTCCTTCCTCTCCAATATAAAAATCAGAGTACACAGTGCTTCTTGATGCTGAACAGATATATTCATTCTGAACCAAACACTAGAAAGATTCAATGAAGAATGAATGTATGAAATTCTGCTCAGAGACAGCCTCTTGCAGTGCAGCTCAGTCAGTGCAAGGTACAGTAGCTGGTGCAGGTTAATCCTAGGACTGGCAATTTTTAGTTTGGGCAGTCAACACTGATTTTCAATGGTTCTAAGTACCAGAAATACTGTAAGATTGGAGGAAACTGCATGTCTCTCTCATTCCATGGATTTCCTCTGAATACATTAATTGCTTTCCTGAGACTAATGTGCTTTTTTTTGCTGCACAATCTCATTTTGTTCCATCACTGCCTGTACAAACAGGCCCTCTCTGCTACCTGGCTGCCCAGATCCTGCTCTGGCAGCCCCAGGAGGCAGCCCCAGGCACACGGCTGCCTCATCCAGAGCAGGACAGGCTTGTTTGTGGGGATCCATGCTGGAGCAGTTCAGGAAGGACTGCAGCCCATTGGAAGGACCCATGCTGGAGCAGTTTGTGGAAGACTGTATTCCTGTGGAAAGGATCCATGCTGGAGAAAGGGAAGAGCACGAAGAGGAAGGAGCAGCAGAGACCAAGTGTTCTGAACTGACCACAAGCCCCGTTCCCCAGCCCTCCGTGCCACTTAGTGGGGAGGAAATAGAGGGATTAGTAATGAAGGAGTGAAGTGGGGATGGTGGTTTAGATGTGTCTTTTTTTCACCATCCCAATCCTTTTTACTTTGCAATAAATTAAGTTCTCGTCTGATATTACTTTGGCTTTTTTCAGTGTTTGTTCCTGACAGCGAATGATGATCACATTCCACCAAGCAAAGGATGTGGGTCAGGATCTGTTGGCTGCAGAGCAGGAAGGGTGACTGGTCCCACCAGGGCCCTCAGCTGTGGCTGCACAAGTGCTGGCAAGTGACAGCAGGTGCCAGGGGAGGAGGACTTGGCCACTGGCAGTGGCTGCTGCCACACTGCCAGGCCCTGTTGCCAAAACCTGTGCTGGCTCATAGCGTTCTGTAGCACGTGGTTTTTATTTTGAAACTTTTTTTCTATCCAAATAAAATCACTGGTGTTGCACCCTGGCCACCCCAGGGATCTATACAAGGCCATAGCACTAGACAGGAAATATTCTGTCCCTTGAGCCTTTCTGAGAAGCAGGTGGAATTCACTGTTCAGTGGAGGTTGTACATGCAAAGGTGGCAGGAACCAACAAAATGAGGACAGTGATGGACTCTGAACCATTTTCTTTCAGAGTGGACATCTTGGCCCTGGACAGCTAATTCTGCATAGACATCAGCTCTAGGCTCAGTAGATGTTAAATAGAATGTAAGGAACTAATGGCAAAGGAGTATTGAAAAAAGAAAATATAATTATGTATAAATCTACAATGTTCTGGCACCTTCAAAATTGTATTAAATCCTTGCCTTAAAATACTACATAACAATTGAAATAAATTACAGAGAATGCCAACGAGTGTGATGACAGCATAGTAATACTGCAGCATAGAAATACTGGATATAGACCGTGAGACCTCAAGTTGTTGGCTGAATATTAGGGGGTGCAACAGCAGCCTGTGAAGCAATAAATATAATAGAGAACTTTTCCCTATTCCATGTGATTCAAAACGTCAATTTCAAAACAGCAAGTATTATGTTTAAGACAGGCAGAAGACTTTTTCATGCAACACAATTAGATTCAGGAGCTTATTTCCAGGATGTTATAGAGGAGTATAAATAGATTCAAAAAGAGACTTCAAGTCACAGACATATTTCAGCTTGCATGTCAAATGGTACTTTCTTCTGTCCATACAGCAAGGATAAAATATTTTTATAGTTGTGTATCATGATCCTAAGCAGGCAGACCCAAAACCTTTCTGAAGCATTTAGGTAAAGAGCTTCAACTGTGGATATTTCACTAGTGCACAGAAATCCCCCATCCTTACCTAGAGCAAGAGAAAAGCATCTGTAATGGTTTGTCTCAAAGCTTCATCCCATCTGTCTCTGGCAAGGGCTAAAGTTAATGCCTTCACAGAAGTTAAGAAAGTGTGGGAATACAGGCCTCTCCAGGATGCTTTCCCAGCTTCCAGCAATTTGCAGCACAGGGAATTCCTGAGCCAGGTTTGATTTAAATAAATGCAATTTATTTAAATTATATTAAGTCAACGGTAAAATTAAACCACCTAGACTGATCAGGTGGGTTGCTGTTACAGCAGCCCTGATATGTAACTTCTCCATCAAAAGCAGCCAGAGGTGAAGATGTCACTGCTGGACTCCACGCACTCCTGAAGAAGCAGGACTGTGCCTCTGTCTGGGAGCCAGCCTGCTGCTCCAGCAGCTCCAGCTCACCTGCAGTCATGGGGTGCAGGAAGCAGCCTCCTTCCCCTCCCAGTACCTGAGCTTCTGCTCAGTAAAATCCCTGTCCACGCCACTGAGGAGGAGTTGTCTGAACCCTTATGGGACAAATAATTTCTGGTTGTGCCTTTTTGATTGCTTAGTGGCTGAACAGATGCTTTTAGAAACCCTGGTGGTTTCCCAACAAATACTTTTATCCCTCTCTCTAACTCCTCAGTGTACACACACGTTTGCAAAAAGCAGCAGGCACTGTTCAATGCAGAACAAATTTGCAGCTTGGAAAGAAAAGCCAGCTCTGAATGTCCTTATTTTCCCATTTGCCTTTATATACTGCAACTCTGAAATACTGATACAGATTTCTTCACTCTCTAGTGTTTTAATTTCTGAAGATCCTGAATAACTTGGCAGATACTCATAAAGGGCACAGCAAACTCCTGCTGCAAGGGTTTCATACTGATACTGAGGCTGTGTTGAAATCAGTGGTACTAAATGATTCGGGGTTTGCTCCAGGTGCTGGAAGGAGGCAGCCTTCAGCCACACTGTAAGAACACATCACTGCTCATCATGACATTTGGCTTTGCATCACTTACACTTCAGTAAAGGAACCAGAAGTTAACCATATTTTCCTCTGGTGTCTTGAAAAGTGTAGCAGAAACCTACTGATAATTTCAATAACAATATATTTTAAAAACATGACTCCAGTATGCAAGTAGAATCGTTATGCCAGTCAGTATCAGGAAGATGACTTAAAGACAGGCAAGAGCTCTTTCAATAATTTAATTCTTTTTGACCCTTACAGCCATAGCCTTCAGCATTTTATGAAAAAATCGAACCGACTCACTGGAGTTTTTTAATCAATGCTTTGATTACTCTCACTGCAAAGGGTGACTGTGCCCTGCATGCACAGCTGCAGCCACGGGCAGCTGCGAACATCCGCCCCCCAGGGAAGCACTAGAAAAAGCGGCGCTCAGACCCCGGGCACGGACAGGAGCCCTCCTCAGGGGTGCAGAGGCTGGATCTGTACAGATTGCAGAAGGCACCTGAACAAAATGTAAGCGTTTAATCTGCCGCCCCCCAAGCGGCAGCAAGGCCGGGCCGGGGGCTCCCGCCGGCTGGGGCTGCCCCCCGCACACACCCCGCGCTCCCCGCGGCCGGGGGCGCTCCGGGAGGGACAGCCGGGCTGCTCGGTGGGAGACCCTCACAGCACCACAGCCAGACGAACCAGCTGCCTCCCTGGCGCCATCGGCCCACCCGGGGGGGAGAAAACAATGGGTGATTAAACCAAACAAACGCGCCCCTCGGGACTGTCCGGCCAGACGGTTCCCCAGGCCCTGAGCGCTGCAAACCAGCCCCTCTGCAAAACACCGTGCAATGCTCCTGGCTCTTGGGAGAGACGGGGCACCGAGCAGTTCTCAAAATGGGATTTAAATCAAGTTGCACTTTTTAAGGCACATCATGAGAATAATATAAATGATGGGCAGGGTTTTTTTTTTTGGTGTACACTTGATCAAATGTAGCAGAATATATGAAACAGATTCTGAACCTTTTCCTGTTGATGGCAATAAATCTATCAACAAACTTAGGCAAGCTCTTTTTCGGCAGTTATACTCACCTGATGGGGTAAGCCTGAAGGGATTAAAAAAAAAAAAAAAAAAGAAAAGGCATTGTAGATGCCCAGATTTATTCTCAGGAAAGTAAAATTAATGAGGCCTTGGGTACCCTGAAATAGGATGATGCCTGTGAGCTGAAATCTGCAAACAGGAACGCCTGCAGGGCGGGGGGGCCTGCGACAATAGGTGACAAGAGGGGCATTTTACACTGATGAGCCCGGCCTGGGAGTTGATGCCTCGAGCTGAAACCTGCAAACAGGAACGTCTCCAAGGTGGAGCCCTGTAACAATAGGTGGCAAGAGGGGCATTCCACACAGATGTGTCTGGTTCTCGCTTGTAAAGCAATTTTATTATGACAGAACCATTGTGAAAATGAATATTCATCATCATTCCGGGGCATCTCGTGTGCACTGATGAGCTGCATAAGCCTTACTTGGTGCGATTTGAGGCACGTTAGGAGGAAGGATTCCCCTCTCACCCAGCGCTGGAATAAAGAATGCCTGCCTTCTGGAACTAAAGTCAAGAGGGTTCTTTCTGCCACCGGATTTTAGGGTATAATTTTGGCGACCCAGATGGGACACGGCTCCTGAACCTCGATGGATGCGTAGGATTGCAGAATCTCCAGCCGGCACCGAGGGATTTTCGGGAAGAATCTCCGATCCCAAACCGAAGAGCTTAGAGCAAGTCCCCTGGTAAGATTAAATGCATTCTTTTGGGGTTTGGTTTGGGGCTCGAGACCCCTGTTTCGTTTGGGATTCAAGCTATATGTTGCACTGTATGTTAGGGCCCCTTTCACTCAGGATGCTCTAAAGGATTTCCAACACCCTAGTTTTTAACCTGATGAAGCATCTAGTGAGGAAATCTGATTTCAAACTGTTGTCGTCTAACATTGCAGCTGGCAACATAAACTGCTCCAAGAGGAAAAACCTTTGAATGCAGCAACGGCAAATAGGGATTTCAGGTTCTTACTCAGAAACCTGCGTGTTACTTGCACATCTTAAATATTCTTTTCCAAAAAGACAAAAGTTGATGTTTAAAAAACACATGCCAATCAAGTTTTGATTCATGCACTATTAGTATCACAGTTGTGTTGCCACCCCTAGGAAAATAATAATTTATACACAGACCTCTCACTGTACACGGCCCTTGCAGCCCCTCTTGTGTAGCTGAGCTCCCTGGAAAGAGGTGATGACAAAGTGGTCCCACAGCCCCATGCCCAGCCCTGGTCTCTCCGTGTGGCATTCCCTAGCCATATTTTCACCCCTCGCTCACTGTCCCTCCCACATAGATCCAGCAGATCCCTCTGTCTCACCTCACTTTCTCTGTGCTTGAACTGGACTAGTAAAATTGCCACTGATGACGAATCTGCTACAGTTTTTAGGTGACCATTTCTATGGCCTTTCCATGAGAATTGCATCTAGTTCTTCACCTGAGACCCGTTGCCTGCACATCCCTGATCTCAATGTGTTCCCTTGCCAAGAAACTTCGCTAGAACAAAATGATAGTGGTTAGAGCTCTTCCGATCTTCAGGATTGTCCCTCATATTTCAAGATGTATCTAAATGTCAATGATCTAATGAGCTCTTCAATCAGCTTCTTACGCTGTGTGGACATAGTTTGCATTTTGTGTGGGTAAACGCAGGAGGACCCAATAATTAATTCAATTCACCCAGTCTTGATGCTCCCTTGCTCCACAGGAACTCTTACACACTCAGGTGCTCCCTCTAACCTCTCTTCCAAAATTATTTTAACCACTTTGCTTTGAACATTCAGACAACTATTTTTCACTGTGATTGCTGTGATTGCCAAAACTATCTGTATGAAAGCGTTAAGCCAAAATAATCAGCAATAGGAAAATGAAGGGAAATCCTCTTGTGGGCAGTAAAAACTAGAGGAGACGTTAGCAATATTTTAGTAAGGTTTTTGCGGATTATAATGCAGCTCGATGGAAGAGAAGGGATTGTAATCCAAGTTAGTCTCTCTCCAATTTCATGATTGTCTATGTCTAGCTGTGTGGCTGCCAGCAGCATCTCTTAACTCCAGAGCACTGTGCCACGGAAGGACGCTGCGGGTACAAAGATGCCGTGTGGCTGCTTAAGGAGTCAGATCTCCAGATCAAATCCATTGCTGTTGCATCTCTGATGACCCGCTCTTTAATTAATTACTGGGGCCAAGCCGGATTTCTCCTCTTTTACTGACAACTCCATGTATGTATTTAAAGCCTGGGTGGTTGTCTGTCTTCCAAATCAGGTTCCAATGTTTCTGCCAAGTCAACCATTTCCCTTCCCAAGTGAAAGCGACCGGGACACTTGAAAATGCAGCAGTTAAATCTGTAACTTGTAAAAACCTTTGCCTGATGGGGAATTTGTGACAGAGCTGCTACCCCAGGGTGCAGGATTTTTATGTATTAATTTTCCTTACATTTCCCATGTATCTGTGTTCCGGCTGACCTTCCTGATCGGTTCTATGTTTGGCAACCAGCAGTAGGGGGGTAGGGGGCTGGTATTTTACAGGTATTCGGTTCCCTGAGGATACCCATCCTTAAAAACTCATCAACTTTTTGAACACTAGAGCATCCTTCGCTTGGGATGGGGTACTGTTTTACTGCTGGGAGAGCACCCCCTTTGCTTTTATCCGCTCAGGCTGTGCTGACTGTAATGGTCCTACACCCACGCTCATACGACTCCTCAATATTTCTGGGTGTCTGGGGCTGCCTGATCCACAAATACACTGACAGCCAAAGCTTCATTAAAATGTAAGAGGTTCTGCCCTCCATATTTTAACAAAGCTTGTCCAAGTCTTTGCCAGTAATCGCTGGGTTGTTCATCCAGCCTCTGTTTACACTCCTGTATTTTTTCCTTGTAAGCTCTAATCGCATTTATCACATTTCTAACCACTGTTCGGCAATTATTTCCATCTGTTTCGTGATTATAATCCAAATCAGAAGGAACATCAGGCCAGACAGTCCGATTTCCCCCTACCTGTTAGGCATACTTTCACATTCTTCTCAATTATATTCTTTTCCTGTCTGGAGGGAACAACTTTCAGCAGGAAGTGAACATCGACTCAGGATGGATTACACTACAGACAAATGTTAAAAAATAATGCATTGGGGATTTTTTTTTTTTTGTTTGCTTTTGTTTTGCTTTGTTCCCCCCTTCAAAAGTAAAGTCATAGGTGAGATCTCTTATCGCACTGATTTTTCTGTCACAAAGGAAGCTTATAAATGTATAATTTACAAACTGACTTGCATTGTTTGAACTGTAACTGCTGAATAACTGTAGCAGATAATTTATGAGGTGTAGATAAACAGTTTAGGTATGTGTTCCAAATGTTGGGAAAGACAGTCAGCTGGATGTACTTTACTTCTGTCTCTCTTTGAATCTGGCGTTGCCCTGGCAGGTCGGTAGCATCTCCCTTTGCGCCGTGCAGCTGGGCAGACGTCCCTCATAATTCTTTAAACTACAACAAAACAAAACAAAACAAAACAAAACCCCTCCCCCTTTTGCAACTGTGTGTTTGCGAGACAGGGAATGAAATGGTACCGATTAGCAGTCTTGGAAGTTAAAAGAATGAAAAAGGGGAAGTCACATACTTTTACGGTAGGAGTATTTTAATCAGTGTCTCTTCTTCTGATGCCCAGGAAAGAAAAATTAAAAGGGCGCTGCCGGTCTAGTGAAGTCGTTGTTGGTTGATTTTTGTTTGTTTTTTGTTTGTTTTGTTTTTCTGGGTTTTCTGGTTTCTGGCTCGTCTCTGCCACCCTGTGGCGAAAGTGCGGTACTGCATATGTGCAATCCCGAAAAATGCAGTGAGGCGCTGTGAGAGACGGTCTCTGCTGGCACCTGCTGGCCAAAATTGGGTACTGCAGCTAGAGGACTGCGCGTGCGCAGTAATGGCCAAGATGGCAGCGCCCTTCGCCAAGATGGCGGCGCCCTTCGCCAAGATGGCGCATGCATCCTCAACGTGCTGGCGTCCGAACCCCTCCCCGAACAGCCAGACACGCCTCCGATTGGGGTGCACGTGGTAAGGCCGGCAGCCAACGAGCTGATTGGTCGCTGCAGTTCACAAGACGTTAGTAAGTTATTACTTTTTTTGCCACGAGCTGCGCAAGCGTAGTAGCTCTCAAGGCCCCGAAACCCCCCCCACCCCCACCCGCGGATCTCGGCTCTGCCGCCCTGTGGCGAAAGTGCGGTACTGCATCTGCAGCGCCGCCGGTGCAGTAAGGCGCTTTTTCAGCACCGCTGCTGGCACCTGCTGGCCAGAGTTGGTTACTGCAGCTGAAGGACTGCACGTGTGCAGTAACGGGCTTTCAAGTCGGGGAGCGAGACCTGTCCCATTTTGGCGTTGGTGTCCATGTGTAAATTGTATGACTGAATGAAGGGACTGTCGGTAAGGGTCGTTGCCCTGATATTGTGCCTCTTTGGTGGAGCTGGAGTAATTTCGGGCACATAAATGTCAAGGGAAGCCAATAATATATACCCTTAAAATAGATATGTGATATAAACATATAATTTTCGGAAAAAAGTTAAATGATGAACATCTATAGGCTCTAGGTCTTAAAAAATGCAAAGAAACCCTTTTTAAAGTGTTCCCGGCACCCCTGCCGTGATCCCGGCTGTAGCCATACGGCAAGATGGCGGCGCCGTACGGCAAGATGGCGGCGCCCATTGCCAAATGGCGCATGCAGCCTCAACGTGCTGGCGTCCCAGCCCCTCCCCGAAGAGCCATACACGCCTCCGATTGGTTAATTGCGGTGCACGTGGTACAGGCGGCAGCCAACGCCGGCTCTCGGGGGCGTGGCCATGGCCGTGCACTGCTGCCCGGTGATTGGGGAACGCCGGGCTGGGCGGGGCCGGAAGAGCGGCGGCCCGTGGCCCGTGCTGCCACGCGGTCCGAGGAGGAAGTGGGAGGCTGAGGACGCGCGGTGCCGTGCCCTGCGCTGCCGCCGGCGGTTTCTGGCTCGGGGGAGAAGCCGCGGGGGGGGCGCTGGCAAACGGCAAGTAGTGTGTGTGTGGGGGAAGCAGCAGCAGAGGGCTTATGGCCATAAGCACGGAGTGGTGGGGAAACAACGCTGCTCCATGCTCTGCCCCGGCTGCTAGAAGCGGCGGGGGGGGTGGTGGGCGGCGGGGATGCGGCGAGCGCCGGCGGGAGGGAGGGTGGCAAAGTGGAGGGAGCGGCCCGGGGTTGTCGGGGGGGGGGGGGGCGGGCAGGCAGCGGCAGCTGGGATCTCTGTGAATCGTAGTATGGTCTGGTTGGGAAGGGACTGAAAAGATCTAGTTCCAACCGGCCTGCATTCACCTGGGTTTGTTTAGGATTTTTTCCCTCCCTGCTGCTGCTGTTGCTGCTTCTCTTCCCGCCGTGCTACTGCTTCTTTACCCCCCCCGCTGCTGCTTCTTTACCCCCCCCGCTGCTGCTTCTTGTCCCCCCCCCTGCTGCTTCTTGTCCCCCCCCCCTGCCCCCCCTGCTTCTTGTCCCCCCCCCTTGCTTCTTGTCGCCCCCCCCTTGCTTCTTGTCGCCCCCCCTTCTCCTGGTCCCCCCCCTTTCTCCTGGTCCCCCCCCCTTCTCCTGGTCCCCCCCCCTTCTCCTGGTCCCCCCCCCAGCTTCTTGTCCCCCCCCCAGCTTCTTGTCCCCCCCCCAAACCTCCCTGTCCCCTGCACAGATGCAGGTCATCTCCCACCCCCTGCCCCGAGCCACGGGGGATGTCCCCCACCCCTCGCACTGAGCCGCAGCACACAGCCCCCGGCCCTTCAGCTGAGCCATGGTGCATGTTCCCCATCCCCTGCACCAGCCGTGGTACCAGGCCCCTCTCCCCCGCACCAAGCTGGGCTCCACAACCCAACTGCCTCTTGCCGAGCTACCCAAGTCCCATGCTTGGCTCGCACGGCTCCACGCCGCACCTCCCGCTCCCTCCGTGCCGAGCCCTGTGCTGGCACACGCTGTCCTCGCCCATCTCACCCGCCTGCCACCCGCGCCCTACTGCCCACCCCGCTTTCCTGGTGCGGGGCCTTTCACACCCCCCCTGTGCCAAGCTCTGCCCCACATCCCCCTCCCCGGGCCAGTGGAGCTCCCCCCTGGGCCCTCTGCACCATTTCACCTTTTTCTCCTCATTTTCAGCCCCAGGGAAAGGCACCAAGCGCTTCCCCCTGCTCCCAGTTTCACCCTTGCTTTAGTATATATTTTTCCCAATTTTCCTCAACTAGCTCCATAGACGTTTTAAAACTCTAGATTTGTGTAGAAACAAGGAACATTCATTTTTATTTGAAAATACAAAACATCTGAATTTCGGAAGGAATTTTAACTACAGATAATAACAGATTGATATATACAGATAATCCCTCCTCCCTCCCTCCTTTCTCATTCCCTCCCTCCCTCCTTTCTCATTCCCTCCCTCCCTCCTTTCTCATTCCCTCCCTCCCTCCTTTCTCATTCCCTCCCTCCCTCCTTTCTCATTCCCTCCCTCCCTCCTTTCTCATTCCCTCCCTCCCTCCTTTCTCATTCCCTCCCTCCCTCCTTTCTCATTCCCTCCCTCCCTCCTTTCTCATTCCCTCCCTAGTGTTGGGGCATCCTAGTGTTGGGGCTGCAGCTCTGACTCTGCCTGAGCAGAGTCCCCTCTGCGGGCCGAGTGCCGCCCCCTCCTCCATGGCCTGGGCAGTGGCAGCCGGAAGGTGGCCCTTGACTTTGGCCGTAGTGGGTGGAGGATGTGCAGCGTTTGCAGGGCCAGGGAGGAGACCAGGGCACTGCTGTCTTTCTCTGCACCTCGGAGGACTGTGGAGACAAAACAGCAGAGGTGAGGTGACAGCCAGGAGGGAGCCAGGGGGCAGGTGGCTTGGCTGGAGGCTGCTGGTCAGGAATATGCCCCTGCAGAAACAGCCCCCTCCCTATAACCGTGCTGGGAGGGGAGGCTCGCCCAGGCTGGGGGGGAGCTCCGTGCCAGGCTCCTTCCTCCCCCCCGGCTGCCCCCACTCACCCCCTTTGACATCCTCCATCTCATTCTCCTGCAGCCGCCGGCCGAGGAGCCCTGGGGGGACACAGTGTGTCAGGGACCCTGCCACCCATCCCGACCTCCCTGAGGGGAGAGGGTGAAGAGCTATCCCACGGGTCCTGTGCTGGGACACAGGGACCCCAGGAGAGAGAGGGACCCAGGCCTGGTGGCTCACCAATGACCCTGACCGCCTCACAGCGCAGGAGCTCCTGGGGGCTCTGCAGGTAAGCCCGGCACCGCAGCAGGTACTCCTTGTTCTTGGTCTTCTTCCTGGACAGCTGCAGAGGGGAGAAGGGTGCAGGTCTGCTGCAGAGCTGCCCCTCACCCAGGGCCACCCTTCTTCCCCGCAGCAGGACACTCCCAGCTTCCTGCCACATGGCATCGGGATTTGGAGGGAGGAGAGGGCTCCCTGAGGACGCTGGGGTGCCATCCGGGTGGCAGGGTCCCCTTTGGGACCCTGGGGGTGAGGGCAGGTTGGAGCAGAGCCTGCTCTGGAGGGGTGCGTGCAGCCACAGGGGCACAGCCCTCTGTCCCCCAGGTGGGCATGGGGCAGGGGTGTTCCCAGGGGGGTCGGGGCTGTGCTTACCAGGCACTCCCAGATCAGCTGCACCTGTGCATTCTGGGCCAGCTGCACCAGCTGCCCCCACTTCAAGAACCGTCCAGCGCTGTGGAGGGCTTCCTGGGAGGCCTGGTGAGCAGCAGAGATGTCACCACCACCGCCGGTGGCACAGGACCCTGTGTCCCCCCCTCTTGGTGGGGCTCGGAGCCTGTCCCAGCCCGTGCAGGGAAGATGCTCAAGCTGGGGGCTGATGCTGCCTCCAGGTTCAGCACCCTGGGGAAGATAAGGGTGGTCACCCTCTCTGGCTGGGAGCCTGTTGGGGCTTCAGTGCTTTGACCTTGGTAGCCCCAGACTGCTGTGGAGCCATAGGCCAGTCTCTGGGGCTGCAGGGACCCATGCCAGGGGCTGTGCAGGGGGAGCTGGATGCGAAAGGGACCCACTTCCCCATCCACTGGGGCAGCGGGAGGAGAAAGGCAGCAGTGGGCAGGGAAGTGGGGGCTCTGACTGGTCCAGGGCACTCAGCAAGCTCTACCACCCGGTGACACACATTTGAAGGGTTTGGTGTCGGCACTACCCTGCCAAAAGCACCACTCGGGCAGGGAATCCCACCTTGGCCACAGCCTTGTCCTGGTCAAGCAGGTGGAACACCAACGGAAGCAGGCTGTTCCACACCTCCTCCTTCATTTTCTTTCTTTTACCTTGCATCAACCTCACCAGCTTATCAAAGATTTGAATGGAGACCTTCCGCACAGTGCCCGAGTCCTGAGGGAAGAGGGGAGGAGGACCTCAGCCCCAATGCCATGGTGAGCTGTGGTGTGCTGGGGTCCTTGGGGCTGGGGACCAGAGAGGGACACCCTGCGGAGGGCTGGGGGTTGCTCATCGGTGGGGCTCAGCGTGGCTGCAGCCACCCTGCCACCACTGTCCCCCCGTGGCAGGGAGACTGAGTCGGGGCGCATTCAGGCGGGGTGTTTGGAGCCAGTGAGGGCAGCGATGGGGTCTGGGGGCTGTGGGGCAAAGCAGAGGGGGGGGAGGCTAATGGATGAACCCGGTGAGGGGGACACGGGGCTCTCCCCCAGCCTCACATCATCAAAGAAGGTCCAGAGCTTCTCCGCTATGTCCAGGGTGGTGAGGCTGCCCTCCTTCCCCTCCAGCAGCGGGAGCACGGCATCCAGCACGGGCAGGGCCACGGCGCTGGTCTCGCTGTCGGCGTCCTGCAGCAGCTCCATGATGCTCGGCAGCAGGTCGAGGGTTTTCTTTGCCTGTGTGAGACACGACGCCTCCTTTGTGTAAAGCAGCGACCGACGGCAGGGCTGGAAACCCCCCCCCGCCAACACCGGCCTCACGGGGGTGACAGGGCGAGGTCCCGGCAGACCGGGCTCCCCAGCACGGCCACGGGAAGAGCAGGGTGCGGGGGGGGAGTGCAGGCAGCACTGGCTCCTTGCAGCCCCTCGGCTGTCCCCATCCCCACCAGACCCCTGGGCAGGCTGGTGGGCCACCGGCGCTGCCTGCAAAGCTGCCCCACCTGCCAGCAGCCACCACCGAGGCCGCTGCGTTTCACCCCGGGGCTCAGCACCCCCTGGCCCGGCTCTGCAGACCCCGTGCTCCGGGGTGGTCGCTTTGGGGTGGTGGCAGGAGCCTGTTCCTCTCGGCAGTGCTGCCTCCCTCCTGGCACGGCACAGCCGTGGGGCAGGGGGCCACGGGGGCAGCAGAGCTGGCAGCAGCCGGCACAGCTCCCGATGCCCAGAAAAGCCCCGGCCCCCGCGTTACCCACCAGCCGCTGCTCCCCCCCGGGTGGCTGTCCCGGCTGTCCCCTACTCACCGTGTCAGGCCTTTGGGT
This sequence comes from Hemiprocne comata, assembly GCA_020745705.1. NCBI lineage: Eukaryota > Metazoa > Chordata > Aves > Apodiformes > Apodidae > Hemiprocne > Hemiprocne comata. Next base: position 12,976 of record JAJGQW010000036.1, on the reverse strand, counting down.
GAGCTTGAGGATGCCCCTGAGCACCAGGCTGGGCATCCCCCGGCACTGACTCTGCAGATACCTAGAGAAGATCCCCAGGGCAAGCTCCAGCAGCTCATCGCCAAGGTCGGGGCAGTCCAGCATCTGAAACACAGGCAGCGGGGGCTGGCTCCGGCCACCAGCTCAGGGAAAGGACGCCGGGGAGAGAGAGACCAAGCCCGGATGGAGGCAGCAGGGATTGTGGAGAGCCCCCGTGTCCCACACCACACGGGCTGCTCGCCTGCTCCTCCACGGTACCAACCGGAGCCCACCCACTGCCTCAGCTCCCCCCACAGCAGTGGGCACAGGAGAGCCGAGCGTTGGAGAGGGCTTGGAGAAGTGCCCTCAGGCTCACCTCGATGAGGAAGACCATGGCAGCCGTCTCCCAGGTGGGGTTCTCCACAGCAAGGAGCTCCATCAGACGGTGGAAGATGGTGCTACGCAAAAGTCTGGAGTTTTTTGTTATCTCCCTGGCAGGGGGACGGAGGCACCATCAGGCCTGAGTTGGCTGGGCACGCGTCTTTGGGGTTTGCAGCAGTCTGGATATCACCAGTCTGCAGCACTTGGATCTCCAAGTGCCATCAGCACCAAGGAAGGGAGGGGTGCTCAGTCCCTGAGGAGTGTGGAGAAGGGGCTCTCACCTGGCGATGATCTGCACTCCGGTGAGGTGGGTCTGGGTGCTGAGCAGGGCGTCCCAGCCCCCCTGCTCCTGGATGGCCAGCACCTCTCTCTCACCCCCCATTTTGCTGAGCACCAGCCTCATGGACTGCACTGCAGACCTGCACAGGGAGAAGTGCTCAGCTCCCACCAGGACCTCTGGCTTGGCTCTGGGTGGCTAGCGGGGCTGAGAGGACAGGGATGGAGCACCTGGTGTAATAGAGCTGTTCTTCTTGGAGCTCCATACAGATTTCCACCTCCTCTAGTGCCAGGTCCATGATGAAAACCACTTGAAAAAGCAGCCCCAGGAAAAGCTTTGGGAAAATCTTCCACTTCAACTTGTACTTGCGGATGGCCTGCAGAGCATCTTCCTGCAGGAGGATCTCCCCTATCGCCTCAGTTGCCTGCAGAAGACACCTAGACACTGAGATACCCTTGTGGCCCTGGGGAGATCAAGGCTTGGGGTGGGACCAGAAGGGAAGGGGGAACCTGGAACAGCTGAGAGCAGCCCCAGAGGTCAGAGAGGCCTCATCAAGCAACTCACAGCCAGGGAGAGGAAGCATGAGTCATCCTTGGTGGAGGTGGAGGTCTTAGGCAGTGGGTTGAGGAGCTTGCTGAGCAGGTCCCACAGCACCTTCTCTGCCAGCTGGGGATTGGGCAGCATCACCCTACGGATGATCGAGGAGCCACTGTGAGGAGACAAGGGTTCTGTCAGAGGGGACATCCAAAAGGATGGCTGAGCTGAAGTCCCTCAGGAGGGTCTTGGGTCGCCTTTCCGCATGAGAGGAGCCCCAAAGACTGGTGGGCCCTGCACCTGGTGTACGTCGGGGTGCACTGCAGCAGGCTGGTCACCACCTCACTGAGGTATTTGCCTGCCATCCTCTCCAGAGTAATTTCCAGGCTTCTGAGGGCTGCCACCGACCTGATGGAGGGCCCATTTCTATAGATGGCCCACACGATGTTCCGCACCTGGAGGGGAGACATGGGTGGGAGTGGGAATGTCAGCAGGGTGAGTGCAACTTCCTCCCCAGCTCCCACGGGGAGCTGCTTACATTCCTGTTGTAGTATGATGGCTGGAGATGGCATCAGTGCTGGCCAGGCACGGAGCCAGGGGAGGAACTGTCCCCCAGTGGGCTGGAGCATCAGCTCTGCCACCCACGGGCTACTCACATGCTCCTGCTGGAAGACCATTTGCTCCACAAGGGTGACCACCATATAGATAGCCATGTGGATGCTGTAGGGGTTTGCATCTTTCATTTTTCTGATGGCCATGAGGATAAGGTCTACCCCGTCGGAGGGCTGCAGATATTCCGTGAGTATCTGTGGGATGAAGGAGAAGGGAGATGTGTCACCTAGAGAGCAGCTTGCTGGGGGCCTTTGCCTAGCCCCTGCTCAGGAGCAGCAGGAGTCCCCACCATCCCTGTGCATCAGGTGTCCCTGCACTCACGCTGAGCCCTCTGACCAGGAGCCCAAGACACTTCTTACCAAGAACATTTCGCGGGTGCTGTGCCTGGGCAGCAACATTTCCCAGTGAAGCTGGAGCTGCAGCACCTCTGTGTCACCCAGCCCGGGACACCTGCCTGGGGAGGAGCAAAAGCGGGGTGCTCAGAGGGACAGTGCGGAGCTGGGGGTGCAGTCTGAGAGCAGCGGGCAGAAGAGTGGCTGGCAAAGGAAGGGGGCAGCCAGGCAGGGGAGGAGCAGATAGCCAGGGAGGGTCCAGGGCCATTGGGAGCAGGGGCGAGGGGAAGTGGCCTTTCAGCCTGCAGGCAGGCAGCTTGGGTCAGGTTCTCTCTCAGCAAGGAGAGGTGTCCCTGGCTGCCCATTGCTAGGGGGACCCAGCCCGACATGGCTTCTCTTACTTCTCTGCTGCAGGATGAAGGTGTGCAGGTGAGAGAGAGCTTCTGCAGCCTGATGGCGGGTCTCCATGTCACTGCAGGTGCCGCAGAAGGTGAGGCACCCCACCAGCATCCCCAGCATCTCAAAGCGGTGTGTTTCAGAGCACTCGTGCCCGCAGGTGATGGCTCCTGCAAAGCAGGGGCAGACCTGGGGGAAGAGAGGCAGGGCGGGCACAGGCTGAGCCCAGGCACACAGTGAGCCCTGGCTGCTCCCAGAGCAGCAGCTCAGGGCAGGGCAGGGCAGGGCAGGGCTGCCAGACCCAGGCTCCTGCCGGTGGCCAGGGCAGCCCTGGGAGAGAGCACGGACAAGACAGGGCAAAGACCCCTGCTCCCAGCCTCCTGCTGACTGGGTGCCCGGCTTCCCTGGGAGGTGCTGGGGCTCAGGGGCACTGGGGCTGCCCAGGCCAGGAGCTCAGTACCTGCAGCCCAGGGTAGTTGGTGATGAACCTGGTCAGCTGGGCAATCCGTGCCACGGCCCTCTCCTGCACCTCTCCTGGCTGGGAAGTGCTGAAGGGCAGCAGGAGCTGAGAGGAGAAAAGCTACTGATGTGGCATGGAGGTGGCAGGGCACAGCAGGGCAGGGCCAGGCTGCGGGGCAGTGCCTGGGATGGGCATGTGTCCCTCTTGCCCCCGCCAGGCAGGTCACATCCTGCTGCTGCCTCTGCTGCCTTCCACTCACTCCTCCCCCCAAAACTCCTCCTCTGCCCCCCACCCAAGGCTCTGGGCTGGCCACCTCCCTAGGGATCCGTGGTGGGGCCTCTGGGGTATGGTCCGTGGTGAAGGCAGAGGAGGAAAGCCCCAGGTCTGGGCTCCTCTTGCCAGACAGGCAGGTCCATCTGGGAGGGGCGTTGGGCAGGATGGGCAGAGGGCAAGGCTGCAGAGGGGTGGGGGGGCAGGGGCTAGGGCAGGAATAGAAGGGGCTCTGGCAGCAGTCAGGAGGCAGGGGCCTGGTGGGGGGGACATGGCAGGGAAGGAGGGACATTCTCTGTTCCCCTCCTGGCACCAGGAGCTAGGGGGGGGAGAGACACTGCTCAAGCCAGGGCTCACTGCATGTGAGGACCCCTGTGCCCAGGACAGACCTGAAAGATGGTCTGCAAATCCAGGACAGCAAAGTCACCAGCGCTGCATATCAGCTCCTGCAGCATGTTGTCCATCGTGGCCAGGGTCTGCAAGGGGGACAGAGGCTTGGGGGCAGTCCTGGAAGCCTGGAGGAGGACAGCCATGACCCTGCAGTGCCCAGGAAGGGGCCTTGGGCAGAGGGACCTCCCTGTGGTTCCCCCCCCATCATGGTTTAATGCTGGTCCAGCAATTAAACGAATGACAGATTTCCTTCCAGGAAAGGAAAGACATGGACAAGCCCATGGCATACCTTGGGGTACATGAAAGCCTCGGAGCCCTCCTGCTTCTCCAGCCGAGGCACGCAGAAGACGCTGGAGAAGCAGGCATGGAGGAGCCTGCTCAGCCTCTCCCGCAGGGGCAGCCCCACTCTGCTGCAGGGACAGAGAAGTGCTCTTGGGACCCGGCAAGGAGGAGGCAGACCCCAGGGTTGGAGATCTGGACTGACTCCACACCATGGGTGACATCTCAACCCCCATGACACTGACAATGATGTCAGGAGGGAAAACTTGGTGGTACCCCCTGGCCCTGCTGTCTGTCTCCCTCTTGGACCAAGGACTGGAGATGCCCCTACCTGGGACCTGTGCTCCTGGGGCCACTGGGCACCAGGGAGGCCAAAGTGGGGACTGGGGCAGGTACCTCAGGGAGGTGATGGCCAGCATGGCTTGGCGCTGCACCCTGGTGTCCAGGTGGTCGGTGGGCTCATCTTTCAGCACCTCCTGGTGTTGTCCCAAAAACACAGCGGGGTGGGACAGGTCAGGACGGGGCGGTCTCCCTTGCCCAGCAAGAGCCTGCGGGGCTGGCAGAGCCCACGTGCTCCCACCCTGGCCCCCCCTCCCCAGTCAGCACCCAGAGGTCCCAAGCTCCGTGGCAGGAAGGGCTGTGCCCATCACAGAGCCACAGGCTGGCCCGAGGGACCTGCAGACGTTGTTGAAAGTCCTGGCTCCAGGTGGGCCACCCAGGGGTCTCTGGAGCATCTCCAAGGACTGAGAACTGGAGCAGCGTTCATCAGCACCCCCCCTGCCTGGCCAAGCCCCCTCCTGCCCCCAGGGCTGTGCTGCTGCCCCTGCCCCTGCCTCAGCCTGCCTGCTCAGCCCCTCACCTCGATGGTGTCCAGCACCTCCTCCAGGCAGAAGGAAAACAGCTGCCACACAGTGGGGTGCGTGCCGATGGTGGAGCAGGTGGTGCAGATGGCATCCAGAAACTTCAGCTTTGCATCCTTTTGCTGCCAGCCGGAGAGGGGACAGATGGACAGACAGTGTCAAGGGGTAGAGACAGCCAGGGGAGCCCGGCACAGCCCCCAGCAGCTTCTGAGCATGGGATAGGGGCAGAAAGGGCGGCCAGGTGACACAGGCACAGCCTCGTGGAAGTGGCCATGGATACCTCTGGTCTGTTCCTGAAGATGAAGTCTCCGATGATGCTCAGGAGGAACAGAACTGCCTGAGGGATTCCAAGCAGGGCTAGGGGGCAGGCAAGGGGCGAAACTTGAGCCCTCTGCTCAGCTCCTGGGGAGCTCCCCAGCCCTGGCTCAAGGCTGGGACACTGCTGTCCCCTAGACACCCCAGGGGGGAGGGTGCAATGCTGGAGGGCAGCACGGGGAGGGGCCCCCAGCACGCCCCGAGTGAGGGAGGCGCTGGCAGCAGGGGGAGGGAGGGTCCCTGTCCAGGGATGCTGTGACGGGGCCGTGCTGCTGGCCACTGCTCCCTGGGAGCCCTGGTGCCAGCCTGGCTGGTAGGTGTGAGCCTGGGACCAGGGCAGCGTGGGGCAGGGTGGGCAAGGCAGGGTGGGCAGTCCCTGCCCCCCCGTGCCTACACACTCACCCGCCCACATTGGCTGGCCCTCGGTCTCCTCATGTGGCTCTGGCCCGGAGCTGGCAGCCGGGGAATCTCCAGTCTGCGTCCAGGCCTCCTTCAGCTGCCTGGGGGCTCGATTGTCCTCCATCCTGCGGGAGGGAGGGCATGAAGGGGTGACAGGGACCGCTGACCTCCCGGGCTGCCATGCCAGGGGGTGGTGAGGCAGGGGTGGCCACAGTCAGTGGGCTCTTCGCTCCCACCCTGTCCCAACACTGTCCTTTTAGACACTGTGGGGACAAGGCTGGGTGACACAGGGTGCGCCAAAAGCATCCCTCAAGCCCCCAGTTGTCCCCTCCCCAGGACCTCTCCGCCTGCCCCAGAGACCCACGGACCCCTCCTTGCCCCGGGGGGATGGGACTGACTCCCTCTTCCTCCTCCTCCCGCTATGGGGCTGGGGCTCATCTGTCCCGGGAGCATCCGTGGTGCTGCGGGGACCCCTCTGTCCCCTGTCCCCTCGCTGCCGGGTGCTGGTGCTGCCCCCACCTGTAAGGCGGGGCGTGCCAGGGCACAGCCCCCAACCTCTCAGCACTCCGAGCCTCTCTCCTTTTAATACAGGAGTCCCAGGACAAGCCAAGCGATCCCAACACTCTGAAGCTGTGAGCCAGCGAGTAGCCTCCCGTGCGCTCAGCTGCGGGCACCGGTCCGCAATTGTGAGTCCCCCGAGACGGTTGCCAGGACGCACGGCAAGGAACGTTCCAACGATGGAACCACTGGGGGGGGGGGAATGGGGGGGATGGCGCTTGGAACCATGGAATGGGGGAGAGTTCCATCCCCTGCTGCGGGCTGTGTAGACCTGCTGTGCCAAGGGCGGGGGAGTGGGAGCCCGGCCCTGGGAGCGAGGCGATGTCGGCGGCGTGCAGAGGCGGTGTGGGCGGAGGGGCCGGGGGGTGGAGAGGGGCTGGGGGTTGGGGACGGGCAGGACCGGGCGAGAGGCAGCGAGGCAGGCCATGGCGGCACTGAGCACCGTGACACATCCCTTGTCCCCTGCACTGAGCCCTGTGAACATCCCCCATCCCTTGAACTGAGTAGTGCTGCACGTCCCCTGTGTCCCCTGCACTGAGCCATGCCGCATGTCCCACCTTCTCTTGCAGCGAGCTGTGCTGCGGCCGTCCGGTGTCACCTGCACCAAGCCATAGTGCACACTCCCCCCAGCCCCTGCAGGGAGCCCTGTTCCATCTCTGCCTGTCCCTTGCACCAAGCCATTGCCCAAACCTCCCTGTCCCCTGCACAGATGCAGGTCATCTCCCACCCCCTGCCCCGAGCCACGGGGGATGTCCCCCACCCCTCGCACTGAGCCGCAGCACACAGCCCCCGGCCCTTCAGCTGAGCCATGGTGCATGTTCCCCATCCCCTGCACCAGCCGTGGTGCCAGGCCCCTCTCCCCCGCACCAAGCTGGGCTCCACAACCCAACTGCCTCTTGCCGAGCTACCCAAGTCCCATGCTTGGCTCGCACGGCTCCACGCCGCACCTCCCGCTCCCTCCATGCCAAGCCCTGTGCTGGCACACGCTGTCCTCGCCCATCTCACCCGCCTGCCACCCGCGCCCTACTGCCCACCCCGCTTTCCTGGTGCGGGGCCTTTCACACCCCCCCTGTGCCAAGCTCTGCCCCACATCCCCCTCCCCGGGCCAGTGGAGCTCCCCCCTGGGCCCTCTGCACCATTTCACCTTTTTCTCCTCATTTTCAGCCCAGGGAAAGGCACCAACCGCTTCCCCCTGCTCCCAGTTTCACCCTTGCTTTAGTATATATTTTTCCCAATTTTCCTCAGCTAGCTCCATAGACGTTTTAAAACTCTAGATTTGTGTAGAAACAAGGAACATTCATTTTTATTTGAAAATACAAACCATCTGAATTTCGGAAGGAATTTTAACTACAGATAATAACAGATAACAACATATTGATAACAGATAATCCCTCATCCCTCCCTCCTCTCTCATTCCCTCCCTCCTCTCTCATTCCCTCCCTCCCTCCCTCCCTCCCTCCCTCCCTAGTGTTGGGGCATCCTAGTGTTGGGGCTGCAGCTCTGACTCTGCCTGAGCAGAGTCCCCTCTGCGGGCCGAGTGCCGCCCCCTCCTCCATGACCCGGGCAGCAGCAACCGGAAGGTGGCCCTTGACTTTGGCCGTGATGCTTCGAGTATGTGGCGTGTTTGCAGGGCCAGGGAGGAGACCAGGGCACTGCTGTCTTTCTCTGCACCTCGGAGGACTGTGGAGACAAAGCAGCAGAGGTGAGGTGACAGCCAGGAGGGAGCCAGGGGGCAGGTGTCTTGGCTGGAGGCTGCTGGTCAGGAATATGCCCCTGCAGAAACAGCCCCCTCCCCATAACCGTGCTGGGAGGGGAGGCTCGCCCAGGCTGGGGGGGAGCTCCGTGCCAGGCTCCTTCCTCCTCCCGGCTGCCCCCACTCACCCCCTTTGACATCCTCCATCTCATTCTCCTGCAGCCGCCGGCCGAGGAGCCCTGGGGGGACACAGTGTGTCAGGGACCCTGCCACCCATCCCGACCTCCTGGGGAGGGCTTGCCCCAGGGTGCAGCATTGGGGAGGGGATGGGTGAGCCTCCTGCCAGCCCCACAGCTGAGGGGAGGGGGTGAAGAGCTATCCCACGGGTCCTGTGCTGGGACACAGGGACCCCAGGAGAGGGAGGGACCCAGGCCTGGTGGCTCACCAATGACCCTGACCGCCTCACAGCGCAGGAGCTCCTGGGGGCTCTGCAGGTAAGCCCGGCACCGCAGCAGGTACTCCTTGTTCTTGGTCTTCTTCCTGGACAGCTGCAGAGGGGAGAAGGGTGCAGGTCTGCTGCAGAGCTGCCCCTCACCCAGGGCCACCCTTCTTCCCCGCAGCAGGACACTCCCAGCTTCCTGCCACATGGCATCGGGATTTGGAGGGAGGAGAGGGCTCCCTGAGGACGCTGGGGTGCCAGCAGGGTGGCAGGGTCCCCTTTGGGACCCTGGGGGTGAGGGCAGGTTGGAGCAGAGCCTGCTCTGGAGGGGTGCGTGCAGCCACAGGGGCACAGCCCTCTGTCCCCCAGGTGGGCATGGGGCAGGGGTGTTCCCAGGGGGGTCGGGGCTGTGCTTACCAGGCACTCCCAGATCAGCTGCACCTGTGCATTCTGGGCCAGCTGCACCAGCTGCCCCCACTTCAAGAACCGTCCAGCGCTGTGGAGGGCTTCCTGGGAGGCCTGGTGAGCAGCAGAGATGTCACCACCACCGCCGGTGGCACAGGACCCTGTGTCCCCCCCTCTTGGTGGGGCTCGGAGCCTGTCCCAGCCCGTGCAGGGAAGATGCTCAAGCTGGGGGCTGATGCTGCCTCCAGGTTCAGCACCCTGGGGAAGATAAGGGTGGTCACCCTCTCTGGCTGGGAGCCTGTTGGGGCTTCAGTGCTTTGACCTTGGTAGCCCCAGACTGCTGTGGAGCCATAGGCCAGTCTCTGGGGCTGCAGGGACCCATGCCAGGGGCTGTGCAGGGGGAGCTGGATGCGAAAGGGACCCACTTCCCCATCCACTGGGGCAGCGGGGAGGAGAAAGGCAGCAGTGGGCAGGGAAGTGGGGGCTCTGACTGGTCCAGGGCACTCAGCAAGCTCTACCACCCGGTGACACACATTTGAAGGGTTTGGTGTCGGCACTACCCTGCCAAAAGCACCACTCGGGCAGGGAATCCCACCTTGGCCACAGCCTTGTCCTGGTCAAGCAGGTGGAACACCAACGGAAGCAGGCTGTTCCACACCTCCTCCTTCATTTTCTTTCTTTTACCTTGCATCAACCTCACCAGATGATCAAAGATTTGAATGGAGACCTTCCGCACAGTGCCCGAGTCCTGAGGGAAGAGGGGAGGAGGACCTCAGCCCCAACGCCATGGTGAGCTGTGGTGTGCTGGGGTCCTTGGGGCTGGGGACCAGAGAGGGACACCCTGCGGAGGGCTGGGGGTTGCTCATCGGTGGGGCTCAGCGTGGCTGCAGCCACCCTGCCACCACTGTCCCCCCGTGGCAGGGAGACTGAGTCGGGGCGCATTCAGGCGGGGTGTTTGGAGCCAGTGAGGGCAGCGATGGGGTCTGGGGGCTGTGGGGCAAAGCAGAGGGGGGGGAGGCTAATGGATGAACCCGGTGAGGGGGACACGGGGCTCTCCCCCAGCCTCACATCATCAAAGAAGGTCCAGAGCTTCTCCGCTATGTCCAGGGTGGTGAGGCTGCCCTCCTTCCCCTCCAGCAGCGGGAGCACGGCATCCAGCAGGGGCAGGGCCACGGCGCTGGTCTCGCTGTCAGCGTCCTGCAGCAGCTCCATGATGCTCGTCAGCAGCTCGAGGGTTTTCTTTGCTTGTGTGAGACACGACGCCTCCTTTGTGTAAAGCAGCGACCGACGGCAGGGCCGGAAACCCCCCCCTCTGCCAACACCGGCCTCACGGGGGTGACAGGGCGAGGTCCCGGCAGACTGGGCTCCCCAGCACGGCCACGGGAAGAGCAGGGCGCGGGGGGGGAGTGCAGGCAGCACTGGCTCCTTGCAGCCCCTCGGCTGTCCCCATCCCCACCAGACCCCCTGGGCAGGCTGGTGGGCCACCGGCGCTGCCTGCAAAGCTGCCCCACCTGCTAGCAGCCACCACCGAGGCCGCTGCGTTTCACCCCGGGGCTCAGCACCCCCTGGCCCGGCTCTGCAGACCCCGTGCTCCGGGGTGGTCGCTTTGGGGTGGCGGCAGGAGCCTGTTCCTCTCGGCACTGCTGCCTCCCTCCTGGCACGGCACAGCCGTGGGGCAGGGGGCCACGGGGGCAGCAGAGCTGGCAGCAGCCGGCACAGCTCCCGATGCCCAGAAAAGCCCCGGCCCCCGCGTTACCCACCAGCCGCTGCTCCCCCCCGGGTGGCTGTCCCGGCTGTCCCCTACTCACCGTGTCAGGCCTTTGGGTGAGCTTGAGGATGCCCCTGAGCACCAGGCTGGGCATCCCCCGGCACTGACTCTGCAGATACGTAGAGAAGATCCCCAGGGCAAGCTCCAGCAGCTCATCGCCAAGGTCGGGGCAGTCCAGCATCTGAAACACAGGCAGCGGGGGCTGGCTCCGGCCACCAGCTCAGGGAAAGGACGCCGGGGAGAGAGAGACCAAGCCCGGATGGAGGCAGCAGGGATTGTGGAGAGCCCCCGTGTCCCACACCACACGGGCTGCTCGCCTGCTCCTCCCCGGTACCAACCGGAGCCCACCCGCTGCCTCAGCTCCCCCCACAGCAGTGGGCACAGGAGAGCCGAGCGTTGGAGAGGGCTTGGAGAAGTGCCACCAGGCTCACCTCGATGAGGAAGACCATGGCAGCCGTCTCCCAGGTGGGGTTCTCCACAGCAAGGAGCTCCATCAGACGGTGGAAGATGGTGCTACGCAAAAGTCTGGAGTTTTTTGTTATCTCCCTGGCAGGGGGACGGAGGCACCATCAGGCCTGAGCTGGCTGGGCACGCGTCTTTGGGGTTTGCAGCAGTCTGGATATCACCAGTCTGCAGCACTTGGATCTCCAAGTGCCATCAGCACCAAGGAAGGGAGGGGTGCTCAGTCCCTGAGGAGTGTGGAGAAGGGGCTCTCACCTGGCGATGATCTGCACTCCGGTGAGGTGGGTCTGGGTGCTGAGCAGGGCGTCCCAGCCCCCCTGCTCCTGGATGGCCAGCACCTCTCTCTCACCCCCCATTTTGCTGAGCACCAGCCTCATGGACTGCACTGCAGACCTGCACAGGGAGAAGCGCTCAGCTCCCACCAGGACCTCTGGCTTGGCTCTGGGTGGCTAGCGGGGCTGAGAGGACAGGGATGGAGCACCTGGTGTAATAGAGCTGTTCTTCTTGGAGCTCCATACAGATTTCCATCTCCTCTAGTGTGGTAGTCAGGGTCCGGCGGCCGGAAGATCTCGCGATGTACGGAAAGGTAGGGTCCCCCCATGGTGACGTAGACAGGTAGAAGCACTATATAACACGATTTCACGCTTCAATAAACGCCATTTGCTTTCCACCGTATCGGTGTCTGTGTGCTAATGGCCCGTGCGACCTGGGGTTGGTCGCCGATCCGTTCCTGAATCAGGCCACCACGCCTTCTCGGAAGGCAACAAGTGGTGCCGAAACCCGGGAATTCGGGATTGTCAGCGGGGACCCGGGATCAAACCCGGGAGCCGGTGACGGACCCGGAGCCGAGGTCGGGAAGTCACCAGGAATCAGGTGAACGGTGGCCGGAGCGGCAGGACCAGCCCGGCGGGGAGGGCGCTCCCGGAAGCGTGAAGAGGATGGAAGCTCTTGTTAAGGTCGTATCGCAATTACATAAGCAGTGGGGATTGATTGTAAGGCTAAAGATTTTACTTTTGTTGTTACAAAGCTGTTGGAAGCTGGGGTTATTGATCAGCCGGTGGATATTCTCCACCCTGATGTGTGGGATAAGTGTATTAGAGCGCTAGCCGAGGAGGCAATGTCCTCGGGCAAAGGGAAAAACCTTAAGTTGTGGGGGAAAGTCATGCGGGCTCTGCAAAAGGCTTTACGAGCGCAGGAGACCTGGAAGGCAGCACGAGATTATTTGATGGTCGCCCCGAAAGTGGGAATTGGGGCAACCACACAGACCCTGTGTCCTCAGGACAATAATGATTATGCTGAATCTGAAAACCAGAGGGAGGGTGACGTGCCCCCTAAACCCCCAAGCCCCGACCCACTCACGGAGGGACAGAATCAAGCTAAATCTTTCTGGGGCGGGTTAGTCGAGGAAGCCAGGAGTGCCGCGGCGAAGTCAGAGTCCGTGAAAGACTGGATTAGACCACCACCCTATATGTCTCAAGATGGCGCTGAGCAAAAAAGGGAAGAGGGGGGCGAAGATGCCTTTGGCGGGAACAGAGAAGCTGCACAGGAGATAACAAGGGAATGCAAACAGGAGGGAGAGGAGATAAGGGAAAAGAATGGTAGTGGGAGTGATGGGGAGGAAAACAGGAATGTGAGCAAGAGGCAGGAAGCCAAGAACGTGGAAGAGGGGTGGAGAGTTGTTGAGAGGTGGAGAGCCAGGCGGGGCGAGTCAAAGGGGATGAGGAGTGAGGGGCGGAGAGCTGGTGAGGGGCGGAGAGCCAGGCGGGACGAGTCAAAGGGGAGTGAGGGGCGGAGAGCCGGTGAGGGGCGGAGAGCCAGGCGGGACGAGTCAAAGGGGAGTGAGGGGCGGAGAGCCGGTGAGGGGCGGAGAGCCAGGCGGGACGAGTTAAAGGGGGAGTGAGGGGCGGAGAGCGGTGAGGGGCGGAGAGCCAGGCGGGACGAGTCAAAGGGGAGTGAGGGGCGGAGAGCCGGTGAGGGGCGGAGAGCCAGGCGGGACGAGTCAAAGGGGAGTGAGGGGCGGAGAGCCGGTGAGGGGCGGAGAGCCAGGCGGGACGAGTTAAAGGGGAGTGAGGGGCGGAGAGCCGGTGAGGGGCGGAGAGCCAAGCGGGGTGAGTCAAAGGGGAGGGAACAGCCCACGTGCAAGGGAAGT
>JAJGQW010000035.1:2500-49279 GCA_020745705.1 Hemiprocne comata | reverse complement strand
AAACTGGTCAAGGGATTGGGAGTACAGTTTGTGTTCTCCTTTACCCCTCCAGTTCTGGGCAATGATGAATGGGTAAACAAGAAGACCCACCAGATCAACGCCTGGCTCCAAACCTGGTGCTGCCAGCAGGAATTTGGGTTTTTTGACCACGGTTTGATTTACAGGACACTGGGCCTGCTTGCAACAGATGGGAAAACCCTGTCTCATGGGGGAAAAGGGTAAAACAGGTTGAGCTGGAAGTCGTTGTGCAGCAGGATAGCTATGATATGGTTGCCATTACAGAAACATGGTGGGATGACTGTCACAGCTGGAATGCTGCAATGAATGGATATAAGCTCTTCAGAAGGCATAGGCAAGGAAGAAGAGGCAGAGGTGTGGCTCTGTATGTTAAGGAGTGTTTTGATTGTATAGAGCTTGATTATAGTGATTATAAATTTGAGTGTTTATGGTTTAGGGTGAAGGGTAAGGTGAATAAGGCAGATATTGTGCTTGGAATCTGCTATAGACCACCCAATCAGGATGAGGAGGAAGATGAAGTATTCTATAAGTGACTAGTGAAGTCTCGCAATCGACAGCCCTTGTTCTGGAGAGGGACTTCAACCTACCAGATGTCACAGCAGAGAGCAGGCAGGCTAGGACGTTCCTCAAGTGTGTGGAAGATAACTTCCTGACACAACTGGTAAGTGAACCTACCAGGGGAGGGGCTTTCCTGGACCTCCTGTACACAAGCAGAGAAGGACTAGTGAAGATGTGGTGCCTGGAGGCTGTTTTGGACTTAGCAATCATGAAATGGTGAAGTTTTCAATTCTTAGAGATGTAATGAGAGGGGTTAGCAAAACCTCCACCTTGGACTTCTGGAGTGCGCATTTTGGCTTGTTCAGGATACTGGTTGAGAGAGAGTCCCTTGGGAGACAGTCCTGAAGGGCAAAGGTGTCCAGGAAAGCTAGGTGCTCTTCAAGCAGGAAATATTGAAGGCCCAGGAGCAGGCTGTCCCATGTGTCACAAGATCAAAGGGCAGGGACGATGGCCAGCCTAGCTGAACAGGGACTTAAAAAAAAGGAGGGTTTACCACCTTTGGAAGAAGAGAAATGCAACTCAAGAGGAGTACAGAGATCTTGTTAGGTCATACAGAGAGAAAATTAAGAAGCCAAGAGCCCAGATGGAGCTCAACTTGGCCACTGACATAAAGGACAACAAAAAAAACCTTTTACAAGTACATTGACAATAAAAAAAAGAGCCAGGGAGAATTCTCCATCCCTTACTGGATGGGGGAAACATTTCAACCAAGAATGAGGAAAAGGCTGGGATACTTAATGCCTTCTTTACCTCTGCCTTTAATAGTCAGATCAGCTTTGCTTTCTTTTGCCTCATGGGTTTTCTTACTCATATATCCTCCCCCATCCTTTTCTGGGGAGGTAGGAGTGAGTGAGCAGCTGGATGGCTGTTTGGCTCTTGGCAGGAGTCAACCCACCACACCTTGCACATTATAAAATTCAGTGGGTTAGCCAAAGGTGTGAAGATTAAATAAAAGCTGAGTGTCACAGATTTTACTTCCATGCCCATGTTTAAACATTTCCTATAATTAATATTATAGTTATTCTCACAGTTTTCTCCCTTCCCTCATTTAACTTATGTTTTAATTCAAAGTAAACTGTTTTCCCAAATGGGAATGTTAAATCCTTATACTCATTGATTTTCTTGGCTAAGCTGGAAGCAGCAGGGTCAAAAAAAATCCCCTACATCTATAAACAAAAAAGAAAACTGAAAACTGGCCAATTACATTGAGAAAAAGGGATCTTGCATTGGAGAGAGTATTGAAATGAATAGCTAATTCAAAGCAAATATTCAGAACTGTGAATCAGGGACATATATACATCCAATACCAAAGATCTAAAGCCTGGAGTAAAATAGGTCTTAGGATAAAGGCTTTTTTCTAATAATTCTGTACTGCTTTTCTGACTTGATGGAGTCTATGTTTAAGCATGTGGAGAAGTCAGGTATTTAATTTGAGGCTGTGTTTTTCAGAGGCAGAAAAATTTTAACTATTACATAACAACTCCATGTCTTTTCATGAACACAGCCTTTGAGGGCTTCATTTGATATGAAGTCTATGCCAAAGTCAGAAGTTACAATCCAGTTTTCCAAGACTTAATCTGGAGCATTAGTCACAGACCTTTGCTGTATTGTTCTCTATGTGTCTATAATATCACATTTTATAGAAATCTGCTTCTTTTTGAGGAAGCCAGTGTGGAAAGTGAAAAGGCATTGGTATTCTAATATTATTTCTATCCATGAGAATATAAAACAAGAAAATAAAAAGAAATATAATAATCCTAATACTGGTAAGGTAATATTAAGGTTTTTCCATTGATTCAGAAAGATTATGTTTTCAACCACATCATTTTTAATAATGATTAGCCTTGTTTGTCTGTTTTGTTTAACCTAAACTGAATGTCAGTTTAACTGGGAAGTTGGATACTTTTTGTGAATGGGAAAAAAAAACAAAACAGTCTACAAAGAATGTTTTAAAACTATCTTTTAATTTTTTCCATCAAGAAGGAACATAGTTGTATTTAATCTGGGAATAATCTAAGTGTTAAAATAGAATATATTTTCGTTTGGAAAACATTAAAACTTCTAAACTTCTTAAAGGATTATCTCCTGTAATCTGTGTCTTTTTTATATGTACTGCTCTGCAGTCCAGCCTCTTCAAGTCCCAAGGGTTCTTTCATGCTTTATTTATTTCAGTTTATGAAGATTGAAGGCCATAATCAGAGAGCAAAAATGGTATTGTGTGAAAAGTGACCATTTAAATAGGCTCAACAACAAACATTAACATTACATACATCAAGTGACTAGTCGCAGATTAGATATTATTTTCCCAAATAAGTTATTAAAAAACTGCAAATAGATTTCAAATTTGAGGAACAATTTCATGCCATTGAGTACTAAAACTTTTGAACCAAAGTCCAGTCTCCTAGATTTCAATACATCATCTACATATGTTGACCATATACCAAAAAAAAGTAAAGAGCTATAATAACTGAATATTTTAAATGTATTTGAATATTAATCTTTTAAATTTAGTTGAATATTTTTTCAGCTTCTCTTGTTCAGCTGTACTCTCTGGTATCTTAAAATAAGATGATTTCAAGATCTGAATTGTTTGCGTCAGGGTGCCAGGAATAAAGAAAAAATCTTGTCTTATACTACATGTTATAATTTTTCACTTTTGCTAAAGCAAGTTAAACACAATCTGCTTGCTATAGATGGATTCTCAGTCAGAGAATGGCCTAGCAATTAATATGGTGAAGTTCGTAACAGGCATTCTTTCTTAAAGGTATGAGTTCATGACAAGAACATACTTCAGGCATTTTTTATTTATTTTTTTTTTCATTTCTTAGCCTAAGGATCAAAACCACAGAAGAATTTTTTTTTCTCTACAAAACTCTTTCCTGTTGTCTGGCTTTGACTAGATATTCCTCTTCAGAACTGGGGAAAAAGTCTGTTGAAACTCCTATGATCACCAGGAAAAACTATGCTTTCATAGAGTTGTCAAAGGTTGACTCAGATCGGCACTTAAACCAGAGACAGCAAGCTCTCATCCCCTCCTCCTCCCACCCAGGTATGGAAGGAGAGAGAGAAATAGGAGAGAGACTTAGCTGGATTGAAAACTAAATTAGACAGCTTTAATTACATGTACAATTATATACAAGAATGGTCAGGAATGTGCAAAAGCCTCTTGCCTCCCCCACCCCCAGCAACTCTCCGGCACTCTCCTTAGCTGTGAGCAGTCCCAAAAACTCTCAGTCTGCTGTTTTTGATAACAGCAGAGCAGACAGGGCTGTGAGGAGAGTTATGAGGGTCAGGGCTGAGCCTGGGGTCGACGGTGATGGATGGATGGAGTCCTCCCCGGACGACGGCCATGGACGTAAGAGAAGGGAAGAAGAAGCAGGAAGGAAGTTGTCTTCTGTGATCTCTGACCTTCCTCAGAGCTTACGTAGATATATGGAATGGAATACCTTTGGTCAGTTCTGCTGTCTGTCTAGTCCAGCTCCCCTACATGGGGGTCATAGATACGACTTTCCTGCCCCGGTAGCCTCTGTAGCAGCAGAGCTAAGAAGCGACCTTGGAGTCTCAGCAGTAACATAAACATTCCACTGTTATCAGCCCACTAGCTGGAACACTTGTTGCTAGTTAAAAGAGATCTTACTGAAGGAAAAAAAATCAGTAAAAGGAAAATTAGCTTAAACCTGGCTCAACCTAGGACATTCCACCCCTTATTCCATACCATATATTACATATAGGCTCTATAATTTTACCAACTGTCAAATTAAGGATTTTCCCCCAGAGTCAGATTACCTTGAGGTACATACTGTACTTCACCATCCTCCATCATCACACACCAGGTATGTCCAGGTTGCTGAGCAAAAGCAACACCAGAGATAGGTTTACCTTTGCCTGAAGCAGGATAAACCCAAACACTTTTACCCAACAGGTACACCTCAACGGTGGGTGTGTTGGCACAGGAGCAGAAGGAGCAAGAGGCACAAAACACTGGAGCAGCCATGTCTCCTGCAGGAGGAAATCCCCATGGCAGGGGAAGGGCTATGTGTGCATGTGTCAGAACTTTTTGGATGTAATTAAGTTACTTTATGTAACCTCTTTATGGATTAAGAGGAAATATTCTTTACATATAAAAGTAAGGATTTATTATTAATATAATTTAAATTTATAATAGTCTAATCCAGAAAGCATTACTAGTCCAGACAAAATTATTAGGGGGGGAGGAGGAAAAGGGAAAGGAGGAGAAAGATTTATTTAAAAAATATACTAATTATAATAACACAGTTAAAATTGTTTTACACACACACACTTACTAGTTTTTACCCCTTGTCCAGGTTCTCTTGCTCACCTTTCCAGTCAGGGTTGTCCAGCCTGGAGAAGAGAAGGCTCTGAGGAAGCCTTAGAGCAGCCTTCCAGTACCTCAAAGGTGCCTACAAGAAAGATGGGGAGGGGCTTTTTACATGGGCAGGTAGTGATAGGACATGGGGCAATGGCTTTAAACTGAAAGAGGTGATATTTATATTAGTCATTTGGGAGAAAATTCTTTAGTGTGAGTGTGGTGAGACACTAGAACAGGTTTCCCAGGAAAGTTGTGGATGCCCTCTCCCTGCCAGTGTTCAAGGCCAGGCTGGATGGGGCTCTGAGCAACTTGGTCTAGTGGGAATTATCCCTGCCCATGCAGGGGGGTTGGAACTATATGATTTTTAAGGTCCTTCCAATCCAAACCATTCTATGATTATGTATGATTCTTGCGGCGGGAGCATGGACTAACGCACCACGACCAATGTGATCAAGCAAAAGCTGTTTATTGTAAACAAATGCCTTGCTATGTACCTCATTGCCCGGTACATGCACTGTAAGCCACCCTACTATTGGTTAAATGCTTTTGTCCACACGAATAATGCTCCAGTCTGATTGGTGCACTGTTACTGTCCATACGCCTGATTGGCTACTAGCCCTAAGCACACAAAGTTCTTACATAGCATGATCTCAGCAACTTTGCTATCACGTTCCTTCTTCTGCATGTGGGAGTTATTTCTCTTCTGCTAGCTTTCTTCTTTCCCAGCTATAATTATCCTTCCGTCGGCCTTGAGATAACAGTAGTCAAGCTAAAGTCTCAATAGCAGAATTAAGCTTTTATACCAAAGGCTGGATTGCTCACATGCCCATGCTCTGCAAGAAAATCCTCCACAAATTCTCAGAGTCCTAGGCTCAGTGACTTCAGACAACTGGTTGTGGGGTTATGTTACGGCCAGTCATCAGTCTCCAGTCCTTCGCCAGGAGAAACATGATGCTATTATTGATAGTTTCTTTTTCCACCCTCTAGGATCTGCTTGGGACCGTTTCTATGTCTTTGCTAATGTTTTACACATCTACTCTTTCTTTGTTGGTCCAAAACTCCATGTTACAGATGAATTTGTGGTTTGTTTTATGTCTGTTCAATACTGTTTCTTTGTTCAACTTGTTACACATGAAAATCAGTTTTGTCCAGTTCCCATCTGAATTTCTGTAGATGACCACAGGTGAGTTGTTTACAGCTGTAAGGTCTATAGTGTTAAGCCTGTGGATCATGCCTTACTGTCTCATGCCTGTGTTTGTCTGTTCCACATCCTCTCTTGCCACTTCTGAAAGCCTCTGTTAGTGTACCAGGGCTGCATTTTCCTACAGTACATCATTGTGTTAGAATTGTATCTAGTTTCTCACTCTACATGGAAGAACTGTTAGTTTCAGTTTTAAGAGTTAGGGAACTACCACCTAGGCCATGCTAGTAATTATTCAGATAACACCTAAATAAGGCTTGTTCCTAGGTTCCACTTAAATGAAAGAATCAGAGTTCCTTCTTCTACTATGCTCAATACGCAATAGTAGCTAGAGCTCAAGCTGAGTGTCTCTGAAGAGAGTTCCCACCTGTTGACAGTTATCAGATTTTATATGCTCCATAGGTTGCCTGATTTCCTGATGGCACTTCTGCTCATCTGAACCTATTCATTGAGTCTGGTGTCTTCTCTTCTGATTTGCTCTCACAGCCTCCAGGCACCCTTTTTGTCTGTGTCTTGAGAGATTTCCGTATCTTTTTTTCACAGAATATCCTGTAGGCGAAGTTTTACTTACACTTCCTTACCCACCAGTTACATTTCCATAGGTAAAAACCAAGACAAAGTACAATTCATGTGTCCTAAGGCTTCATTTGCTTTAGTCACCAGTGCTAAGCTCTGGCATGAACTAGTCTCTCAGTACAGTTTCTCCTCTCTGTACAAAACTATGGCTTTACTATACAACCATATGCACAACAAATTAGCCATAGACACATGATCAGGAAAAAAAAAATCTGTAGCAGTTTAAACTAAGTAAAACAAAGCAGCAGGCAGGTCAAGAAAAGTTAAAACAGATCAGACACGGTAAGCCTCAGTCCTGAGGTCTTAAAATTTCAGTACCAATCCTGTGGTTTGCTACTTGCCATGGTTATACCGTATACTGCAAAGCTAAAGAGTTACAGTTATTTAAGTTGTCTAAGCTCACCATTTCAGTCTTGGTTGTGTTTAAACTGTGTGAACTAAATTTTTTTAACCTGTAACACTTAAGTTGCAGCAAGAAGCATATAGCCCCTCGGGACAGTTAGTTGAAATTATGTTTGAGTTCTTGCATTTTAAATGACTTACTGTCATATACTTTTACTTTGGGGTATTTTCACCTCTAGGTACACGTCTCACTTTATATTTCAGAACAGACTTTTTTACTTCTGAAGATTTTGCAACTAATAAATAATTTCTGCCAGGAAAAAAAAAAAATCCATAAAAATTCAGCACCCTGGAGAAGTCTCCAACATATAACAAAAGTTCATAATGGGTATTGCATACTGCATTTATGCCTGAAACAGAGAATATTTGGAAATAATCTTTTATGTAATATAGAAAAGCATGATGGTAATATGACAGGGACATTTACTGCCACATATTTCATTTAATGAGCCTTGCCCTAAGAGATTTCTCAATAGCTCCCAGATTGTTTACTTAATAAGGGAGGCAATGCTTAGTGTGTTAGACATGTTATCAGTTTCTCAAGTTAATATCTAAAATGTTTATGCCAGCCTTTAATATTTTTGAAAGAGAAGTATATTATAATGTATTTATCAATACTTACTATGAAAAAATGCTTTTCAAGGTAGGAATAATCATAGAATCACAGAATCACAGAATCATAGGGGTTGGAAGGGACCTCTGAAGATGATTGATTCCAACCCCCCTGCTGCAGCAGGAACACCTAAGGCAGACGACACAGGAATGCATCCAGACAGCTCTTGAAAGTCTCCGGAGAAGGAGACTCCACAACATCTCTGGTCAGTCTGTTACAGTGCTCCATCACCCTCACAGTAAAGAAGTTTTTCCTCATGTTGAGGTGGAACTTCCTGTGTTGTAACTTGGTGACATTTCCCCTCGTCCTATCACAGGGCACCACTGAAAAGAGACTGGCCCATTCTTATAATCTACCCTTCAGATATTTATAGACATTAATAAGGTCCCCTCTTAGTCTTCTCAAGACTAAACAGCCCCAGATCTCTTAGTCTTTCCTCGTATGACAGATGTTCCAGTCCCTTAATCATCCTCATAGCTCTCTGTTGGACTCTTTCCAGTATATCCCTGTCCCTTTTGAACTGGGGAGCCCAGAACTGGACACAATACTCCAAATGTGGTCTTATGAGGGCAGAGTAGAGGGAGAGAAGAACCTCCCTAGACCTGCTGGCCACACCGTTCTTCGTGCATCCCAGGATACTATTGGCTCTCTTGTCCACAATGGCACTTTGCTCTCCCATGGATAACTTGTAGTATCACAAGGGGATAACTTTTACTGGACTATGTGTATGTAGGCAGTTCAAACTGAACAAAGATGTTATGAATCAGATTCTGATTTTTATTTAATGCATTCCTTAGCTTTAAAATATAGTGATATATTTGCATGTAAATTGTTTTGGTTCATATAAAAAAATTAAGATAAATGCCTCATAATTATGTAGAATTATGAACCATAGTTATATACACTGGTATTAATAAACATTACCTAAAAATCATGAGGAAATAGAAATGATTTAACTTTTATGGAAAAAAAATCTCTGTATGATTCTGAATGGATTAAAGTTTCTGAATCTTTCTTCAGGTCTTCTAGATTTCTAGTTAAGAAAATAAGAGAAAAAACACTAGAAAGAACAAAAGTCTCTGAGAAAAACCCCAACATTATAAAGACTGTAAAGCATTCTTAACCCTCCTACAAAAATATCTAAGGTTGTGACTCCCTAATTATTCCTTTAATATAGTCTTTGTTAGTATTAATCTAAGTAGGTTAAAAATAAGTATATTATATTACATTGTAAAATCCAGCTATGTCCCTGAATCATTATTGTTGCCTTTTAAATATGAAATTAAAACTTTTTTGTCAGTTAGCAGAAATATATAGACTTTATTTATGCAATAACTATCACCCATGTTTTATTCATTTGTAGCTGTTACTATTTCCAACATAGTGATAAAATGATGGATTAAAAAGTGTGTGCATTGCACTTGCTGTTTTTCTGTTCTTTCAACAGATTATCCACTAATATACCTCATTCCACTTAGAATTAGACTGTTATATTACTTCTATTTTTTGATCTCTGAGGAAATGAAGGAATTTGGAGTTTTAAAAGCACTAATAAAAATATTTAACTGCTGAATGATCTTGGCAATCATATTTGGTGTTTACAAGTTGTTTTAAAGAAACAGTGTTTAGTAGTTGGTTGATGTTATCACTCTTCATAAGCCATTTGGAATCTATTCTATTTCTTATTTAAATTATTTGATATACCAACAGAAAAACTTGCCTGGAGCAGCTATGAAGATTTGCTTTGCTGTAGATCTTTAATGAGGTTCATTTTCAAAGAACAGATATTACTTTAAACTTGTCCAAAACCAGAGGTATCCTGTAACAGCCTGCAAGTATTAGAGGATGAGGAAAAACAACATAAACTGTCCTGGTTTTAATTAGATCTGCATTTGATCCCTTCATTGATGGTCAATGTCACAATTTGTTTACTTTGATTTTCCACACTTCTAATGCTGCAATTAATATATAGATGTTTAAGTGTGTCAATTTTTGCATTGACAACAAGAATAATCTTCAGGTTTCCCCATTAAGCTTAATTAAATTAATGTTATCCCCAAACCGTAGATAAATAATTACATATGCTTGATGATATAACTACAATATATGTGTAACTTCTATTCAAGTCAATGAGAAGGAAATGTGATTCTGTCAGTATTTAACACTGGAACAAGTTTTAAAATATATAAATATTTGGTCCATGTTGTCACCTTGTGTAAATAGAGATATTACTAGAGATACACAAATTGACACTATGTCGAGGACTAACCTCTACGTTATTACGTTATTTTCAGTGTTATATATCAAGAGCTGAAATCCTCTACTTTATTCAATGCAGGCGGGAACACAATGAATACTTGTGGACTACTAATTCCATTTGGTTTATTGTTACATACAAATGCATAGAATTTGTCTTTTGGTTTTAAAAATTATTGACCAGCCTATGAACACTGAGGTATTTACTTTTATTGAGTATTCAACTATTCGTTCTTTGAAGATCAATCATCAAGTTTAAGCTATATCCTTTATCTTCTATAAACCTACTACAATAAAATGCAATTACAGAGTAATTATCCTACAGGTCACAGGGAAAAACATATTTAGCAGCTGTATATGAGTTTCTGAAGTGGCATTTGTGTTTGGATAATCTAAGATATGCCCTGTGATTGGCTGATCTAAGATATACCCACATTCAGAGAACATGCAGCTGTGCAGTGCAAAGACTATGTACAACAAGTAGCTGTACTTGAATATATAATGATTCAGTATCACACATGGGAAGACTGAAGCAGAAAACACACAGAATTCTTTAGAAGATTGCCTTATTTAAACTAATTATATAGTAAGAGATAATACATTGCATAGGATGCTTATTTGCAGGAGCAAAGTGTGATGAATGGCGAATCAAAGGGCAGAGCTCTTTGCCTACCAGGGAGAAGGGAGGACCTGCTCTTGGTAAGTACTGGTTCTGATTTGGTGGGGTATACTTAGCCAGGGACACAATGCTGAATCTGTTCCTCCCTGTTTTATTGTTCCCATTCTTGTAGGGAAAAATCTTTTTACCATCTATGTATTCATATTTATATACATATGTATCGGACATTTTACTTATTTTGGATTCATGTTCTCTGTACTCCCTGTTACTGGTTCTACTGAGATCTCATGTTTAGTTCCCTTAACTGACCAGTAACTGAACAACTATGATTTTTGTTGCTACTCTGGGGCCCCTTAATGTCATCCTGTGGTTGTGCTTCCAGGAGTTTCTGCCAAAGTATCCACTGATAAAAAGCTCCTGGACAGTTTTCAAAGATAAAAAAAAAAAAAAAAAAAAAAAAAAAAAAAAGAAAAAAAGGCTCATTGAAATGTTTCCTACTAGCTCACTTCTAGGATATTTCTCTAAGTATCTGAAGAAAAAATTGCACTATAAGGTGAAGCGACAAACCCTGGATTAAAAGAAGTTGGCACTTTTCTCACTGTATTCTCCTTTTACTCACCTCATAAAGTAACTTCAGCATCATCTAAGGTTGCTTCAGAAACTGTTACCACAACAGTTTACATACAAACTACATTTTCAGCTAGCAATAGAGGAAAAATAGCTAATTTATCTGTAAGTACTTTTGAATGGACAGGAATTTGGTGACATTTAGCTTAATATCTGTGTTATAATTGTAGGACAATGTAATATTTACTATTATTTGCCATTGTTTCCTGCTCTGTGTTGAATAGCTTGTGCAATTTTAATTTCTGCACAACTGACATATTAGGTTAACTTGTATACAAATAAATCTACAGAAATCTGATTTTTACAGAAGTTCTGAACTTAGTATGAAGATGTTGAAGAAATACAGAAAATAAGAAATAATGTTTATCTCAGAGGTTGATTTGAAGTGGGTTATGTCTATACAGAAAAGAATAACAACTAATATAGGCTTCTAAGGAAAAAAACCCAACTTTTCCTCTACCAAAAAATCAATTGTAAAGAAGCATCTGTCTTTAAGATTAAATAAAAGAACTAAGCAGGTTTGGTCTTGTGTAATATCCTTATTTTTTTGTGAAATAATATGCAACAAGTATTCACACATTCACTTTTGAAATGTGTAAGTGTACATGGATGGATTATAGGCAAAGTCTACTGAGTTGATAAATTATCCATCTCTGAAAGCAGAGTACATCCTACATCAGCTCTCCAAACAAAACAACTAGCAAAGACTAAATTGCATAACAAAGCCCAGTCCAGAATAAGAAAGCAGTAAATTATTGCTCTGTTGCCAGAGGCATCTTGGTTTGTTTATGTTAATAAACCAATGTGGATAATACTGCAGTGTCAAGGGTCATTTTCAGAATGTAAAAATCCTTCTTCATCTGATATTAATGTTTTTACCAAGAGCCCTGATGTGAAATTAATTCTCACTGTGGCATCAGTATTTAATAATTCTTTAAATATATGAGGCAGATTTTACCCCTGTACAAAGGGCATGCACAGGGTTTATACAATACTTCAGTATTGAGTTGGACAGAGATTTTAAATCATATTCAGTTGATACACTGGAATAGTTCTGTATGACAGCACATAACCAAACGACGCAAATATCTGGAAGGAAAACAAAATTCAAGCAACCAGTTTAATTAGACTAAAATTATTCTAAGAATAACAACTCTTGTGGTTAATTTAGCAATCCCATTACTGAAGACATCTCTTCCTGTTTGTACTGACTGCTACTAAATAGGAAGTGACCGTGCTGCCCTTCCTCTATGCTTCTTCTATACTCCTGTTCCCATGCAGAGCCACCCTCAACTGCAACCTCCCTGCGTGATGTGGCTGACTGGTACTTTGTATGGAAGTATTCTTCCTCCATGAGCTATGACCTTGCCATGTTGGATTGTTTTCTTCCACTATGAACCATGAAAGATCATGGAGAGGCTCATCTTGGGTGAGCTCTCATGGCAAGTGCAGGACAGTCAGGGGATCAGGGCCAGCCAGCATGGGTTTATGAAAGGGAGGTCTTGCTTGACCAACCTGATCTCTTTCTATGACCATGTGACCTTTTTGATGAGGGGAAAGCTGTGGACATTGTCTACCTGGACTTTGGTAAGGCCTTTGACACCATCTCCCACAGCATTCTCTTGGAGAAGCTGGTGAATCATGGCATAGACAAGTGTACTCTTCACTGGGTAAAAAAATGACTGGATGGCTGGGTCCAGAGAGTTGTGGTAAATGCCGTCAAATCTAGTTGGTGGCTGATCACCAGTGGTGTCCCTCAGGGCCCAGATTTAGGGCCAGTCTTGTTCAACATCTTTATCAATGATCTGGATGAAGGGATTGAGTGCACCCTCAGTAAGTGTGCAGACAACACCAAACTGGGTGGGATTGTCGATCTGCTTGAGGGAAAGAAGGCTCTGCAGAGTGACCTGAAGAGGCTGGATTGATGGGCCAAGGCCAATTGTATGAGGTTCAATAAGGTCAAGTGCCGGGTCCTGCATTTTGGTCACAACAACCCGAGGCAATGCTACAGGCTTGGAGAAGAGTGGCTGGAAAGCTGCTCAGCAGAAAAGGACCTGGGGGTGCTGGTGGACAGCTGGCTGAACGAGAGCCAGCAGTGTGCCCAGGTGGCCAAGAAGGCCAACAGCATCCTGGCCTGCATCAGGAATAACATGGCGAGCAGGAGTAGGGAGGTGATTGTGCCCCTGAACTTGGCACTCGTGAGTCTGAACCTCAAGTACTGTGTTAATTTCTGGGACCCGCACAACAAGACAGACATTGAGGTGCTGGATCATGTCCAGAGCAGAGCTACAAAGCTGGTGAAGGGCCTAGAGAACAAGTCATGCAAGGTGCAGCTGAGGGAACTGGGGATGTTCAGTTTGGAGAAGAGAAGGCTGAGGAGAAACCTCATTGCCTTCTACAACTACCTGGAAGGAGGTTGTTGGGAGATGGGTGCTGGCTTTTTCTCCTGAGTAAATAATGACAAGACCAGAGGGAATGGTCTGAAGTTGCAGCAGGGGAGGTTTAGATTGGATATTAGGAAGAATTTATTTACTGAAAGAGTGGTCAGGCACTGGAAGAGTCTGCCCAGGGAGGTGGTGGAGTCACCATCCTTGGAGGTATCCAATAAATGTGTAGATGAGGAACTTCAGGGAATCCTCTAGTGGCTGAGGTTGTAGGTTGTGTGTTTGTGGGGGTTTTTGGGGTGTGGCCAGAATACTACAAATATTAATGTCTGTTCTGTAATAACGCATTTGTGGTCCCAATGGGGCGCAGAGCATTTACCCATAGCATTGATAACTACCTGAATATTATGCAAGGACCAATAATATAAACACTTAACATCTTAAAAATGCTTTCTTCCCTATATTTTGTAATGGAAATCATTGTTGCTCTTGTTATTTGTTTGGAGTTACCTGTTAGATTTCACCATCTTCAAATGGTTTTAGTATGACAGTTGTTAGCTGTATGCCTCTGCTGCAGAAGCAATACTGTAGATTACAAATGACATTTCAAGTTTGGATTTGCCTTCCTGACTTGACGTCATTCTTTGAGAGTCACTGGAAAAACCCAAGACTAGAGTCTCCAGTGGACTTAAACCACTATTCATTTCCGTTCATTGTACATAATCTTTATCATCCTTTTCAGGAAACCCTTCCAGGGAAACAGTCTGGTGAATACATATGAATGTGCACACATACACACAGAGAATTTTCTAACAATTGCTTAATAATTCAGCTTCTAGTTTGATCTAATCATATATATGGGACATAACCATGTATAAGGAAGTAGACTGTATAAGGAAGCCTCAGTAGACTGAGGCTTTATCATTAACTCACTTGTATTCAAAATATACCAGCTGTGAATTTCAGTCACAAAAAGAGGGTAGGGGACAATAGCAATAATCTGCACCAGAGCTCCCTGAACCCTGCTGTGTTTTCACAGCTTATGATACGTAACTGTTGCTGGTAACTAAAGCAGGGCAGTAACTCCTTCTTGGTGCTTGACAGATTTGTTTGGTAGAGGTAAGAAAATGTTCTCTTTTTGCTCATAGTTAAAAGCTAGGCTTAAAGCACAAGGATTATTTAATGATTTATTGGTTCCTTAATTTTGCTTATGCAGAATTAAAAATAAACACTCTTTCTTCTTTTCACATTTATTTTACTTGAAATACTGTTTTATGAATGTTTTATGCCTGACAATGCTATTTTAGTAGTTAGTTCTTCTAGTATCCCTTTTATCATAGAATCATAGAATCATAGAATCATAGAATATGCTGAGTTGGAAGGGACCCATCAGGATCATTGAGTCTAACTCCTCTCCCTGTGTAGGGCACCCCAAGAATCACACCATGTGCCTGAGAGCACCATCCAAATGCTTCTTGAACTCAGGCAGGCTTAGTGCTGTGACAAATTCCCTGGGGAGCTTGTTCCAGTGCTCAGCCACCCACTGGGTGAAAAACCTTTTCCTTATATCTAACTTAAAACTCCCCTGATTCAGCTTCCTGCCATTTCCCCGAGACCTGTCATTGGTCACAGGAGTGAAGAGATCAGTACCTGCCCCATCTCTTTCCCTCGTGAGGAAGCCATAGACTGTGATGAGATCACCCCTCAGCCTCCTCTTCTCCAAGCTGAATAATCCAAGTGACCTCAGCTGCTCCTCATAAGACATCCCTTCCAGACCCTTCACCGTTCTTGTGGCTCTCCTTTGGACACTTTCCAATAGCTTAATGTCCTTTTTATATTGTGGTGCCCAAAACTGAACGCAGTACTCAAGGTGAGGCCGCACCAGTGCAGAGTGAAGAGGGACAATCACGTCCCTTGACTGGCTGGCAGCGCTCTGCTTGATGCACTCTAGGACACCTCCTGGCTGCCAGGGCACACTGCTGGCTCATATTCAGTTTGCCATCAGTAAAGGTTCAGGTTGGTGTTTGCCAAACAGAGATCATAGTCCCAAGTTCGGTGCAGACTTAGTTTGCAGATCTTAATCTCTGTTTCTCTTCTTTTTTTTTTTTTTCTTTTTTTTTTTCCTACACCATAGTCCTTTGTTTCTATAAATAGCATACTGGGCATACAGGATAATGAATGACAAATCTATAATCTCATTTATTTGAAACATTATTCTGTGTGCTGAGTCAAAAGAGACTGATGCCTAGAACTGATAGCACATTGCTTTTTCTTTGAGTATTGAAGGATTGTAGTGTGTTGGTATGACACATTGCATTTCAGTTGCTAACCATGTTTTTCTCACCATATCTACTTGTTTGAGAAATACAAGATAATTAGGAAGATAATTATAATGAAAAAATAGCTGTCTGATAATTAAAAAAAGACTTAAAGTATATTTCTGTTGCACTACATAAGCTATACCATTATTCACTTGTCATGTGGAACATAAATAGATATTGATTTATAGAAAACACTCTATGATTTATGTTTTAGCTTCCAGATCTCTCTATCACCCTTCCTTTGTGCTGTTGCTGTAATTGAGATCATCAGGGATAATGAACCAGTAAATCCTATCCTGAAGAAAAAGGGCTGCTTCTAAACATAGAATTTAACTCTGAAATATGTATATGAAGTGTCAACACCAATGTTAATACTACTAGATAAATGTTATTAAAGCAAAGACTGCAAATTTCGTTGTAATAGGTAGATCTAATTATAATTTAAGCATAACAGAAATATATTTCTCCAAGATCAGTCATGGTAATCTGACTGTGTTATTAAAGATATTTTTCCAAAAGCATTTCTTAGAACACAAAAATTACAAATCTTTATATTAACTATCTTTTGAAATCTCTAATGTTAACTACAAAAACATTAAAAGATTAGTGGGAAGACATATAGGAAAAAAATGCCCTTTAGTTATCAAACCCATTGAGATAAAAAATGGGTATATTTCAATATAAATTGATCATAAAGGAGTTATTTCAATGGCTATGCTCATCCTCCCAAAAAAAAAATGCCTTCAAATGCCTCCCTGACTAGGGAAAACAGGGACCCTTTCCAGAAGGAGGTAACAGGAGACCTGGTTACCAGGGATATGGTGGAGGCTGAGGTACTCAATGACTTCTTTGCCTTAGTCTTCACTGGCAAGTGCTTAGGCCACACAGCCCAAGTCAAATAAGGGAAAAGCAGGGACTGGTAGAATGGACTGCTCGCTATATGAGAAGAGCAAGTTTGAGTGCACAAGACCATGGGACCTGATGAAATACATTTGCAGCTTCTGGGGGAACTGGAGGATGAAGTTGCTAAACCCCTACCCATTATATTTGGGAAATTGTGGCAGTCTGGTGAAGTTCTTACTGACTGGAAATGGGGAAACATAACCCCCATTTTTTAAAGGGTAAAAAAGGAAGACCAGGGGAGCCACAAACCAGTCAGTCTCACCTTTGTGCCTCTCAAGAACATAGAGCAGATTGTCCTGGAAATTATGCTAATGAACATGGAAAATGTGGAGGTGATTGGTGACAGCCAACATGGCTTCACTAGGGGCAAATAATTCCTGACAAGTCTGCTGGCCTTCTATAAGAGCATTACAGCTTTGGTGGATAAGGGAAGAGCAACTGATGTCATCTACCTGGACTTGTGCAAAGCATTTGAAACTGACCTGCATGACATCTTTGTCTCTAAATTGGAGAGACATGGACTTCATGGATGGACCACTCAGTGGTTAAGGAATTGGCTGGGTGGTTGCACTCAAAGAGTAGATGTCAGTGGCTTGATGTCCGAATGGAGAGCAGAGACAAGTGGCATTCCTCATTAGTCAGTATCTTTGTCAGTGACATGGACAGTGAAATTGAGTGCAACCTCAGCAAGTTTGCTGATGACAGCAAGCTGTGTGACATGGTTGATATGCTGGAGGGAATGGATGCTATCCAGAGGGACCTTAAAAAGCTTGAGAGGTGTGTGCATGCCAACATCATTAAATTCAATAGAGCTAAGTGAAAGGTCATGTACCTGGGTCAGGGCAATCCCAAGCACAAATACAGGTTGGGTGGAGAATGGATTGAGAACAGTCCTGAGAAGGTGGACTTGGGTTTGCAGGTTGATGAAAAACTCAACATGAGCCTGGAATGTGTGCTTGCAGCCCAGAAGCCAACAGTATCCTGGGCTGCATCAAGAGGCGCCAGCACATCAAAGGAGGTGATTCTTCCCCTCTACTCTGCTCTCATGGGACCCTACATGGAGTAATGTGTCCAGCTCTGGTGTCCTCATTATACGAAGGACATGGAACTCTTGGAACAAGTGCAAAGGAGGGAAAAGAAGATCGTCAGAGGGCTGGAACACCTCTCCTATGCAGACAGTCTGAGAAAGTTGAGCTTGTTCTGCCTGGAAAAGAGAAGGCTCTGAGGAGGCCTTAGAGCAGCCTTCCAGTACCTGAAGGGGGCCTAAAAGAAGGATAAAGAGGGACTTTTTACATTGGCATGCAGTGATAGGACAAGACGGAATGGATTCAAACTGATTAAGAGTAGTTTTAGATTGGATATGAGGAACAAATTCTTTCCTGTGGTGAGGCACTGGAAGAGGTTACCCAGGGAATATGCAGATGCTTCTTCCCTGGAAGTGTTCAAGGTCAGGTTGGATGGGGCTTTGAGCAAGCTGGTCTAGTAGAGGGTATCCCTGCCCCTTGCAGGGTTGGTTTGAACTAGATTATCTTTAACATCACTTCCAACCCAAAACATTCTATGATTCTATGATTCTGTGATATGGAGAGCTGGTAATGTTTTACAGGCATTCACAACGGATAAATTTTGAATTCTAAACCTGTACCTGATAGTAGCTTTGCAAAATAGACTATTCCAGGTATTCATGAATTTATAAATACTTTTTTTGTGAATGCTAGATTGAGAAATCAAAGCTTTTCCAAGTTTAATCACACATAAACTGTTCAATCTTTATATATTTTTTGTTAAAAGGTAAATAAAAATGTTTCGCCTCAATGATTTATTTAGTCCACATTTTACATATCAAAAATGAATGTCATGGATTTCTTTTTTTAAAAAAAACAACAAACAAACCCAACCTGCTTACATTGAAATATCTATGAAGCTGTCAGAACAGCCATGCATTTCTCATAACAGAAGAATTACAGGATCAGGATGAAATGGTGCCTGTGAAATATGTCAACACCAGCTATGAAAAGTCTAAAGCATAAGTCCTCTTTCTATCCAACCTTGCATGTAACACATTTATTTTTATGGTGCCATACTGATCAAATTTATTTTAAATTCTCATGTGTAGTTCTCTTCAGTTCTACTGAAGTCAATAGCTGCGCATCAAATTCTAGAAAGACAAAATTTAGCTTAGTTCATGAAGTATAAGTGTAATATACTGCCATGGATGTTGAAGAATGTGGAATATTCCTTTGGAAACATTTTGTTATAATTGTATAGCAGTAAATTATCACAAAAAGAACAGACAATTTATTTCTATGTGAAAATACAACCCATTACAAATAGAATAAAAGTCTGTATTTGCCTTTATATCTACTCAATGAATATTTAATGAATGTACTCAGTTTGTAACTTCAATTTAAACTGTAAATTATTACTATTTCTAGGATATAAGGAACTTTTTAATATGTTAGAGTAGTCTTTGCAACAAGTTTTAATGATAGTTGTATTTATTTTTTAATATTTGAAATAAATACATAGCATTCAGTGGAAACTGAAATATATTAATTCATTTCACTATTATTTATCTCAATGTCTTTAGTCACAATCTATTTTTCCTGCTTAAAAGGGATATGGTTGTTCCACAATTCTAAGGAGGAAATACACAAATGCTGTTGTGTTTACTTCACCAACATTTCCTTGGAAACTTTACCTACTCTTTTTTTTTTCCTCAGATAACCAGAAAAAAAAAAACACAAACAAATAACAACAACAACAACAACCAACCCTAAATTTAAGAACAGTAATTAAATAAATAATTTGCCTATGAAAGAAAAATATCTGAACAATAAAATCCGAGAAAAAAGTTGTAATGATAATATGGGAAGTGACTTTCTCAGTCCATGTATAGTCTGTGCTGTAGAGGGGTTTGTGTTTTTTTGGTACTTTCTTTGTTTTGTTTTATTGTTTTTTTTTCTGTTATTGATGCCTTTAAAAGGGTGATTCTGCTCACCAATGTTTAGCCTCCAAAAGCAAGGCAGATTAGATAGAAGTGATCCTCTTGTTCTTAAGCATGAAATCGGTTACATTTCTAATGTAGAGATTACTTGTGTAAGTACATACTCAAAAGACATAAGCCTCCAGGAGGCAGTTGATTTTCCTTGTTTTATATGACTATCTTAGATAGAATCAATCAATGTTTGAAGGTAAATCTCTCTCCCTTAATTATTGAGAGATCTAGATGAGAACTGACCTTTAATGGGATTAATTTTACATTATTTCAGATGTTTTATTTCAGAAATCATTCATGCAGTCTAAGATAGTTATCAAAACTCTTGATTTAATGAAAATTTTTTGCCTCTTCCACTTAATTAATCCTTCCATCATAATTTTTTTTTTAGATTGAGCTGAGTATTTCTCTGAAAGTATATATTTCTTTCTTTTGATGATAGAGGGAATATAGAAGATTTAGAACAGACAAAAGGCAGAATTAGGGAAGATTAATTCCTCCCTCAGTCATTTGTTTTTCTGGAAATTTCCATTTTCTTCCATCATTCACAGAAAAAGTTGCAAAGCTCTACCACAGATCTGAAGTAGAAGGAATGCAGAAGGAAAGAGCCATCCATGAGATTTATTCTGTAATATCACATTTTCTTTCCTTCCCATCTACCTCTTCATTTTTTATGAGATACAGGATGTACCTTATTTTGTGGTATTGGAGCTACTGTATCAGTATCTCCCCTGGACAGTTTTGCATGTACATGAGTCAGAGATCTTGATCCAGAAGCCTTAGGAGAAATTTAGAATCAGAAGATATATGGCCTTTGCAAATGCTGGGATATGGTGTGAATTGCTTTGTGATGTTGGTTGACATGGAAATAGAACTATCCACAAGAAAAGAAAGTTCAAATCAGCTAGCACTTAATCATCTTGGCTGAAACTCCAATGTTACTTGCTGGTTCACAAAGATGTCTCATGTCCACATTGCTCAGAGCTGAACGTAGTCTGAAGAACAGAAGACTCAGGGGAGATCTTATTGCTCTCTAAAACTACCTGAAGGGACGTTGTAGAGAAGCCAGTGTTGGTCTCTTCCCCCAGATAATTAGCAATAGGGCAAGATGAAATGGGTTTAAGTTGTGCCAGGGGAGGTTTAGGTTGGATATTAGGAAAAATGTCTTTACTGAAAGAGTGGTGTGGCATTTAAATGCACAGGGAGATGGTGGAGTCACCATCCCTGGAGGTGTTCAAGAAGTGTTCAGATGTGGTGCTTCAGGATATATTTTAGTGGTTGTGGTAGTTTGATTACAGTTGGACTTGATGATCTTGAAGGGCTTTACCAACCTGAATGATTCTATGATTTTATTATTTCAAAAACTGATAGCTGCCTCTACAGGAATTTTGCAGTACATTAGCAAGCTATCTCACAGGATAAAGCCAAGAACATGTGTTCCATGACATGAGTATGATGTGAGGGTATCTAAGGTTGTTCAGAAGTGTAAAGTATCCTGAGATGACTCTCAGGAGCCAAATCAAGTGTGGATTTAGCTATATTATCTTACCACAAATAATTGCTCTTGCAAGTGGTCCGGGTTTTGTTTTGGAGAGAACTAGTTATTCATTGGCATTTTGAGCAGAATATGTTGGGAGTGATTTAATGTTGTAGGATTTTTCAGTCATTAGCTTGACACCTGTTGGCTTCAATTGCTCTAAGGGATACAGTCTAATGGTATAAGGTAGATATCACAGTCAAGTGGCATTGAGTTCAATTCAGTATAGATATCAATAGATACTTTCATTCAAAAATCTGAGGGAGACCTAATTTATCATAGTACTCTAGAGCATCCATAGAGAAGAAAGGTGCAGGAGGAACTGGGGGAGAGGTGACCTGGTGAACAAAGTGCACTGCTTGAGGGAACACATGTGTGCACAGATGATTACCTTCCATTCTTTTGAAGCTGTGACACCATGTAGTCAACAACAGTGAATGCTTTAAGAAGATTGTTGGATATTCCTCATATAACAAAGCAGCCTACATAAAAAGTGCAGCTTCTTACCACTTTTTTAGTAACTTATATAATACTGTAGATGGAAAATTTTGCTTCAGCGTCCCAACAAATTTTAGGAAAGAGCCATTGTAACTTTGCAGGTATTCAGAAGTCAACAGTTAAAATGAAAGTCAGTGAACAGATTTATATTCAACAGCACAATTTCGAATGTTAAAAATATGATGCAAAAAGATGTTTACTTCTAACTAGATATTCAAATTTATTTAACTTGCAACTAACAATGTTAATCGAGGCCTGAGTCCAAACAGAAGGCGATTTTTTTCTGAAAATGGAAAAAAATATAAGACGTAAACTTGTTGAACACAATGAGCTGTAGTTTAAAGAGAAAAAGCATTGTAACTGCTTTCAGGAGCAAAATAATCAGTGATATGGAGAGACACAAAAAAATAATGAAGAACAAACAGTTGAAGACAACATTCCTACATGTCACTGGGAACTGAAACACCTTCAGGGATTTATATAAACTTTTGTAGGTTTAAATGGCATTTACTTCACTGCTGATACTTGTTTTCACCCTAATTTATCTTCTCCCTGAACAAGACTTTGCCTTTCAGTTAGAACTTATGGTTGTACAATCTTTGCAGGATAAATGGAAAGAACAGTTTTTTGAACACTTTCCAGTCACTGAGAGGCTGAGAGGATGATGAGGAAAGACTGTCTTAAACAATTAAATAGGCAGAATGACATATTTGAGAACAACTTCAACTATTACAAGAGTATAAACACTAAGATGAAAAGTGGACAGTTTAGAGCAGTCTTAATGAGATTCTTGCATATAAACTGCATGTAAGAAGGGGGGAAAAATGGATCGTCTAGAAATCTGTT
Organism: Hemiprocne comata; assembly: GCA_020745705.1. Lineage (NCBI taxonomy): Eukaryota > Metazoa > Chordata > Aves > Apodiformes > Apodidae > Hemiprocne > Hemiprocne comata. The sequence continues at coordinate 26,592 of JAJGQW010000035.1, read as the reverse complement.
TGCTAAGAGGGAAAACTTAAAGGAAAAGAGCTATCTAACCTGTTAAATGCATGAACTGCATTCACAAGAAAGTATGTAATAGCTGTACCAGCCTTTCATAATCAAATCAAAGTCTGTCTTAAGGTCAATCAGAGTTCTTTATGAAACAAACAAACAAACAACACACACACATACACAAAAAAACCCCCCCACAACAAACCAACCAACCAACCAATGAAAAACCTTACAGAATTTATATTATTATTTACTTTTTCAGCTTTTTATAGAAAAAATAAAACAACCAACAAAACAAAATAATAAAACAAAACAAACAAACAAACAAAAGTTCACTCTATCCTTACTATTTAAATGGTTTGTGTTTCATTTTCTATCATGAGATGGGCTTTGTATTTCCTTGATTGGTCAAAGTAATTTCTTCTGTCATTTTTAAACTTAATATCTTTTAACACTGGAATAAAATTTTCCAAATGAAACCTCTGCAGTATTTCACAGAGTGAGATGAACATGCCTCTAACTGAACTAGAAATAGATACTATTTTCTAAAACCTCATGTATAATTTTTAGCTTTGCGTGTTGATAGTTAATGTTTATATAGTAATACTTTAACATTATGATGTTGTTTGCAAACATTCTGAATTCAAGAGGCCTTTGGAGCCCTCAGTTCTTTTCACTCAACTCTGCAAGTACAGCTTTGCTTTAGATCCTTGAGGTTTCACAGTTTTTTATTGTATCAGGTTATCCAGTTCTCTGTGGATCTGAATATTTCTTGGTGTCAAGAACATGTCTTAACTCTGTGTATTCCTACTTCTTATACTAGGACCACAAACTATAATATACATCAACTCTGTCTCAATGTAGCATCCTGAAAACCTTCAAGAGGCTGCCTCCCTTCTAATCAAAGATTTATTTTCTCCTTAGCTACTATAGTCTATACTTTACAGTTCATGTACTATCAGAGCCTTCTCCAGTTTATATCAACATCTCTTATTTGGCACTGTATCATAATCTTAATTTAAATTCTGATAAACCACTTTTCCACTTTTCCATTTCTCATTTTATTTTCTCCAAAACATTTATGAAAGAATCATCAGAAGATCTGCTAAGACATCTCATGTAATATTTATATATATAATGTAGCAAAACAGTAAACAATAAAGATTACTTTAGCTTAAAATCAGAGCAACTGCATTAACAAGGCAGTGAATCTAGCTTACTATGCAAAATTTTCTAAAATCTATTTGGAAGGCTTTTGTGGGGAACAGACCACAGCTTTCCATATACTTAATAATCCTGGACTGCATCAAAAGAAGTATGACCAGCAGGTTGAGGGAGGCAATTCTACCCTTCTACTCTGCTCTTGTGAGACCACACCTGTTATACTGTGTCCAGTTCTGTGGCCCCCAACATAAGGAAGATATGGAGCTGTTGGAGTGAGTCCAGAGAAGAGCCACGGAGATGATTTGAGGGCTGGAGCACTCCTCCTGTGAAGACAGGATGAGAAATTTGAGGTTGTTCAGCCTGGAGAAGAGAAGGCTCTGGGGTGACCTTCTAGCAGCCTTCCAGTACCTGAAGGAGGCCTACAGGAGAGCTAGGGAGGGACTTTTAAAAAGGCATGTAGTGATAGGACAAAGTGGAATGGCTGTAAACTGTAAGGGAGCAGATTTAGAGTAGATATCAGAAATAAATTCTTTAGTGTGAGGGCAGTGAGACACTGGAACAGGTTGCCCAGGGAATTTGTGGATGCCCCCTCCTTGGTACTGTTCAAGGTCAGGCTGGATAGTGTTTGGCCTAGTGGGAGGTGTCCCCTGCCCATGGCATGGGTGTTGGAACTAGATAGTCTTTAATGCTCCTTCCAAACCAAACCATTCCATGATTCTATGAATAAGCTTTTGTAAAGTCATGGCTTCTGCAATTGTGTAGAAATAGACTCAGCTCTGGGAGAGGAGTTGGTAGATGCCTATACAACAGAAGAGTTACATGTATTACATTGTAATTTATAAGAGCCAGCATATTAAATGATAACTTAAGGTTCTGAGACTGAAATATGGGAAAGGAAATACAATGGAAAGAGGTGTTAGAAACTCGGTTGCCTGAATGAGTTTACCCTTTTCACAGAATCACAGAATCACAGAATTATAAAGGCTGAAAAAGACCTCTGAGATCAAGTCCAACTTATGACCTAACACCACCGCATCGACTAGACTAAGTGGCACTAAGTGCCACATCCAGTCTTTCATTAAACACCTCCAGGGATGGTGACTCCACCACTTTCCTGGGCAGTCTGTTCCAATGTTTAATCACTCTTTCTGTGAGGAAGTGTTTCCTAATATCCAACCTAAACCTCCCCTGGCACAGCTTCCCAAGGGACTTTTCGAACCAGCATCCTGAATAGAACAAAGTCAGCCCTCCAGAAGTCCGAGGTAGAGGTTTTGCTGACGACCCTCCTAAGTTCATGTATTGAAAATTCTATCATATCATGGTCACTGTGCCTAACACAGCCTTCAACCACCACATCTCCCACCAGCCCTTCCCTGTTCATAAACAGCAGGTCTAGTAGGTAACTACCCCTGGTAGGCTCGCTTACTAGATGCAACAGGAAGTTGTCATCCATACACTCCAGAAACCTCCTGGATTGCCCCCTTTCTGCTGTGTTGCACTTCAAGCAGACATCTGGTAAGTTGAAGTCCCCCACAAGAACAAGGGGTAGTGAATGTGAGACATCTCCTAGTTATTGAAAGAATGTCTTGTCAGCGTTTTCATCCTGGTTGGGTGGTCTGTAGCAGACTCCCACCAAGATATTAGCCTCATTGGGCTTCCCCTTTATCCTTACCCATAAACATTCCACCTTGTTGTGTCTAACATTGAGTTCTAGGTAGTCAAAGTACTCCCTAACATAAAATGCTAACCCATCACCTCTTCTTCCTTGCCTATCCCTTCTAAAGAGCCTGTAGCCATCCATTTTAATACTCCAACCATGTGAATCATCCCACAGTGTTTCTATGATGGCAATTATATAACAGTTTCCCTGCTGCACAATAGCTTCTAACTCCTGTTTATTGCCCATGCTATGGGCATTGCCATATATGCACATGAGCCGAGCTATGGATCACACCTCCAACACCGGTATGTCACCACAAGGCTTACCCCTAGCAGTCCTGGGTTCATCCTCCTCCCCCTCCAATTCTAGTTTCAAGTCCTCTCAAGGAGGGCTGTTAACTCGTGCAAGAAGATCCTTTTCCCAATTTCCCACACTGAGATAGGTGCACCCCATCTCCTGCCAGCAGGCTCAGTATTATTTATATTGATCCATGGTCAAAGAAGCCAAAGTTCTGTCGGTGGCACCAGCCCTGGAGCGAGGTATCAATCTGTGAGATTCTCCAGTTTCCTCCTTCATAATTTCCTGCACCTGGAAGGATGGAAGAGAAGATTACTTGGGGTCCCAAGTCCTGGAGTAGTCTTCCCAATGTCTTAAAGTCATTCTTGATTCCCCTCAAACTTTTTAAGGATTTCCTCACTACCCATCTGAAAGATCAGTAATGGGTAATAAACAGAGGGGCATATCAAGTTAGAGACTTTCTTTTTAAAGTCTGTTACCCAGGCCCCATGAAGGCAGGCAGTATACCTCCCTATGGATGGGTCCGGGAATCACCAATGACTGGAGTAGTCATTGTGAGTCAACAACTTCGTGATTGCCTGCCATTAGCATCTAAGTAGCGAGTAAGAAAACATTTGTTATGTGGTTCCCCTAGGCCATTTGCTGTGGCTTCTTGTTTTTACCACCCACCACTGCCTAGATGGTGAGCACTTTCTGGGGTATAAAAAAGATTCACTTCCCTCTAAACCCACTAAGTGGGATGAGACAACTACCTAAACCAAGAACTTAAGCTTTCAACCAAGGAATTAGGGAAGTTATCAAATTATAGAGAATTTAGCCATTCAGATTACTTAGTCTTAGCACTTGTAGAAAAGGAATGTAATGTGTAATTAGATAATTTCTGCCTTCATCATTTTTCTTATTAGTTTTATGCAGATAAGAACTTTTTGTATACCTGATTTCCTATTTTTTATCTCTAGCAGCCAATGTTTGGCATTGATAACACTACCTGGATTTCCCTCTGTTATAGGACCCTAAGGTAAATAATAGAAACTGATCTTTTTCTTTGTTTGTTTACAGGAGTATTTGGCGTCCACGAACCACATGCATTTGACATCAACCTAACCTGAAGCAAACAAATAGAATAGTTCCAGTTTCTAATAGAAATTTAATGGATGGTATTAGACAATAGCTTATATGCCATTTTATCAACTTCTGTAGGAATAAAATCTATCACAATTTCAGTAGAACGATTATATAAGGATATGTGAGAAGATTAGGTTTGAAAGATCAAGATAATCTACAACACACACAGAGTAAGAAATTATAATTTTATGTAGGAATTATTTGGAACCATGTAGTGAAATGCTGAAAATTGCAGGTATAGTTTATTTCTAAACCATAGATGTTGAATATAAAATAACCAGTGAAAAATATTGTATTGGGCTCACATGGCAATGTTTTGATAGTAGGCAGGGACTCCAGGGTGGCTTCTGTGAGAAGACACCAAGAGTTGCCCCCATGTTTGACAAAATGGACCCACTGCTGGCCAAAGCTAGGCCCATCAGTGATGCTTGTGACACCTCTGTGATAATATATTTAAGAAAGGGTATAAAAAAACTGTGCAGTATCTGTCAGAGAATGGGGTGAGAAAGATGTGAAAGAAACAATTCTGCAAACACCAAGGCAAGAGAAGAAAGAGGGGGAAGAGGTGCTCCAAGCAGAGCAGAAATTCCCCTGCGGCCTTTGGAGAAGACCATGGTGAAGCAGGTTGATCTCCTGCAGCCCACAGAGGACCATGATGAAGCAAATATCCACACTGCAGCCAATGGAGGACTCCACACCAAAGCAGGTGGTTATGTTCTGAAGGAAGGTGCAGCCTATGGAGAGCCCACGCTGGAGTAGTCTCTTGGCAGGAGAAAAAAGAAGAAAAAGAAAAAGCAGTTGAACCACTATTGAGTCACTAGGAGGTGGTGATTTTCTTCAGGCCTGGTATAATTTGAATATTTATGTATATTTTACCAGTTACTGGGAAAAACCCCCCACGATATTCAGTTTTGTTAATAAATGCTATTCAATATGTGGCATGTTAACTGTACTTCCCTTGAGCTTTAAATTTTTGAGTGATGTGAGTTCTGGTCACCTGAAAGGACCTCTATTCCTTCCATTGCTGCAGCAACAGAGGAGGTGTTAGAGTTAGCAGTCCCTTTGAATTTAAATATCCAAAGGTGAGTTAAGGTGAGTTCAGTTGAGGGCCCTTCTCACTGTGGTTTTATAGCCCAGATATACTCATCTTCAGAGAAACAGCTGAAGATACATATTTCATCATGTAGGCACCATGAGTAATGATTCTGAATGTTATAACAAATTTTATTATGATCCACTGTTGAAAAACAAAAAACAACAACAGCAAAACAAAACAAAAAAAAACAACAAACCAAACTCAAAGTGTTATTTGGTTTAGAGAGTATGATGGGTGCTCTTCACATACACCTACTGAGACATCTGCGTTAGTCAAATATAACATGTTTCTCAGTATGGAGAATTTATTACATTGTCAAAGTTAGTGAAATGTCTAACAGAAAATAAAGACAGACTTGATTTGAAAATTTGAATCTATTTTATCTCAGTTTTGTTTCAAGTTCTTCATTAAAAAAAAGTGTGCAAGACTCTTCCATTTGCTCTTTTCTCTATTTTGCAGTCTTATAAGACAAGAAAATATTTTTCTAATCAAAACACATTGAGAAAATTACTGGTGTCAGTTATGTTCACATTTCAAAAATATGCAACATCAAATATCTATATGGTTTAACTCTTTAGCTAAATGTCCTTTATATTTACCAGAACAATACAAAGAAGCCAGAGCATATTTTTACACCTTTGTCAGACTATAAGAGATAACCCTGAGAACAAGAAAAACTTGAGAGTAATTTCTTCCTCTGAGCAATTTTAGGTTGCTTTTTTAAAGTTAAATCTTTTTTAAGGGCATCGCACAGCATTTCATGTGAACAGGACATGTGGGAAGGGTGCAGCCCCCCTCTTGGCTCCAGAGGTATCTTAATTAGTGGTCATTGCCTTCACAGAAGAGCGTTAGCTATGGCTTCCACTGGGGCAAAAACCGTTGCCACAACTGTGGTAACCCAGGCAGAGGTCCCACACAGACATACTGCTGTCCAGGCCTCTGGCTGCAGGTAATGCCTAAGCTTGTCGTTCATATCAGATGACGGCACCGACACTAGCTGTGTGAGCTGTGAGCAGATAAATGATCTACTCAGCATGGTTGCAGAGCTGAAGTAGGAGGTGGAAAAGCTAAGGAGTATCAGGGAGTGTGAGAGGGAGATGGGCAAGTGGTGTAATGACCTAGCCTCCCTGAATCAGGCCCAACAGCCAGGCAGGGCTCATGATGCAGAGCTCTCTCTGTCCTCCGTCTGCCTGGCTGAGTGCAATGGCCTACAGGATAGTAAACAATGGCAGCAAGTTCCTGCACGGCACAAGCGGTGTGGTGGGTGTGGCCCTCGAGTAACTTCCACCTCCCCAGGTGACCTTGCAAAATAGATATGATGCTTTGCATGGGGAAACAGTGATGAGGATGATGGTTCACCAAACTTGGAAGTGCTACCAAGCAGAGTCAGACCACGCCTTGCATCAGAACCACTTCAGTTAGGAAAAAAAATGGGTCCTTGTCATAGATGACTTGCTTTGAAACGGAAAGGACAGCCCTATATGCAGGCCAGACCCACTTCTTAGGAAAGTCAGCTGCCTCCCTGGGGCCATGATTAAGGATATATGGAGAAAACTCCCTACCCTAGTTCAGCCCTCTGATTACTACCTATTACTGATATTTCAGGTAGACAGTGATGAGGTAACAAGAAGTCCAAGGGTAATGAAGAGAGACTTCAGACCCTGGGATGGCTAGTTAAAGGATCAGGAGCACAAGTAGTGTTTCCTATCCCACCAGTTACAGGGATTGATGAGGGGATGTTTTGGTTTAAGCAAGCTCTTTGCTGATTTTTTTCTTCCTTTCAGTGAACTTTTTAGCAGTGCCAGTGGACTCAAGGTCACTTCTGGCTGTCTGCAGCCTCCCCCCCCACTGCGGGGGAGCAGATTAGACTGAAGGCAGGATCAGCAAACCAGCCTATTCCCTTCTCATAATATTTTCTCTATTTGGCTTTCAGTATAGGCTAATATATCGCGGAAGTCAAGCCTCTCGTTTTCCTTTTTTCTCACTTTTCTGCTTACTGTCGCTTCTATCGCCCTCTCTTCGGATCTCTCCCTCTGTTTTTTTCCATTTTTCCTTACAGCCGACACCTGAGGACCCCATCTGTGTGCCCGGACACTCCCCCCTTCAGCTGGGACACCGGGAGAGTGGTCAGGGGAGGAGGGAGGGGGTCGGGTGTTGCACATCCCTTTGCAAATATATATTCCCTTGTCACCGATAATTAAAATAAATCTGTTTCACTTTTCAACCCAGAGAGCCTCTCTTTATCATTTTTCTCCCTCTTTCCCTACCCTGGGGGAGGAGGGGGGGAGGGGTGAATCGAGAGACTGCCAACTCGGTGCCAAACCGACACATGGGATAAACAGGAAGAGCCAGCAGATTAACTCCTGTCTCCAAGACTGGTGTAACCAGCTGGACTTTGATTTCTTTGATCATGGGTTGATCTACGGGACAGCAACCATGCTGGCAGCACACAGCAAAGGGTAAAAAGGATCCTGGGACAAGAGTTAGCAGGGCTCACTAAAAGATCTTTAAACTAGATTTGAAGGGGGATGGGGATGAAACCAGGCTTACCAGAGAGGAGCCTGGGAGCTGCATGTGTGTGCTAGCAAGGTCTTTCAGTCTGTTGTTGCAAAGCAGGTAGAGGATGGTGATCCATGTGGTAGTGAAGACATGAGGGGCAGTAAAAGGTTGGTAAGTACAGAAATGTCTGAGCATGGTCAGGTGGGAGTTAGGGCTTGTCCCCCAAATGATGGTAGGACAATTAGCCCAGCTGAAGTGAATCTACACCAGCATGGGCAAAAAACAGGAGGAGCTGGAGGCCATTTTAGAGCAAGAAAACTATGATATAGTTGTCATCACGGAAATGTGGTGGGGAGACTTGCACAACTGGAGTGCTATGATTGATGGCTACCAACTTTTCAGAAGGGATAAGCAAGGCAGGAGAGGTGGTGGGGTTGCCCTATATGTTAGGGATAGATTTGAATGTCTAGAACTTAAGGTTGTGAATTACAGTGTTGAGTGTTTATGAGTAAGAATCAAGGGGAAGGCCAATAAGACAGACATCATGGTGGGAGTTTTAGACCCCTCAACCAGGATGTAGAGGCTGATCAAATATGTTATGTCTTACTGTTTTGTCTTTTAAAACAGATTATTTCTGTGATGCTTCAGCTTTAAAAGATAACACAATTTATTGAATAAAGACACAGCTAATTACTTTCTTCACAGAATCACAGAATAGTCGTGGGTTGAAAGAACCTTTGAGATCACTGAGTTCAAGTGAAAAAAAAAAAACCCAAACCAACAACCAATCAAACAAAAAAGCCCAAACAAACAAACAAAAAAACCCCCACAGAACACAAAAACACACCTCAAAAAAACCCTACAAACACACAACCTACAACCTCAGCCACTAGAGGATGCCCTGAAGTTCCTCATCTACACATTTATTGGATACCTCCAAGGATGGTGACTCCACCACCTCCCTGGGCAGACTCTTCCAGTGCCTGACCACTCTTTCAGTAAAGAAATTCTTCCTAATATCCAATCTAAACCTCCCCTGCTGCAACTTCAGACCATTCCCTCTGGTCCTGTCATTATTTACTCGGGAGAAAAGGCCAGCACCCATCTCCCAACAACCTCCTTCCAGGTAGTTGTAGAAGGCAATGAGGTTTCTCCTCAGCCTTCTCTTCTCCAAACTGAACATCCCCAGTTCCCTCAGCTGCACCTTGCATGACTTGTTCTCTAGGCCCTTCACCAGCTTTGTAGCTCTGCTCTGGACATGCTCCAGCACCTCAATGTCCTTCTCATAGTGAGGGGCCCAGAAATGAACATAGTACTCGAGGTTCAGACTCACAAGTGCCAAGTTCAGGGGCACAATCACCTCCTTACTTCTGCTAGCCATGTTATTCCTGATGCAGGCCAGGATGCTGTTGGCCTTCTTGGCCACCTGGGCACACTGCTGGCTCATGTTCAGCTGGCTGTACACCAGCACCCCCAGGTCCCTCTCTGCCATGCAGCTCTCCAGCCACTCTTCTCCAATCCTGTAACACTGCCTGGGGTTGTTGTGACCAAAATGCAGGACCTGGACTTGGTCTTATTGAACCTCATGCAATTAACCTTGGCCCATCGATCCAGCCTGTCCAGGTCCCTCTGTAGAGCCTTCCTACCCTTGAGCATATCGACACTTCCCCCCAGTTTGGTGTTGTCTGCAAACTTACTGAGGGTGCAGTCAATCCCCTCATCCAGATCATTGATAAAGATGTTGAACAAGTCTGGCCCCAAAACTGAGCCCTGAGGGACACCACTGGTGACCAGCTGCCAATTAGCTTTCCATGTACTTCACTCCAGAATCTTTCTGAACAACCCTGCAATGTTTGAATAAAATGCAAGGCTGCTTTGGCCCTGCAACCAACTTTTGAAAATTTATTTTAACACTTAATATTATTCTTCTATATATGTAATTTTGATAGCTAGCTGAATACATTGTGTCTGAGCTTATCTTGGTTATTTTTGTTCCCCTCTAAAAAATACCAAATACAAGCTAGCTGCCTTCTGTACATCTATTCCTGTAACTAACTTACACCGTAGAGATTAAAATATCAATGATGTATTTTTTTAAACTGATTGAATTTTCTTTGGGTATACCTGAACAAAAGAGATGTTGATATTTGCCATAGGTGAGCATTAATTTTTAAATTGTATTTCATGGAATCACGGAATCATGGAATTGTCAGAGTTGGAAAGGACCTCTGGAGATCATCCAGTCCAACTCCCTTGCTAAAGCAGGATCCCCTAGAGCACATTACAGAAGACTGCATCCAGACAGGTCTTGAACATCTCTAGAGAAGGGACTCCACAACCTTCCAGGACAGCCTGTTTCAGTGCTCTGTCACCCTCACTGTAAATAAGTTTTCCTCATATTTAAATGGAACTTCCTATGTTCCAGCTTGTGCCAGTTGCCCCTCATCCTGTCACTGGGAACTGCTGAAAACAGTGTGGCTCCATCCTCCCTGCACCCACCCTTTAGATACTTACAGGCATTAATAAGGTCTCCCCTCAGCCTTCGCATCTCCAGGCTAAAGAGTCCCAGCTCTCTCAGCCTTTCCTCATAAGAAAGATGCTCCAATCCCCCAATCATCTTTGTTGCCCTCCTCTGGACTCTCTCTAGTAATTCCCTGTCTCTTGAACTGGGGAGCCCAGAACTGGATGCAGTATTCCAGCTGTGGCCTCACCAAGGAAGAGTAGACTGGGAGAACGACATCTCTTGGCCTACTGGCCACACGCTTCCTTATGCAGCCCAGGATTCCATTGGCCCTCTTGGTGGCAAAAACACGTTGCTGGCACATCTATAATTTACTGTCTACCAGCACTTCCAGATCCTTCTCCTTGGAACTGCTTTCCAGCAGGGCCACCCCTAACCTATATTGGTGCATGGGGTTCTTCCTCCCCAGGTGCAGGACCCTACACTTGCCCTTCTTGAACCTCATTACGTTCTTCTCTGCCCAGCTCTCTAGCCTGTCCAGGTCATGCCGGATGGCAGCACAGCCCTCTGGAGTGTTGGCCACCCCTCCCAGTTTGGTATCATCAGTGAACTTTTGGTATCATCAGAGGATACGCTCTGTCCCCTCATCCAGGTCATTGATGAATATGTTGAACAAGACCAGAATGAGTATTGTCCCCTGAGGGCCACCACTGGTTACAGTCCTCCAACTTGACCCTGCTCCATTAATCACAATGCTCTGAGTTCTGTCACACAGCCAGCTCTCAATCCACCTCACTGTCCACTCATCTAGCCCACTCTTCCTGAGTTTCCTAATGATGATGTAATGGGAGACAGTGTCAAAAGCCTTGCTGAAGTCAAGGTAGATGACATCTGCTGCTCTCTTCTCATTCAGCCAACCAGTTATGTCATCATAGAAGGCTAGCAGATGGGTCAAGCATGATTTACCCTTGGTAAATCCATGTTGACCACTCCCAATTACTTCCTGTTCTTCAATGTGTTTAGAGATAACTTCCAGAACAAGTGGCTCCATCACCTTTCCAGGGACAGAGGTGAGACTAACTAGTCTGTAGTTCCCTGGGTCCTCCTTCTTACCCTTTTTGAAGACTGGAGTGATATTGGCCTTCCTCCAGTCCTCAGGCAACTCTCCTGTTCTCCATGACAAGGATGATGGAGAGTGGCCCAGCAATAACATCTGCCAGTTCTCTCAGCACTCACTGGTGCATCCCATCAGGGCCCATGGACTAATGGATGTCCAGTTTGGCCAAGTGCTCTCTAACCCGCTCCTCCTCTATGGAGGGGAAGTCTTCCTCTCTCCAGACCTTTCCCCTTGCCTCTAGGGTCTGAAATTCACAAGGGACAGCTTTAGCAGTGAAGACTAAAGCAAAGAAAACATTTCAGTAACTCTGCCTCCTCTATGTTTGTCACCACTAGGGTGCCCACCTCATTCATTTGCAGGCCTACATTTCCCCTAGTCTTCCTTTTTCTATTGATACACTGAACAAACCTCTTCTTGTTTTCTTTAACCACAGTGTCCAAGTTGAGTTCTGCTTGAGCCTTGGCCCTTCTAATTTTCCCTGTGCATACCTTCACTACATCTTGGTATTCCTCATAGGTTGCCAACCCACTTTTCCAAAGGCCATGAACTTTCCTTTTGTTCCTGACGTCCAGCCAAAGCTTTGTATTTAGCCAGGCTGGTCTTCCCCATTGGCTCATTTTTCAGGTCCTGGGGATGTGCCTTTAAGAGTTCCTCCTTGAAGTATGACCAGCCTTCCCTGTATATATACATCACAGTTGGTATAAATTCAGGCATAAGAGAAGTCAAGCCCCCTTTTGCTTCTTATTCTGTTCATGGTCAGTGTCCAGGGAGGACTCTATCTATCCATCTCCTTTGATCTGAAGGCCCATGCATTCCTGACCTTCGTAACTCTACCCTCAGCTCCTGTTTGATCTGCTGCTATCTCTGGAAGTGGTCTGGGACTTTTCAGAATTGCTCACAGCTTAGAAGAGTTCCATGGGAGTTGGTGGGAGTGGGGGGAGACAAAAGGGTTTTGCACATTCCTGAACACACTAGTATATAATTGTACATATTTTATTTAATCAGTAATATTTAATTAAAGCTTTCTAGTTTCGTTTTCAATCTGGAAATTTTTTTCTTTCTTCTTATTCTCTCTCTCCTTACCCTACCTTATCCCAGATAAGGTCCCAGACCTTATCCCTGCCCAAAATCTCCACAGTTTTCACAAGATCAAGAAGAGAATGAAGAAGAAAATCCTTCTCAAGCAGATGGAGGAGCAGACCCTTCTCAAAAAGGTAAAGGAGCAGGCCCTTCCCAAGCAGATGGCAATGATGATCTTGTCCAATCTTTATCTCTTAAGGAAGAGTGCCTCATGAGAAAGGACTTTACCCGCAATGACAGTGAGGGACTTCTTTGTTGGTTCTTCCAATGCTTTGATAGTGGGGCTGATACCTATTATGTGGACGAAAGGGAAGCCAGGCAGTTGGGATCCCTGGCCAGAGATGCAGGTACTGATAAAGCAATTGATAGAAAACCAGGAACTACCACATTATGGAGCCACCTTCTTTCAACTGTAAGGGAGAGATACCCCCATAAGGGTGACATCAACTGGCACCGAAGCAGAACGCCCACTCTTAAAAGAGTCATCACTTATTTAAGAGAATTAGCTGTGCAAGAGAAGATCTATGATAACAATGGGATTACAAATCCTGATGAAGTCCTGTGCTACACGTCCCTGTTCCAGAGGTTTGTGCAGGCTGTACCAGCAGCACATGCCCAAATATTCTCCTTCATGAGATATTGGGATAACAAAGACTGAATGTGTGTCAATTTGCTTCCAAAGCATGACAATGCAGTGACATGTTCTCCGATTGCCATCAATTCCACACCTCAGTCATTCAAAAAAATGACTGACAGAAGGAATAAGATGCTGGAGAGTTGGGAACATAAACCCCAATATCTCCCTAGAGACAAATGGGCTTGTGTTGCAGTCATTAAGAGGAGATGCCAGCAGCAAGAGAGATGGGACCCACTTCGACACTACCTGTAGGGTCTCTGGCATAATTATTATAAAAAGGACATGAGAACCTGAGACAATAAACCCACTGCTATTCTCCAGATATGTGTATGTGAGCTGCTAAATAGAAGAAATGCAGGAGACAGCCCTTCCAAGAAGAGCACTGCTACAGTCTCCAGCAACCAGTCCTCCAACCAGGATGATGCACTGACCTCAAATGTTGAAAATTAGAGGTGCCCTGCCTCCAGCCAGGAGGAGGAGAGGGACAACTCATTTATTAGACTGTTTAGATTTGGTGAGCCAGCACATTAGAACCACAAAGGTATAAAGCCTTGGTGGACACTGGTGCACAGAGCACCCTAATGCCATCGAATCATAAAGGGACAGAATCTGTCACTCTCTCTGGAGAGATGGGAGGATCTCAAGAACTGACTGTTGTGGAGGTTGATGTGAGCCTCAGTGGTAAAAAGTGGCAAATGCACCCTATAGTGACTGGCCCAGGTGTTCCTTGCATCTTTGGCATAGACTATCTCAAGAAAGGATATTTCCATGACCCGAAAAGGTACTGGTGGGCCTTTGGTATAGCAGCTGTAGAGACTGAGGACACTGAATGGCTGCATACTTTGCCTGGCCTTTCAGATGACCCTTTCCTAGTGGGGTTGCTGAAGGTTGAAGACCAACAGGTGCCAAATGCCACTTCAACTGTACATAGATGACAATATCTCACCAACAGAGACTTTGTGATTCCCATTCATAAGCTGATCCGGCAATTAGAGAGCCAAGGAGTGATCAGCAGGACTCACTCACCCTTCAACAGTCCCATCTGGCCAGTGTGAAAGCTTGATGGTGTGTGGAGGCTGACAGTGGACTATTGTGGCCTGAATGAGGTTACACCACTGCTCAGTGCTGCTGTGCCAGACATGCTAGAACTTCAGTATGAGCTGGAGTCGAAAGCAGCAAAGTGGTATGCCACTGTTGACATTGCTCATGCATTTTTCTTTATTCCTTTAGCACCAGAGTGCAGCCCACATTTTGCTTTCACTTGAAGAGGAGTCCAGTACACCTGGAATCGACTGCCCCAGGGGTGGAAACACAGCTCAACCATTTGCCATGGACTGATACACTGATACTGGAGAAGGGTGGAGCTCCAGAACATCTACAGTACATTGATGTCTTCATCACGTGGGGTGACATGCCAGAAGAAGTCTTTGAGAAAGGTAAAAAGATAATCCAGATTCTTTTGGAAGCTGGTTTTCTGTAAAAATAAGTAAGTTTGAGGACCTACACGAGAGATCCAGTTCCTGGGAATCAGATGGCAAGATGGATGCTGCCAGATCCCAAAGGACATGACTAATAAAATAATAGCTATGGCCCCACCAACTAACAAAAAGAACACTCAAACCTTTTTTGGAACTCTTGCTTTCTGGAGAATGCATATTCCTGATTACAGTCAAATTGTGAAACCTCTGTATGAGGTGACCCAAAAGAGGAATTACTTTAAATGGGGTCATGAACAACAGAAAGCTTTAGAACACATTAAAAAGGAGATTATGCATGCAATGGCCCTTGGACTAGTTCAAACAGGGCCAGACATCAATAATGAGCTCCACACTGCAGCCGGGTACAAGGGTCCTACCTGGAGCCTCTGGCAGAAAGCACTGGGGGAGACTTGAAGTTGACCCCTGGGATTCTGGATCCGGAGCTATAGAGGTTCCAAGGCCAACTATAAGACAACTGAAAAGGAGATACTTGCAGCATATGAAGGAGTTAGAGCCACTTTGGAAGTGATTGACACTGAAACACAGCTCCTTCTGGTGCCCCGATTACCAGTACTGAGCTTCATGTTCAAGAGTAAAGTTTCTCCTACGCATCATGCCACTGATGTGACATGGAGTAAATGGACTGCTTTAATTACCTAGCGAGCTCAAATAGAAAGCCTTAATCATCCAGGAATCGTAGAAGTGATTACAAACTGGCCAGAAGGCACACACTTTGGAATGCTGCCACAAGAAGTGGTGAAACAGGCTGAAGAAACCCCACCATATGATCATCTACCAGAGACTGAGAAATTATGTGCTCTGTTCACTGATGGCTCTTACTGTCTTGTAGGAAACCACTGAAAATGGAAATGAATCGAGTCAATTTGCAGAGGTAAAAGCCATCCAGCTGGCTTTGGACATTGCCGAGTGAGAAGGCTGGCTGAGACTCTATCTCTACACTGTCCCATGGATGGCAGCAAATGCCTTGTGGGGGTGGCTAAAGCAGTGGCAGCAGAACAACTGGCAGTGAAAAGGTAGACCTATTTCGGTTGCTGAGTTGTGGAAAGACATTGCAGCTCGGATAGAGAAACTGGTTGTAAAAGTGCGTCATGTAGATGCACACGTACCTCTGAGTCGAGCCACTGAGGAACATTGACACAACCAACGAGCAGATGAGGCTGCTCAAGTGTTCCAAATAGACTTAGACAGGGAACATAAGGGTGAACTCTTTTTAGCTCGATGGGCCCATGACACTTCAGGTCATCAGGGAAGAGATGCAACATACAGATGGGCTTGTGGCTGAGGGGTGGACTTAACTATTGAAGCTATTGCGCAGTTTATCCACGGCTGTGAAACATGCGCTGCAATTAAGCAGTGAAACAGTTGAAAACCTCGACCCTATGTGCACACTCCCTGCAACACATCACCCCTTGATCTTGATTATCCCAAACTGTGTACACCAGCTGTGTACAAACTATACATCCTAACTGACTTTGTCTGTGTACAGAAGACCAGTCTTGGCTATTCCTGCATATGCAGAAACAATATCTATTTTACTATTTCAGATTATTGTTCCACTGTACAGTTTGGTCAATGCCATTTGTTTACATCAGGAACTCCCTGAGGAAGTCCCCTTGACTGTCCAGTTTCTTCTCAAAGGGAATTAAACAACATATTTAAGCATTTAAATAGTATTTATTAATAGGTGTGCGCAGAGCAGGCACTGCCTGGAAGTATTATGGGGGCGTAAAAATTCTTGTCCCAGACAGTTCTGGTATCATTTAACTAGTTGCACTGCTGTAAAGTAGACTAGAATTTCAGTCAATTACCTCATTTCAAATCTCCACCAATACATGCAGTCAGTTACTTTGCTGTAGATCAGTCCATTTTCTTATCTAGACAGAGTCTGATGATTCACCTGACCTGGAACTGAAGACTAAGCAATCCATGCACATAGACAGTGCCCATCTTGTGTTAGTATTCCTCATAAAATGCCCTATTTTTTTCACTTAAGTACTTTTAATTCTATTTTTTCCTGTTTTTGTACTACTAGTCTGATTTTTAAATTACTTGTAGTTCTAAAGGAGTTGAAGAAAAATACAGTTTGTTCCTTACTATGAAATAAATAATTGATATAACTAAATTTCCATTGAGAACTATGTGGAACAGTCCAACAAAGTACTGGAATGTGTTGTTGGAAAGCACGTGTAAAATGAACAGGGAACTGGTGAGTAGATTTTTGTCTTCTTTCCACTTGGAAATCAGGAATCGAAAACTAGTTTGGGTTAAACATTGTGGGATAAATAATCATTGAATAAACATAGTGGGATGAATAACCATTCAGTACCACAGACAGAATTGTGTTCTGAAAGTTGCATTTACACTTCAACTACAGACCCACCCTTGAGTGAAATTCAGCCCGTGAACAGGTCTCTGGACTCTTTCAACTGACTGGTTCTCCCAGGGATCTAGGTTGAAGTTAATTGCTAAGCATTATGCTGGGTCACAAGCAAAGCATGCATTGGAAATTGAATCATCTTGGCTAAAACTATGCTATAAATAAAAGACAATCAGGCTCTTTCTCTGTCCCTTAAGTCAGGTACTAGGCCACATGTCACATGATTGAACTTTTCCCTCAAAAGCAGGATGACTGTATTCATGCTATTTGTCAGTTATTGTTGGTGCTACCTCTTCAACCGTTACTAAACCATGTCTAAAAATGTGTTAGCTAGCCAGAAGAACCAGGTGCTATGGAAAAGTGTCTGTCTATGCCTGAATATAGTCCTTGTTTGGTTTGCTAGTGTGCAGTCCTTTAGATTAGCACGCTAGCTGTGGCATTGAATGCTTTGATGCAAATCACCTGAGCAGAGAATTTCCGTTTATTATTCTGTGGCCTCACTTGCAACACTTAGCATACTAGTATTTAACTCTTAAGACCATCAGGAGAAAATAAGCAACAAAGTATTTCTGGAGGACCTCTCTCCATTCTGTTACACAGGCATTATCTATGTATTTCATTTTGAATAATAAGTCAATCAAACAGAAATTTGCTATAAATATTTAGAATGAATTACCTTTAGTAATAATGAATTAAATAATTAAGTAAATAATGAATTTACCTTTTAAGTAAAGTAATAAAAATTAAGCAAAAATACACTGATTTAAAAAACAAACAAACATATTTTTCTAAAGGTCTGATAAAGATGGAAGAAGAATGATTGTTTTTTCAAACGCAAAAAAACTTTACATAATAAGATGGGATATTAAATTTTTATTGTGTTAATAAATAAAAAGATTCCCAAAAAATCCCATAAAATCTCCAAGATTCAGCAATAACATGTAACGTTTCTTGAGCTCCAACAAATGCACTCAGAATTCCATTACACTTATTTCTCTTTTAAAACCCAGACTAAACAACACAGTGGTACAAAAAGGTTCTATATTGCACTAATGTATTGGGGTTTTTTAATTAAATTGGAATTTTCCTTGAAAGTATGCAGCTTCATATTCATATTTTGCTACTGGAAAAGTCAAATAGGTAACGTAATGTAATATGTTGACTTTGGCTGGATGCCAAATGCCCACCAAAGCAGTTTATCACTTTCCTTCCTCCATTAGACAGAGGAGGGAAAATATGATGAAAGGCTCATGGGTTGAGATAAGGACAGGGAGATCACTCAGCAGTTACCATCAAGGGCAAAACAGACTCAACTTGGGGAAATCAATTATATTTATTACCAATCAAATCAGAGTAGAACAATTAGAAGTAAAAAGAAATCTTAAAATGTCTTGCCCACACCGTTCTCTTCTTCCTAGGCTCAACTTCATTCCCTTTCCCTGCTTCGTTGTTGATGTCCATGGGCTGCAAGGCATTGACCTTCATCCCCGTAGTTTTCATCACAGGCTGCAGGGGAATCTCTGCTGGAGTGGCTGGAGTACCTCCTCCCCCTCTTTCTTCACTGACTTTGGTGTCTGAAACATTGTTCCTCTCACATTTTTTCTCTACTCTTTCCCAGATCCTGCTTCACAACAGATTTTACTCCTCCTTAAGTATACTACTACAGAGGCACTAGAACTGTCACTGATTGGTTCAGATTTTGCTAACAATGGGTCTGTCTTAGGTCTGACTGAAACTGGCTGTGGCAGACGTGGGGACAGCTTCTTGCCTTTTTTTACAGAGGCCAACCCTATAGCCCCTCTGCTTCCAAAACCTTGCCATGTAAACAAAAAACACATAGTGTCTGCTGTATCACATCTGAGTTCACACCAAAAAAATCTCATCCTTTCAAAGCAAGACATGTTCAGATGTTAGGAACTCAATTCTTTCTTTCTTCTTCTGAGGAATATGAAATGATCAGGTATAATAATTTCACAATATATTTATAAGTATTCTGCACTTACTTACAAGTGCAATGAGATTAACTCCATCTCCCCTATTAGCAACTCACTTATTTTTATTTTATTTATCTGATCATTTGTCTGGTTAGCAGAATTTATAATTATTTACTAGACTGGCATGTTTAGTTAAGTTTTTAAAGTGCATGATGTGGATCTTTAACCAATGCTTGGACTGCTCATCTCATATTTACTATTAGAAAATTAACAAAATAGGAACATACAGGCTACTGCACACCTTGTTTCTTAACTCTTATGTGAAATAGCTAAATTTTTTGCCATCTATGTTATGACACAGAATATCACTATGGAAGTAAGTTATGCAACACACAAGATGCAACTACCTTGTTTCTTTGTCAATGAAAAGGCCATAGTATAACAATATATAAAATGCAATTTAAAATATATGAACAACCCACAGAATCTCAAATATAAGAAAAGTATTTAAATGTGTTGTACATATTATACAAAACAAATGGGGTCTAGATAATGGAAAATTTATTGACTGAATGTTGTCCTGTCAGAGGCAACAAGAATGTGTAAGGTCCAATTCAAGAAATTTGTCATGGGTGATGATTGTTCCATAAACAATTGGATCACTGAAGAAATCTAAAGTATGAATCTGCTGTTGTCCATGAACTTGGGACAGTACATAGGCACAGTCTTGCCATGAGAAAGGGTTATTGCCACTGTCATGCAAAAAATTTGAAGACAAACCCTGAGTCTTGAAGAATTTTTTTTCTCCCAGTATATCCACAGATATTAATGTCTTAATTGTTCCTGATATTCAAAAACCTTGAAGTTGAAAAAATAGGATTCACTCTCTTATTCTGCTATGTGTCAAAAGAAATCATGTTCAGCATGTAATGAACTAATTTCAGTGTTATATTAAGAACAAAAAATGCTTCTAAAGATTCTATGATTCTATAAATGCAAACCCAAGAAATTAACTAATTTTTTAATCTTCAGACAAGTATATATATCAGATGAAGACATTTCTAGCTTAAATTAGAATATTCTATTACAATTCAAACTGTTGAACTGTTGTTTTATCTTGATCCATCTAAGTTACAAAATACATTGGTGTTCATCTGCACACCTTTCAGTCTTATATGCAAACACAGAGATTGTGACAATTTCAGATAAGTATAGAATAAATTTTATGCTGCTTAATATTCAGAGTTTTGTGCCTTCTGTATCCTGCTTTAGCTAGTGTATTTTAGACACATTTCCATGGGAGCAATACAACATTGATTAAAAATTCCTCTGAAGCCAGTTTGGTGCAGTAAATTAATCTTCCTTGCTGTATATAGACAGAATTAAACCACAAAGATCAAACAGATACCCTCAAATAAATTGCTGAAGTTTCAGTCACTGTAATTAAATATGAGTCTCAGAGAAAGGAACATTCCTAATCTGAACAGTATTACACAATCATGTCATTTCTCAGAAAAAAGGCTCAGAATACTATTCTGAAAATACCATTGGAAGTGTTTTAGACAGCCACGTCCAGCCAGAAAATTGTTCTCTGGGAGGGAAAACTAAGTGCCAATAACTAGTAGCAAGTCAAGTAGAAGGATATGATATTTTAAAATTACAATTTTTCATTCATTCAAATATTTAATACTTGGCATTGTGAGAAGTGCGAACTCCAATGTCTTAAGACATAACCATGATTTATGGTTTTTATTGTCATTGAAGATTACTGACTGGGTTTTTTTCCTCAAGCAGCATATCTAACACATTCAGTTTAGGACACTGTCTGGTGTCGGCCTTCAAAAAGCATGTAAAAGGAACTGTATAACTTACTGATTCATTGGCATTATATTCTATAGCTCCACCAGTTCTATCTCTGCTAGCAATATATATCCCTAAGAAGATAACATTTATCTCAATACTGGGAATCTCCAAGGAGATAAGAGGTGACACTTTGTTTTGTTGTCATGGCTCAACCTATTCTTGACTGTATATTAATACTCAGAATAATTATATTATATATGTTCTTTATATCCCTGTTTTTTATTTTAATTGACAAGACACTTCCTACCTAATATTTATGTGTTTGTGTGGAGAAACACCCATTTTCTATAAACATATTCAGTAGAGATGGTATAGAAGTCACACATACTGACAACTAGAATAATTGTCACTTCTTTTTAAACCACTACTGCTTCTATTTCTTATGTTTATCTTTAGTATTTCCTCTTCTGATACAGTGCACGAAGTATTATGCCTCTTCTCAACATTCCATCTCATCTCTGACTTTGGTAGTTTGCTTGGTTCTCAGCAACCAAAGTTTGCCAGGTTCTCAGTGTTAAATTTAAGTAGGTTGATACTGTGATTCAGGCCTTACTGAAGGCTACGACTTACTAATTCAAATTAAAGTTTCTGTTGTAGGTGTTTGGAATGGAAGATGGGGTGGAAGGGTAGAAATGAAAGAGTTTGCTCAACAGGTATGTTTCCATGTATAAAATAAATGAGCAGGGTAATTTCAGGCCTTTTAATTTCTCTGAGCTTCAAGAACTCTTTTTCTTCATGAGAACATCTGTTCCAGCACCGTTTTTGCCCCCTCTAGCTCAAAGCGTTTCATTACTATGCCTCCACTTCTCATCAATTTATTTATTTTTTTTAAATCATACAACTTGTGTATTGATTCACCCACATCTATGCCAAGATCTAATTTTCCATGAAGCTCACTAATGGGAAAAAAATAGTTATTAAAAAACCCCCTAAATCTAAAACGGAGTTCTGCTAGCCATTCAGGATCTTACATAAATTTTTAACTATTTGTAGCTTTCATTAGCTTAACTGGCTAAAGAAATGTCAAAAGGTAATGTTTGTGCTTAAGACTGTTTTTTTTCTTCTTTAGTAAAGCCTCATCTCTATGTCATAAAAGTATTTCCTAGGCTGTTCAATTACAAGACACTCTTCTTTGAGAACATTCTTTTCCTCTCATAGAATTAAGCCTTAATACAGCTTATACATTATGTTCATTCAAAACATATTGAGTTTTAGAGGAATCATCGATTAAGGACTATGTTAAAACAGTGGTTTTTGTTTATTTAACTGTGTTTCCAGGAAAAAAAACCCTAGTAATAATTTTACCTCTGTTTGATTCCCCACTGGTAATCTCTGGGTCATCATTTTCTCATTCCAGTCTGAACTAGAAATGAGTCAGGGTTCTCTGTGAGAGCTACCTTCTCAGGAGTGTCACAGAAGTTAGTAGCTGTTAAAGAAGATACAAGCTATTGAGCATGAATAAGTTTTTTGAATATTTTTTGGACCAGTAATCCAATTACTCCCTCTGAGCACCGCAGTGTACATGACACTGCTAAAAACATCTTGAGAAAAACAGTATCAGTATATGGAAATATATTTCTCTTAAAAGAAACCAAAACAAAGAACAACAAAAAGCCAGCCAATACACAGATGTAAGAAACTATTATCTCCATAAAATTCCTTATGTACTTTGTATAATGTAATTGTAACAAGTTCTTGAGCTTGAAGCACCCTTACTATAAAATCTTATAGCCCAGTCTTTAATAAGGGTTGTGTTACAGTTATGCACATAGAGAAAATACTATCCAACACGTCTGAATAGCTGAGTTTTATTGCCCACATAGGTTTTTAGAATTTTTTTCATGTATTGCTAAATTTTGCTATTACACTTTAAGATGTTTGTCTTTGCGAGATGACTGCATAAGCAGCTACACATATAATAAATAATGGTTGTCCAAGTATCAGCAGCAGAGAAGGGCCTGCTCCTTTATCTGTTTGAGAAGGGCCTACTCCTTTATCTGCTTTAGAATTGTCTGCTCATTCAACTAAGTCTTTTAACATCACTTTTAAAAAAGAGACCTCTACTGTTAAACGTGGGTCTAGAAGAGGTCTTGTTCTTGTGGTTTTGGGTAGCTGTTTCTTTGCTTTTCTCCTAGTCACAGGACTAACTTTAACTTTTGCCCATTTGATTGAGTGTGAATGGCCTTAGTCTTAGCAGCAGCAGCAGTGGTGGCAGCAAACTTGCCTGTGGGGAAGTGGATTGTGATCACCCTATGCAATCACAGTACATTATAAACATTCAGCAGAAGCAACCCTAGTGAAACAGTAAGAGCTGAGGCTCAGTCCAAGAGAAAATAGAGAGGTAAAACTGAATCTGCCACTACCATCATAGACCTTTCTATTAACATAAAAATCCTTAATATACAGTGCCACTCTATAGATCAGTATCAAAACCCATTATCACTAGATAGGTTATTACGTGGTTGATTATGGCTATAATCTTGTCAATAAACCACAAAACAATAACAAAAGCAGCTACACAGAGCAGTATTATCCCAGCTATATACCATACTAGACGATTGCACATTGGGAAAAAAGTCCAGCAAAAACATTGCAGAAAATATCTGTCCAGTTTTCAGTCTGTCAACATATTCAGCAGAAGCATTGCTGTAGCTATCTCAGGGAATCCTCTCATCAGAGATGGAATTTTAAATATTCAGCTAATTAATCAGAATTTATAGCCTGGGCTTAAGATATAGCCATGTGTTTGGGCACTAATATATTATTGTCATGATTTGACTCAGGATTGGCAATTAAACCAATGACAACAATGCTCTTGATTCCCTCCCCCTCCCACCGAGGTAGGGAAAGGAAGGAGAGCATAAGAAGAGAGGCTTCTGGACTTAAAACTACACTAGACAGCTTTAATTAAATACTAATGATAAAAGAAAATATGTACAATTGTATACAAGTATGTTCAGGAATGTGCAAAACCCCTATCACCTCCCCCCAGCAACAGGAGGAGGAGGGGGAAGAAGAAGAAGAAGAAGAAGAAGAAGAAGAAGAAGAAGAAGAAGAAGAAGAAGAAGAAGAAGAAGAAGAAGAAGAAGAAAGAAGAAGAAGAAGAAGAAGAAAGAAGAAAGAAGAAGAAGAAGAAGAAGAAGAAGAAGAAGAAGAAGAAGAAGAAGAAGAAGAAGAAGAAGAAGAAGAAGAAGAAGAAGAAGAAGAAGAAGAAGAAAGAAGAAGAAGAAGAAGAAGAAGAAGAAGAAGAAGAAGAAGAAGAAGAAGAAGAAGAAGAAGAAGAAGAAGA
>JAJGQW010000034.1:0-50132 GCA_020745705.1 Hemiprocne comata | reverse complement strand
AAAAGGATTAGAATTTCTGGGCCATATGACGTGAGGGGATGTCAGCGCCAAGTCCATGCTGGCGGCAGCTTGTCTTTCTGCTCTCATGGCTTGCAAAGTTTGTGTGACTAGCTGCCAGGCAGTAGCAAGTTCACTAGCTGTCCGGTCGCCCTTACTAATTGCTTCCCACAGCTTGTTCCCTACTGCGTCCCAAGTCTCTAGTTTAAATGCTAATACAGGGTCAGGAGCGAAATCCTGGGTCCGGCACCACTTCAACAACTTCTTCAAGGTGCCCTCGTCATACTTTATCCCTCTCATAGAGAGTATATGTAGCAGGATCCTAACTACTGCCCCTTCTTCTTGACTAAGACTCTGACCCATGTTACTCCCCAGCTGCTCACCTCTTCGGGCGAGATACCATTGCAACGATTCCACGTCACTTAGGTCATCATCCGACCCCCTGAACCAGGCCAGCCGGCCAGCTTCCAGCCAGTCCCTCACGTCGCCTCCGCAGCGCTCCTTCGTAAATCACGTCGGGGTCACCACTTGTCGAGGCGGCGTATGGACTTCACACAACTCTATACGAGTTATAACTGAAGACCTTTATTATTAAAAATGGCGGCAATTTATACACCTCTGACTCCAGATGGTCCACCCCAGTACAAACCCCACTGGTTACATACATTCACAGTTCATATATGATTGGCTACGTGTCTTGTCACTTGCTGTCCGTGTCACGATGACCCAGGGCTTTCGCTTCCCAGCCGGTGCCTCTCAATTCTTGCTACAACATTCTTTTCTCACTACTTCATGAGATAACAACCGTGGGATACCTACTTGTGGGACACCTGCTGTTTACTGGTCCCGTGGGACAACAGCCTGTGGGATACCAGCCTGTGAGACACCAGCTTGTTTACTGATCCCATGGTTTGCTCCAGGGCGCCTGACAATTTGGTCAGCAGCACCTGCAACACTACTGTTTAATTCAGGCATATTAATTTTCCATAAATCCCCACAAAGGGCTTCTTCAAATACATTGCAGATAAAACTAACTCTAGAGGCAATATAGGCCCACTGCTTAATGAGGTGGGTGCCCTGGTGACAGAGGATATAAAGAAGGCAGAGGTACTGAATGCCTTCTTTGCCTCTGTCTTTAATCCTGCAGACTCTCCCCAGGAGCCCCAGATCCCTATAGCCCCAGAAGGAGTCAGGATAAAGGAGGAGTTTGCTTTGGTAGATGAGGATTGGGTTAGGGATCAGTTAAGCAATCTGGACATCCATAAATCAATGGGTCCGGATGGAATGCACCCGCGGGTGCTGAGGGAGCTGGCGGAGGTCATTGCTAGGCCACTCTCCATCATCTTTGGTAAGTCATGGGCAACAGGAGAGGTGCCTGAGGACTGGAGGATAGCAAATGTCACACCAGTCTACAAAAACGGCAAGAAGGAGGACCCGGGTAACTATAGACCAGTCAGCCTCACCTCCATCCCTGGAAAGGTGATGGAACAACTAATTCTTGGCACTGTGTCTAGGCATATAAAGGATGAGGGGGTCATTAAGAGCAGTCAACATGGTTTTACCAAGGGGAAGTCATGTTTGACCAACCTGATAGCCTTCTATGAGGAAATTACTAGGTGGATAGATGATGGTAGAGCGGTAGATGTGGTTTTTCTTGATTTCAGTAAAGCATTTGACACTGTCTCCTACAGCATCCTCGTAGATAAGCTAAGGAAGTGTGGTCTTGATGGTCAGGTAGTGAGATGGATCGTGAACTGGTTGAAAGGAAGAAGTCAGAGAGTTGAGGTCAATGGGGCAGAATCTAGTTGGAGGTCTGTGACTAGTGGAGTCCCTCAGGGGTCGGTACTGGGACCGGTACTATTCAATATTTTCATCAACAACCTGGATGAGGGAACAGAGTGTGCCCTCAGCAAGTTTGCTGATGACACTAAACTGGGAGGAGTGGCTGACACACCAGAAGGCTGTGCTGCCATTCAGAGAGACTTAGACAGGCTGGAGAGTTGGGCGGGGAGGAACTTGATGAAATTCAACAAGGGCAAGTGTAGAGTCTTGCATCTGGGGAAGAACAACCCCATGTGCCAGTACAGGTTGGGGGCTGACCTGCTGGAGAGCAGTGTAGGAGAAAGGGACCTGGGGGTCCTGGTGGACAGGAGGATGACCATGAGCCAGCAATGTGCCCTTGTGGCCAAGAAGGCCAATGGCATCCTGGGGTGCATTAGAAAGGGTGTGGTTAGTAGGTCAAGAGAGGTTCTCCTCACCCTCTATTCTGCCTTGGTGAGGCCGCATCTGGAGTATTGTGTCCAGTTCTGGGCCCCACAGTTCAAGAAGGACAGGGAACTGCTTGAAAGAGTCCAGCGCAGAGCCACAAAGATGATTAAGGGAGTGGAACATCTCCCATATGAGGAAAGGCTGAGGGAGCTGGGCCTCTTTAGCTTGGAGAAGAGGAGACTGAGGGGCGACCTCATCAAAGTTTACAAATACGTTAAGGGGGAGTGTCACGATGATGGAGCCAGGCTTTTTTTCAGTGACGTCCAGTGATAGGACAAGGGGCAATGAGTGCAAACTGGAGCATAGGAGGTTCCATGTAAATATCAGAAAAAACTTCTTTTCTGTGAGAGTGACAGAACACTGGAACAGGCTGCCCAGAGAGGTTGTGGAGTCTCCTTTGCTGGAGACATTCAAAACCCACATGGATGCATTCCTGTGTGATGTACTCTAGGTGATCCTGCTCTGGCAGAAGGGTTGGACTAGATGATCTTTCAAGGTCCCTTCCAACCCCTAAGATTCTGTGATTCTATACCTCGCTGCCCCCTTTCCTGTAACTGGCAAGATAGAATAAAAGATAACTTTGGCCCCAATGTTTTTAACTTGTGCCCCCAGAGCTTTATAGTCTACCTTGATTTTGCTCAGGTTTCTGCTCTCAGTGTCATTCAAACCCACATGGAAGATTAACAACGGATAGTAGTAAGTGGTCTTCACAAGTTGTGGCACCCTTTCAGCAATGTCACGGATTTTTGCTCTCGGGAGGCAGCAAACTTCATGTGATTCTTTGTCAGGTCGGCATATGGGTGTCTCAGTGCCCTTTAACAGAAAGTCTCCCACTACGAGCACCCATTGTTTCTTTTTATGATAACCACTGTAGTTTTCTGGTGGAGCTTCACTATGTTATACTTGCTCAGGTGTCTAGAAACCTTAAAGCATCATATCTGTTTTGGTACTGATGTTAGGGAGTGGAGGATGATGTTTGGTCCTGCTTTTATGAGTAACCAGGGTCCAAGGTGTTTTGTTGTCAGTTGTGTCCGATAAAGGATTATGATTTTGCAACCATCTATATCCATCTCAGCTCCTCTAATGCTGCATAGCCTTGCTACTGTTTCTTGTAGTTCAGTCACCTGGCACAACAGGTCACCGACCTGTGCACACTTTGAGCAGTCACTTCACATCAGCAGAAGCATCTAGGCACCTGTTACAAGCCACTGCCTGCACTGAAACGCCTTTCCTGGCCAGGCCTGTCTGAGTGGATGCATCAGACTTCCCGGACACTGTATCGATATTAGCACTGGTCTTAATTCTCAGGCGAGTGCCTACCGTTTTGGCAGATCACTGATGCACTCCCCTGCGCTGCTGCACTCCCCGCGCGCCCCGCTGGATGCTCTCAGTCGCGCGCGTTCCCGCACCGCGCCGAGAATGCCACTGCCTCGATCTGCGCGGTCTGAATGAACCTCCCGCGGTAGCTCTGGCAACGCGCCCAGCCACGTCAGCCTCAGCCTCTCTCGCGAGAGCTGCTGGCTCCTGGCGGATCTCCCTTCCTTCCTCAGCTTCCCTGGCTGCGGAAAACCCCCCCGTCCGCTCAGCCCAGCAGCAGCCAAGCACAGACCCACGGACTTACCGTTGCCGCCGCCTCGGTCTGGTTGGTTTTAAACCAGAAGAGTGTAGATTTAGGCTAGACAGGAAAAGAGTCTTCACTATGAGGATGGTGAGACACTGGAACAGGCTGCCCAGGGAAGTTGTGGATGCCCCCTCCCTGGAAGTGTTCAAGGACAGGTTGTGTGATAAAGTGAAAATGGTTTGTTCATCAAACTTTATTAAAAGGAACAAATAAACCACTTTCTTAATTATTTGTTCTAATAACAACACCAAACGTATTTTGTTTTAGTAGAACTTGGCCACAGGGATATCGAAGATTTCAACTTACTTTTTAAAGACTTTAACTTGTTTTTTTAAGTATACTAACTTGCTTTTTTTTAGTCATAAAGGCTCTTTGTGCAGCTGCAGTATTTGCAAGATAACAGAAAGCTACATAAAGTATGCAAGGCTAAGCAGATAACAGAAAGCTACATAGATAATGCGGGGTCGGATTACAAGGATGGTGATGTGCCAGGACTGGGGAGAAAAGGGGGGGGGCACAAGGAGACGAGAAGTTCGTGATGTGAGGAAGACAAGAAGCCTTCATCCCCACGACCACCAGGAGACAGAGGAAGACAAGGAACGACCCCCTAGCAACAAATCGCGCAAGCGCAGAGTACACCACTAACAGAGACACGTAACACGGAGGACGAAGGGTATAAAAGTACTGACTTTGGGAAGGGGTGTTTGTGAGCCGTTGGTGGAGCAGAGACTCCCCGGCCGCCCAGCACTGTTTTGCTTGCTATCACTTGCTTAATAAATCTTTAAATTTTGTAATTGGTTCTGACTCACATCAATTCGTGAATCCAACTTATAACAGGTTGGATGGGACTTTGAGCAACCTGGTCTAGTGGGAGGTGCCCCTGCCCATGGCAGGGGGGTTGGAACTAGATGATCTTTAAGGTCCCTTCCAACCCAAACCATTCTATGATTTAGCTGGAAGGATGACGCACCAATGATAGGTGAGCTGGATGCTCGACTGTGGCAGTATGCAGATAATCTTTCTTCCTCCCCATGGGCCAGTATCTCTGATGTGGAGAAACCATCTGACAAATTTGTGGAACTGCTCAATAAGTTGCTTGACAAACTGCCTCACATGGAGGACAGGTTCCACTTCCTATCTGTGCCGATGAGTGTTTCTGCCATCCAGAGAAAGCATGCCTCTGAAAAGCCTGCTCGAGAGAGATGGTACACATCATGAGGTACGTTGTGGTGGTTCTTGTGTGACCATGGGGAAAACATGAGAAAATGGGACGGAAAGCCTACTTCGGTTTTATAGGAACATGTGAATGAGTTGCAAGGCAAAAAGATCACAAAAGGGGGCTCTTTCTTGAAAGGAGCAGCTTCAGTTTCCAGTGGACAGCCCCCCAGATGCCATAGATGAGTCTCAGATCCTAGTTTACAATGTGTGGCTATTGATAGAAGTCTAGTCTATGGGAGTTGCTCAGATTCATATGCTAATGAGAGGCACATTGTTCAGAATTAGGGGGGCCCTGCCTCCAACCAGGTGAAGCAGAGGGAAAATCAAGTCTACTGGACTGTGTTGGTGCAATGGCCTGGCACATCAGTACCAGAAAAATATAAGGCTCTGATAGACACTGATGCGCAATGTACCATAATGCCATCCAATTATATAGGGACAAAATCCATTTCTATTATCCAAGGTGTGATCAGCAAGACATGCTCACCCTTTAACAGTCCCATTTGGCCAATGCAGAAGTCTAATGGAGAGTGGAGACAGACTGCGGACTATCATGGCCTGAATTAAGTCGCCACCACTGAGTGCTGCCGTGCCAGACATGTTAGAACTCAAAAACAAATTGGCACCAAAGGCAGCCAAGTGGTACGCCACAACTGATATCACCGGTGCGTTTTTCTCTATTCCGTTGGCAGTGGAGCGCAGGCAACAATTTGCTTTCACCTGGAAGGGTGTCCAGTACTCCTGGAATTGACTGCCCCAGGGGTGGAAACAGTCCCACAATTTGCCATGGACTGGTTCAGTCTGCACTAGAAAAGGGTGGAGCACCTGAATATCTGCAATATATTTATGATATCATAGTATGAGGCAATACAGCAGAAGTAGTTTTTGAGAGAGGGGAGAGAGTAATTAAAATTTTTCTGAAAGCTGGGTTTGCCATCAAAAGAGGCAAGGTCAAGGGACCTGCTTGAGAAATCCAGTTTCTAGGTATCAAATGGCAGGATGGGCGTTGTCAGATCCCAATAGACGTAATTAACAAAATAATGATAATGTCTCCACCGACTAATAAAAAGGAGACACAAGTTTTCTTAGGTGCTGTGGGTTTCCGGTGAGTGCATATTCCAAACTACAGTCAGACTGAGCCCTCTATGAAGTGATCATAGAATCATAGAATCATAGAATCCTAGGGGTTGGAAGGGACCTCGAAAGATCATCTAGTCCAACCCCCCCTGCCAGAGCAGGGTCACCTAGAGCACATCACATAGGAACGCATCCAGGCGGGTTTTGAATGTCTCCAGTGAAGGAGACTCCACAACCTCTCTGGGCAGCCTGTTCCAGTGCTCTGTCACTCTCACAGTAAAGAAGTTTTTTCTGATATTCACCTTGAACCTCCTATGCTCCAATTTACACCCATTACCCCTTGTCCTATCACTGGTCATCACTGAGAAGAGCCTAACTCCATCTCCCTGACACTCACCCCTTACATATTTGTAAACATTGATGAGGTCACCCCTCAGCCTCCTTTTTTCCAAGCTAAAGAGACCCAGCTCCCTCAGCCTTTCCTCATAAGGGAGATGTTCCACTCCCTTAATCATCTTTGTGGCTCTGCGCTGGACTCTTTCAAGCAGTTCCCTGTCCTTCTTGAACTGAGGGGCCCAGAACTGGACACAATACTCCAGATGCGGCCTCACCAATGCAGAATAGAGGGGGAGGAGAACCTCTCTTGACCTACTAACCACACCCTTTCTAATGCACCCCAGGATGCCATTGGCCTTCTTGGCCACAAGGGCACATTGCTGGCTCATGGTCATCCTCCTGTCTACCAGGACCCCCAGGTCTCTTTCACCTACACTACTCTCCAGCAGGTCAGCCCCCAACCTATACTGGGACATCGTGTTGTTCTTCCCCAAATGCAAAACTCTACACTTCCCCTTGTTGAATTTCATCATGTTTCTCCCCGCCCAACTCTCCAGCCTGTCTAAGTCTCTCTGAATGGCAGCACAGCCTTCTGGTGTGTCAGCCACTCCTCCCAGCTTAGTGTCATCAGCAAACTTGCTGAGGGTACATTCTATACCCTCATCCAGGTCGTTGATGAAGATGTTGAACAACATCGGTCCCAGTACCGACCCCTGAGGGACTCCACTAGTCACAGACCTCCAACCAGATTCTGCCCCATTGACTACAACTCTCTGACTCCTTCCCATCAACCAGTTCCTGATCCACCTCACTACCTGATCACCAAACCCATACCTGATCAACTTATCTACAAGGATGCTGTGGGAGACTGTGTCAAATGCCTTACTGAAATCCAGATAAACCACATCTACCGCTCTACCATCATCTATCCACCTAGTAATTTCCTCATAGAAGGCTATGAGGTTAGTCAAACATGATTTACCCTTGATAAAACCATGCTGACTGCTCTTGATGACCCCCATGTCCTTGATATGCCTAGAGATAGAGACAAGAACAAGTTGTTCCATCACCTTTCCAGGGATGGAGGTGAGGCTGACCGGTCTATAGTTACCCGGGTCCTCCTTCTTGCCCTTCTTGTAGACTGGTGTGACATTTGCTGTCCTCCAGTCCTCAGGCACCTCTCCTGTTACCCATGACTTACCGAAGATGATGGAGAGTGGCCTAGCAATGACCTCCGCCAGCTCCCTCAGCACCCTTGGATGCATTCCATCTGGACCCATCGATTTATGGATGTCCAGATTACTCAACTGATCCCTAACCCAAACCTCATCTACTATGTCAAACTCCTCATCTATCTTGACAACTTCTGCGGCTATATGAGTCTGGAGCTCATGGGGAAATCCTGCAGGAGTAAAGACAGAGGCAAAGAAGGCGTTCAGCACCTCTGCCTTCTTTATATCCTCTGTCACCAGGGCTCCCACCTCATTCAACAGTGGGCCATTATTGCCTCTAGTGTTAGCTTTGTTAGCTATGTATTTGAAAAAGCCCTTTCTATTATCCTTAACCTGACTTGCAAGGTTAAGTTCCAAGGAAGCCTTAGCTTTCCTAATTGCCTCCCTACATCCTCTGACAACAGCCCTATATTCCTCCCAAGTGACCAGCCCCTCCTTCCATGATCTGTAGATTTTCCTTTCCCACTTAAGTTTGCCCAGCAGTTCCTTTTTTAACCATGCTGGTCTCCTAGCTCCCTTACTAGATTTCCTAACCATTGGGACGCTCTGATCCTGTGCTTGCAAGAAGTGGTCCTTGAATGTTGACCAGCTATCTTGAGCCCCTTTACCTTCTAGCACCCTGTCCCATGGGATTTCCCTTAACAGTTGATTGAGGAGGCCAAAGTTTGCCCTGTGGAAGTCCAGGGTTCTGGTCCTACTGGGTATTCTGTTCCTTCCACACAGGATCCTGAACTCCACCATCTCGTGATCACTGCAGCCAAGGCTGCCACTGACCACCACTGCTTCAACAAGGCCCTCCTTGTTGGTTAGTACAAGATCCAGCAGCGCTCCTCTTCTAGTTGGCTTGTCCACCATTTGCATTAAGAAGTTATCATCAATGCACTGGAGGAACCTCCTAGACTGTGAAAGGCTGGCTGTGTGAGTCTTCCAGCAGATATCGGGGTAGTTAAAATCTCCCATGAGGACTAGGGACTGCAGTTGTGAGGCTACTTTCAGCTGCCTGTAGAAAGCCTCATCAACTTCCTCGCCTTGATCAGGAGGTCTGTAGTAGACCCCCACGACTGTATCACCCACACCAGCCTGCCCCTTAATTCTTACCCACAGACTTTCAACTTGCCCCTCATCAGCCCCTGCACAAAACTCAATACATTCTAGTTGCTCTCTCACATAAAGAGCAACTCCACCACCTCGCTTCCCTGCTCTATCTTTCCTAAAAAGCACATAACCATCCATGGCCACATTCCAGTCATGTGACCTGTCCCACCACGTCTCTGTTATTGCTACCAGATCATAACCCTTAGCCCGCACACTGACCTCTAACTCTTCCTGCTTATTCCCCATGCTGCGTGCATTAGCATACAGGCATTTCAGGAAACAAACAGAGCCCACTGGTGGGACTAAATCCTCCTTAGACCACCTGCTTTCAGGCCCTGGTACATTCCTCTTGTGCTTCTCCCTAACAGACCCAGTTTTCTCCCCTTCCCCCTTCACATCTAGTTTAAAGCTCTCTCAATGAGCCCTGCTAAGTCCTGCCCCAAAAGCCTCTTCCCCCTCTGGGACAGGTGCATCCCACCTGCCACCACCAGGCCAGGTGTCTCATATAGCATCCCATGATCAAAAAAAACCAAAACCCTGTCTTTGACACCAATCTCTTAGCCATTCATTGACTTGTAAGCTCTTCCTATATACCTCCCCACCCATTCTTGCAGGAGGGATGGAGGCAAACACTACTTGCGCTCCAGACCCCCTAACTAGCCGTCCTAGGGCCCTGAAGTCACTCTTCATTGCCCTTACATTTCTTGTGATAATTTCATCACTGCCAACCTGAAAAATCAGCAGTGGATAGTAATCAGAGGAACCCACAAGATTAGGGAGTTTCCTTTTAACATCTCTAATCCGAGCCCCAGGGAGGCAACAGACCTCCCTGTGGGATGGGTCCGGTCGACAGATGGGCCCTTCTGTCCCCCTCAGAAGGGAGTCACCCACCACAATTACTCTCCTTTCCTTCTTGATTGAAGAAGTCCTAAGGACTCGGGGTGACTGACGAGTCCTAGGTGCTTCACTAGATAAGTCTACCCCTCCAACTTCATTTTCCTGTCCCTGAATTTCCAAGGCTTCATATCTGTTATTCAAGGGCAATTGGGAGGGTGGAAGGGGTTGGGAGGATTTTTTCTTGCCTTTCCGAGGTCGGACTTCCTTCCATTCCTTCATATCTCCTAAGTCCTCTCCATCTGTCTGGTGACAGGAGGGGAGGGGATCCGTCACTTTCTCAACCTCCTCGATCTGCCCCTGCGTCAGGGTATGACTCCACCAATCTATTTCACTTTCACAATCTCTAATGGCTCTCAGTCTTTCAACCTCCTCTGTCAGATTAACCACCTGCCTGAGGAGATCATTTACTTGCTCACACCGCACACATGTGGTGTCACTGGTTCCCTCTGGTACCAGTGCCAGGCTCAGGCATTCACTGCAGCCAGAGACCTGCACTGCAAGTGATGCAGAAAAAGAATTTTTTTATATGGGGCCCTGAGCAACAACATGCCTTTGAATAAATTAAGCAAGAAATTGTCCATGCATCAGCCCTTGGGCTATTCCAGACAGGTTGAGATGTAAAAAAAAATGCTCTACACTGCAGCTGGGGAGAACAGCTCTACTTGGAGCCTCTGGCAAAAGGCACCAGGGTGTGGGAAGATTGGCCAGAGTTGTCCCAAATTGGTATGCTTATCTTGTATCAGCTTTGGGATAGGAAAGCAGGCTAACTTAATGCGCTTATCTCTTCCTGGCAATGAGCAGGGGCAAAGGACAAATCACTTGCTTATCTAAGCCAAGACCCAGTCCAGATGTTGGAAGTTCTTTATAACCTGGCAGTTTGGAAGTTTTTACAACCCTAGTAATTCATGCAACTGCTCTGATAGGGCAGAGGTCCTGTAGCCAGCTGGTTGTGCCAACAATAGCTGGAGGCAAAGACTGACAGCCAGAGTTGTGCCAATGTGACCAAGAAGGAGTCCACATCTGCAGCAAGTGTTGGTTCTGCTTCCTTCCCCCTCTCTTAATTAATAGCACCATTAGCCTGCTAGGAGCCAGTCAGCACATAAGATTTGACCCAGTATAAATTAGCCTTTAGAATCCTCTACTTTTGAGGAAAAGAATCCCAGCTATTTCTGGATGGGTCAATGGACCTGGACCTTTCTCCTCCCCAAACAGGGACACCTCTTTGGTAAGATTGTCGCCTCTGACTTTGTTGGATGTTACCTGGGAATTACTAACTCGAGCTTGATTTTGTGCAGTACATGTATTTATCAACGACAATCCTGAACTTGTTATATCTGTTGAACTTGTTATATCATGTCACGGACCGATATCAAAGGCAATCAGATGTCAGGATGCCTCCGTGACTTCCTCCCCCCCCCTTCTCAGCGGGGAGCGGAGAGGTTTGTAAATGGGACCACACACGCGTTCAAGTGTGTTCACACACACGTTCAACAGGACAAGTTCCTGTGTGATGTACTCTAGGTGACCCTGTCTGGCAGGGGGGTTGGACTAGATGATCTTTCGAGGTCCCTTCTAACCCCTAGGATTCTGTGATCCAGGAATCTGTGTAAAGTATTGGCCATTTCTCCTGCTCTGCAATGTCTAGGGCCAGCTGGATGGCCTTTACTCCTGCAAATTAGCTCGATTCACCTTCTCCGTCCTTAGCTTGTGCAACCTGTCTCGTAGGACTCCAGACAGCAGCTTTCCACCTCCGCTTACTTCCTACAAGACGGCAGGATCCATCTTTGAAAAGAGCAAATTGCTTTTCATGATCTGAGAGTTGATTATATGGGGGAGCTTCCTCAGCACAAGTCACTATCTCATCTGGTGGCATTCCAAAATCTCTGCCCTCTGGCCAGTTCGTAATCACTTCCACCATGCCTGGACGATTTGGGCCCCCTATTCAAGCTCGCTGTGTTATCAGGGCCATCCACTTGATCCAGGTGGCATCGGTGGCATGGTGTGTGGATGAGTCCCTCCCTTTATACATCCATTCCAGGACTGGCAGTCGAGGTGCTGGGAGAAGCATTGCTTCTGTACCAATTACCTCAGAAGCAGCTCGGACTCCTTCATAGGTAGCTAATATCTCTTTTTCACTTGGGGTATAACTGGCTTCCGAGCCTTTATACTGCCGGCTCCAAAATCCTAGGGGACGGCCTCTCGTCTCATCAGGTGCTTTTTGCCAGAGGCTCCAGATAAGAACAGTGTCACCGGTTACAGCGTAGAGCACGTTTTTGATTTCCTGTCCCATTCGAACAGGTCCCAGGGCCACAGCATGGACTGTCTCTTGCTTTATCTTTTCAAAAGCTTGTTGTTGTTCTGGGCCCCATGAAAAATTCCTTATCTTTCAGGTGACTTCATAGAGGGGTTTCACAATCTGAGCATCCCTGGGAATGTGCATTCTCCAAAACCCCACGGTGCCTAAGAAGGTCTGCATCTCTTTCTTATTAGTGGGTGAAGCCACAGTTGCTATTTTACTGACCACATCCATAGGGATGTGTCGGCACCCATCTTGCCATCTGAACCCTAGGAGCTGGATCTCTCTGGCAGGTCCCTTGACCTTACTTCTCTTTATAGCAAAGCCAGCTTCTAACAAAATGTGGATCACTTTCCTACCTTTCTCAAAGACTTCCTCTGCCGCATTACCCCATACAATGATGTCATCAATGTACTGCAGATGGTCTGGAGCTCCACCCTTCTCCAGTGCAGTATGGATCATTCTGTGGCAGATGCTAGGGCTGTGCTTCCACCCTTGGGGCAATTGATTCCAGGTATACTGGACACCCCTCCAGGTGAAAGTGAATTGAGGTCTGCACTCTGCTGCTATGGGAATGGAGAAAAAGGCGTTAGCAATGTCAATAGTGGCATACCATTTAGCTGCTTTGGATTCCAGTTCGTATTGAAGTTCCAACATGTCTGGAACTGCAGCACTCATCAGTGGTGTGACTTCATCAGGCCCACCACAGAAGGGTCATCGGAAAGACCGGGCAGGGTAGACAGCCGTTTAATGCCCTCAGTCTCTACAGCTGCTACCCCAAAGGCCCATTTATACCCTTTCGGGTCTTCAAAGTACCCTTTCCGGAGAAAGTCTATACTAAGGATGCATGGAGCATCTGGGCCAGTTACAATCTGATGGGTCTCCCAATCATTCCCAGTCAGGCTAATGTCAGCCTCCAATACAGTCAATTCTTGAGACCCTCCAGTGACTCCAGAGATGGTGATGGAGTCTGCCCCTCTGTGATTGGATGGTATCAAAGTGCACTGTGCACCAGTGTCCACCAGGGCTCTATAACTCTGTGGTTCTGTTGTGCCAGGCCACCGAATCCACACTGTCCAATCAACTCGGTTATCCCTCTCCTCCACCTGGCTGGAGGAAGGGCCCCTCTAATGTTGAGCATGGCATCCACACGTAACACAGGGGTTTGTGTGGCGTACTGGACTCACATTTGAGTCTGAAACCCATCTGCTTGGACCAGCAGTTACTTCCTGGGAGACTGGAGCAGTCATCATTCTAGGACCGTTATCTCTAGTGGCACCACCCTGCAGCTCCCGTACTCTTGCACGCAGAGCAGCAGTGGGTTTGCCATCTCATTTGCTCATGTCCTCACCATGGTTGAGCAGAGTAGACCACAGAGACCTTCGTGTTGGGTTCTGCCCAACCTGAATTGGTCTCCTAGGAGGGACCCTGTTTCTAATGGCTGATACATGGTTCCATTCCAGAGAGGAATAGGTGTTTTTTTGTCCCTCTCCAGTCTGGATACCCTATCACCCAGTGTCTTCCACTCCTCAACCATTTTTTCCACAGCTGAGACGTGGGCATTTAGGGGGTTAGAGATATTGTTCGCATACTGCCTTAGCTGGTTTGCAAATTCATCAACAGTTGGTGGTGTTTCACCATCTCCTGCAAAGACCCTTCCTCCCAAAATGGTGGAATACATAGTACCCTTCAAAGTCACAACCCCAGGCAACACTACAGGCTTGGGGCAGAGTGGCTAGAAAGCTGCCTAGAGGAAAAGGACCTGAGGGTGTTGGTTGACAGCTAGCTGAATATGAGCCAGCAGTGTGCCCAGGTGGCCAAGGCAGCCAACAGCATCCTGGCTTGTATTCAGAAATATTGTGGCCAGCAGGACTGGGGAGGCGATTGTCCCTCTGTACACTGGTAAGGCCACACCTCAAATCCTGTGTTCAGTTTTGGGCCCCTCATTACATGGACATTGAGACACTGGAGCGTGTCCAAAGGGCAAGGAAGCTGGTGAAGGGTCTAGAGCACAAGTCTTATGAGGAGCATCTGAGGCAACTGGGGGATGTTTAGCCTGGAGAAAAGGAGGCTTAAGGGAGACCTTATTGCTCTCTACAACTGCCTAAAGGGAGGTTATAGCAAGGTGGGTGTTGGTCTCTTCTCCCTATTAACAAGTGATAGGACAAGAGGAAATGGTCTCCAGTTGTGCCAGGGGAGGTTTAAATTAGATTTTAAGAAAAATTTCTCCACCAAAAGGGTTGTCAGGGACTGGAACAGTCTGTCCAGGGCCATGATTGAATCACCATACCTGGAGGCATTTAAAAGACATGTAAATGTGGTGCTTCGGGACATGGCTTAGTGGTGGACTTGGTAGTGTTACGTTTACAGTTGGACTTGATCTTTAAAGATCTCTTCTAAGCTAAATTATTCTGATTCTGTAATTCAGATGTACCCCCAAGATACTGACTTCTCTATCACATTACCACCCAGCATAACCACCTCTGATCTATTTGTGTGTCAACTTTCCACACTGACCTTCCCAGCACATTTGGGTAACTTGTCTCAACTACAGCAGGTCCCTTATTCCCTTTGTGTCTGGGAGTATACACCCTCCAGACTTACAAGTTTTTTTACCCAAGAAGCAATGACCCACTGCATAGGCAATACTTTTACAGGCCTTTCAGAGCCACATAATAGTGGCTAAGACTGGGAATCCATCTTAAACTATTCTCTCCCAGTACAGCAATTAGAGCCATTATTCAAGTTAGTATCTTTGAGATACATTCTGACTCTCCATACTAAGGCACAGTGAAACTCAATCCATAGTGCTGATATTCAAAAGAACTCGCCTTCAAAAGAAATGGAATAACACATACAAGACACTTTTTAAGTTCAGCAAAGAGATAATGGTCCTTTTCAAGGTGAAGGTACTATCAAATGAAAAGTCAGTTAAAAGTAATCCTTTAATTAATTGCTTCAGCGCATATGTCCTGGGTTGAGCCAAGATTAAGTTAATTTTCCTTTTACTGATTTTTTTTTTCTTTCAGTAAGCTCTCTTTTAACTAGCAGCAACTGTTCCAGCTAGTGGACTGATAACACTGGAATGTTTATGTTTCTGCTGAGACACGAAGGTCAGTTTGTTCTACTCAGTGCATCTGCCACTGCAGGTGCTACTGAGGGCAGGAGAATTGTATCTGTGACCCCCCCGTAAGGAAGCTGGACTAGACAGACAGCAGAACTGACCAAAGGTATTCCATTCCATATATCTACCTAAGCTCAGAGGAAGGTCAGAGATCACAGAAGACAATTTCCTTCCTGTTTCTTCTTCCCTTCTCTTCCATCTATGGCCGGCATCCAGGGAGGACTCCATCCATCACTGTCGACCCCAGGCTCAGCCCTGACCCTCATAACTCTCCCCACAGCCC
This sequence comes from Hemiprocne comata, assembly GCA_020745705.1. Taxonomy (NCBI): domain Eukaryota; kingdom Metazoa; phylum Chordata; class Aves; order Apodiformes; family Apodidae; genus Hemiprocne; species Hemiprocne comata. The sequence continues at coordinate 34,688 of JAJGQW010000034.1, read as the reverse complement.
TGTCTGCTCTGCTGTTATCTCAGACTGCGGCCTGAGAGTTTTCAGGACTGCTCGCAGCTAAGGAGAGTGCCAGGGAGTTGCTGGGGGTGGGGGGAAGCAAGAGGCTTTTGCACTTTCCTGAGTATACTTGTATATAATGGTACATATAATTAAAGCTGTCTAATTTAGTTTTCAATCCAGCTAAGTCTCTCTCCTAATTCTCTCTCTCCTTCCATAACTGGGTGGGAGGGTGAGGGGATTGAAAGCATTGTTTGTCTCTGGTTTATTTTTTGATTCTGAGACAAACTGTGACAGCATACCATCAATAATTTGTGTGTGTAAATATATGTATTTTCTGGAATCCTGTATTTCACTGAAGTAAAACATGTAGAAAAGGTGACATTTTCTGGATAAGACCATTTATTTTAACAAATAGAAGAGTCTTTACGATGAACTGGAGGCTGCAGAAGCTGCTCTCTTGGGCTTCAGCATGGTTCCCTCACGGAATCCATTCCTACAAGTAGAAATAAGTTACCACTTTTTGAAAGAGTAGTTTCTGCTCCAGGTTATTTTCTAGCAAGTAAGGTTTTAGATCAAGTTCACCAGCTTTTTTTTCAGCTTCTCTCAGTAATGCACTGAAGTCACTATGGAGTTCACACATTCAGACATTTTTAATAAGAAACATCATTGACAAGCTGCTTGGAATAAGCAGTACGGTTCTCTCCTGCTGAAGTAAATTTGACTCCTTCAAACAGGAAGATTTCAGTAACCGAGGAAACACTGCAAGACTCAATCAGATGCAGCACACCCACTGAAGGCACTCCTTTACATTCCTACTAAGGAACTCGGCAAAAGATTTCATATTTGTTAGTACTGAAGCGCAAGTCAATTTCTTACAGAAACCCTCTATGCCTCCCTCCAACCAGAGACTGAGACAGGCATGACAGAAGAAGAGTCAGCTCCAAGGTTGCTTTTGGATATGACACTTCTACTTCAGCAACACTTGGTGGAAATAAGGCTGCATTTGCACATCATTAAGGTTTTTCTGGCTGCTGCTGGGAAAAACTGCTCTCACCAAAAAAACCCAAGATGAATGGATCCCTTGACCATACCTAGGTCCAGGACTTAAAAGACTCCCTACTTTTAACTATTAAATTAATTATTAAATCAAATCTACATTTTTAGGAAAAGACTCTTGAATTGCTTGGTGTTTTTCATCCAGCTTTCTGGTGTATTAGGCCAGAAGTTACAGAGCTCCATTTTAGAACATGGAGGTCATACAAAATAAATTCTTAATGAGTTTAACAGTACAGTATCTCATAAGTACAACTCAAAGCTTTATAAACCTGTAACTGAGAATCTGATGTTACAGTTACTTACTGCTAACTGAACTCCAAGAAGAGTGACTACTGAAATATTTCAACCCTGAAGTTTTTTCTGTGGGCAAGAGGGGATTGGAATGCATTTCAAGAATTGTCTCTTACAAAAACCCACGCTTCTGCAACCAGCAATTTCACCGACTCATAAATAGAGGCAATGCTACACCAAGTATACCTTTTCAAATGTGGGCATTTTATTACAATACCCTCTGTTCTGTACTACCTTCATTAACAGAAGCATCATAGCTTGCTATACATCCTATGTATTAACAATGAGTGAGCTTTTTATATTTGGCAGCATTTTGAAGATACAAGGTATAATTTATTTTCACACTATATTTAAATAAAAAGACCATACTACATTCAGTGTACTAAATAAGAGTGTTAACTTTGAATGACAAATTTTACAATTCAGTGAAATCCATGCAAGATTTCACATCACACTAGTTTGTAATAAAACGTCATACCTGAATCGACGGTAGACCCTTTTCAGGTGCCTCATGCGACCGGTACCAGTGGTGTTGCGTCTTTTGGCCTTTACACTCCAGTTATCTAGAACACAGAAGTTAGTGTTACTCATCTGCACCAAATAACTAGTTGCACAGTACATTTCAGTAGCACAACTATTCCATCTGACAGAAACAAAATTAAAAAATATAAATTAATTTTCTATGCAGCAATACTGCACACATTAGCTGAAATAGTTAAATCAGAGTTAATTTTAAAAAAAGCTTGATGCTTTTGCAAGATGACACAGTATTCTCCCTTGGTTGGAAAAAAGCCAGACTATTGAAGAAACACAGAAACACAAATTTTTTAAATTCAAGTCTGTTACTAACACTTTCTCTTACGCTTTGCAGGATAACCACATTTCCCACAAGTAGATTTCTGCAGATGGTATGCCTTGGACCCACATCGACGACACAAAGTGTGTGTCTTATTTCGTCGCTTACCAAATGACGACGTACCCTTCGTCTGAAAAAACATTTTGAGACATTGCACGTTGTTAATATCACTACCACTTACAAGTCATGTAACTCAAAGCATAATTAAGCTCCTCTAAAAACCACGCACAAATTCACAGTCCAATGAACATGTCAGAGGCACAGTGAACTCTGAAACACCATCTCAGTTTCGCCTATAGGTATCCTCCATTTTTAGAAATCAGTCCCTTACACCTCTCTTTGCCATTCCTACCCCCCCACCCAGTGCTGAAATAAAGCAAAGCCACCGAGGGGATATCACCAATTCCCTTCTTGTCTCCCCCAAATTCATTAATGTTAAACAGTAAACTGTTTCTTTTCCTGAGGAAATGTATTTATTTCACGCAGGTCAGCCGCACGCTCACCACAAAAGGCTTTGGTAACCAAACGCCCTCTTTGCTACGTTATCTAAAAGGCTGCCTCATCCCCGGGGAGAGCACCAGCCCGGCCAGGCCCGCAGCAAGCCCGAAGGAGACCCCAGAGGCGCCCGGGCGGCAGAAGAGACCCGCACCCAACCACAGCCTTCCCGCCCAGGACGAGACGCCCCATTCCCCATCCTGGGCCAGCAGTGGCACTCACCGCCAGCCCCTCAGGCTCAAGCTCAGGCCCCGCAGCGGCCTCCCCGCAGCGCCTTCCTGCCCCCGAGCCCAGTCACAACAGGGTGCAGGGCCGCCCCACGCCCTAGACGAGACCCAAGGCTCCGCAGGACCCTGCACAAAGGCAGATGGTGACAGATACCCCACACCCGAACCCTAGCGCTCACCATCTTCTCCAGGCGTCAGCACAAAAAAGATCAGGACACGCCCCACTTCCGCTGTAGCAAGCGCTTCCGGGGGCACGCCGGGAATGTCCTGTAGCGCGCGGCAGAGGCGTCCGGTCCGGTTGCCCGGCTGAGGGAGCCCCATGCGGCAGAGAACGAGCGCTCTCCTTGGCTTGGCTTCGCACCAGGTTGTGATCAGGAGTCCTCTCCGTGTGGTGGCCCTTTCCCGTCATGCACGGCCTGCTGGGACAGACCGGGATCCCGGGTAAGACCCTCTGGGGCCCCAAAAGCCTGGTTGTCCCTGGTGGCACCACCCCAAAACTGGTGCTTATTAGGGCATCACAATGTGTTCTAGGCCATGGTGTGACTGGTCCTGGAGATAATGATTAAGGGGTATCTACATCTACCTGATCAAGAAAATATTTAACACACCTAAGTTGCCTTACTGGCACATCATTTTTATCTCTAATGTGTCTTCTCTGCAATAGCACCCATGCTGCTATTCACAGGTACCTACAGCTCCACTTCAGACTGCAGAATCAAGTCCTGGCCCTATTTCCACATTCAGTGAAAACTATTTTCATGACTGAAATTCAGGGACACGGTATTCTTGGCTGTAATACATACTTTCAAAGTGAACTGCCTTAAAAAATAGGCAGCCACTAACTGCATGCTCTGCTTGTCCATGTTCACCCCAGCCCCCCTCACACCACATGACAGTCTGCCTGCAGTTTGAAGCATCACAATGGTCATCTATGGGTTTACAGAAAATCAGCATGCCTGAATTAGAAGAAGGCAGCAGTGTTGCAGGTGCTGCTGACCTAATCACCTCATCCTGAGGCAAACCGTGGGATCAGTAAACAAGCTGGTGTCCCACGGCTCAAGAAGCAGCTGGAGAACAGAGAAAGCAGAAGAAGAAACAAAATGTTGAAAATAGAATGTGGTAGCAAGAATTGAGAGGCACCAGCTGGGGATTCAGAGAAGTGTTCCAGACTGAAGATAGATGTGCATGAACAGGATGTTAATATAGCATTATTGTATAGTCTGAGGGACACAGTATAAATATAGAGAGACAAGAAATAAAGCGGCTTCTGCTCCTGCTTTCTAACGGACCTGATGACTGCATGATTTATGCCCACCATAAGTTTCTGCCCACCACAAATGGTGACCCCGACGTGATCGGCACGGAGAGCCGATGAAACCCAGCGTAGTAGAGGACAGCACGGAGAGCTGTGGCAGCCTGGAGAGCTGTGTTGCTGTCAACTGATTTATAAGGTGAGCCACTGAGGACTATAGGGAGCCCACTGAGTAAAGAGGACTCTGTTGTCCTTGAGATGTGGAAGTTGGTATTGAAAAAATGAGGAGTAAAGTTGGATGAACTGCTCCTCCAAAAAATGCTGCTATGGAGTAAAGAGCAAGGGTATGATTCCAGTACAGTAACTGCTTTTAGTGTGGGGGCATGTGTCGCGAACCGAGATGGGAAAAGCCGCGACCCACTGCCCTTCACAAAGGAATCGAGAGCTGAGGACCACTCCCTGTCGCACTCACACACAATGCTCAAGAATCAATGGGTTTATTAAAGGCACTACGGTTTAGGCAAGGTTGTTTCTACAGAACAATAACAAATGTATGCAAGAACAGTACATATATATCTATAGGAATAAACAAACAAACAAACAACACAAGACAAACAATGATAGGAATAATTCTACCCCCCTCCCAACCCCCCGTTCTTAGTCCCGGACAGGGATAGGAGGGAAAAAACTTGGAGAGAGCCTTTAGGAAGATTAATAGGAAGCGAGTGTATGGTATAGGTATGTATGAATGTATGAATGTCTATAAGTGTTAATAGGAAATGTCAGAGTGTAGTCAAGTTCGCAAGTCTCACCACCGGGGTGCGGCCGAAGCCGATCCCTAGTCGGGATCCTCCTCCTTCTCCAGCGACTTCAGGCAGGGAGTCCGTTCGGTACGTCCACACACCAACAACCACAGGAAAAGGCGCCTCTGGCTCCACGGCAGCCTCCACAGCGATGCACACACGGCGGCGGCTACATCCGTAGTGAGTGTTCATAGAGCGCGCCTGTCTGCTCCCCTTCCGGTTCTGGCCCCGCTGTGCCTCCTGGGAGCTGTAGTCTGTGGTCCTGTGCGCATGCGCCTGGTACCTTTGTCCTCTTCTCACGAGTGCCGGGGAGTACATTACCAGGACTGGTCAGTAGATGTCGCTGGCTTAAAGGCCATTATGGAGTCCGTCTCTCACAGCATGGAAGGAAGTGGGCGATAAACTGATCAGGCTACTTGGGGGCAGAAGGACGCTGTAACTCTTCTTACCACATGGTGCTTATTATATGAGACTTTAAAAACGCTTAAGGAGGCTTCTGATAAATCATTCCCCACAGCAAGTGATACTGCTGCTTCTCCTACAAGGGGGATATCAACCCCAAGCCATGCACCTCTCAGTATGGGAGAGGCGGCGGGGGGAAGCGATAAAAAATTTAATAACTTTGAAGTGGAGGAGGGTCCTCGGGTAATGCCTCCTGAGAAATGACAGTATAAGTCTCCTATGGACACTAATGCACGATCGTATAAGACCCCCTTGGAGTTAATACAAGGTTTTACAGACACCCATATGGTACATGCGTCCACACCATGTGGACCGAAACCTGAGCCCGATTGCCCCCCCCCCCCCTCTGATTCAGACGCAGGCTTTGACTCAGTTGTGGGAGCTCTAGATACAGGACAACAGAAAGACTTTGATATCACGAAAGCCATGGGGGAAATGTCTTTGGGAGGTCCTGCCTGTCATCCTAAGGGCCAGGACATTCAATTACCTCCGGTATGTATTGTGGTACGCCCACATAATCCTATAAAATTCTGGCAACAAATGAAGCAGCAAGCAATGCAGGAGGGTAATTGGGAATTGACAGAGGCCATTGATATACCGATGAGAGGGGACCAGATGGCCGCGGGACTATTAGCCCCGTGGCGGCAAATGTTGCAGCCAGTTGCTGCATCCCCGAGCCCTGAAATGACGGTAGAGGCAGGCGCTTCAGCTGACGCCTCTCCAGGTTCTGATCCCTTTCATGATGCCTCTGCTCCCCTATGCCTGCGCCCGGCGCAACGACCCCCACAGGCACGCTTTGTGCTTCAGTGTGCTGTTTGGTGGGCTGAATGTCAGGAGTTGTTTGTGGTGCGGGTCATGGATGGCATTGCAGCTAGTTTGGGAATCGGCGAGAATGAACTGTTAGGACTGAATGCAAGGGCTATTGCCCAGGCACAAGCAGGAATGCCGCGGGCGACGTTCCAGCAGGCTGCGAACCTAGCGTTAAAGACCTTGCGTAAGGTGCCCGGGGCAGGGCGGCAGGAATTGTCTTTTGTCTCTATTAGACAGGGGCCACAGGAGGCCTGTTTCTTTTATAGATTTGGCTTCAGACAGCTATTTCAAGGCAGGTAGAGAATGAGGATGCGGCGCGTGTGTTTTTTCAGCTGGCTTTTGAAAATGCAAATGCAGATTGCCAGAAGGCAATCACCCCGATTAGGCACTCTGCTAACTCGATTGCTGAGCTGTTAAAGGTGTGTCAGAATGTGGGCTCAGAGTCGCTTAAGGTATCTATGCTGGCTGAGGTCCTTGCTCAGCAGCTTATGGTAGGCAGAGTGGGCGTGAAGTGTTTTGGTTGTGGAAAACAGGATCAGAAAGGAATGTCCGACCGGGGGCGGGGGGGGGGGGGGCGCGGTCAGAAGATAAATAGTACATGTCAGCCGACATGCAGTCCCACACCACCAGCCTGAGAAGGGGACCGGCGGCTGCAGAACAGCACCCCCACCCCCCACCCTTGCCCTCTCGAGCGCTGGCACCGCCCGCCCAGCCACCGCCGCGAGCCTTTTTTAACAACCACCTTGTACTATTCCCTCTGGTCAGTCAGTGACGCAGCTTTTGTTATTGCTATTCTCGGTCCCTGCTGCTGCTGATCGCAAGCGAGGACAAGGAGGTTTTGGGAGTACTGATAACCCTCAGATATTTTGGACCCAACAGGTGACTGCTAGGCGGCCACTTTTAACTGTCCTTATAAAAGGTCGATCTTTTGTTGGGATGGTGGACACCGGTGCCGATGTCTCGATCATAAATCAGAGTCAGTGGCTGAAAGAATGGCCCTTAGCACGGGTTCCAGTAGCAGTTACAGGTGTAGGTGGGACTCAGGTTCCACTTCAGAGTGCTCTCATACTTCTGGTGGAAGGCTCAGGGAAACAGCAAGCTGTGTTGAAACCATTTGTTCTCCCCGTTCCATGTACTTTACGGGGAAGGGATTTATTGTCTCAGTGGCACGTGACTGTCCACTGATTTGTCGTGCCAAAATTTATCAGCAGGGCCACTGACGTCCAGCCTCGACTCAAACTGACGTGGCTGACTGACACTCTGGTTTGGGTAGATCAGTGGCCTTTAAAGGGTGAGAGGCTGGAACAGGCGCAAAAATTGGTACAGGAGCAGTTGATGTGTGGACACATTGTACCTTCTACCAGTCCTTGGAACACACCTATATTTGTCATACCGAAAAAATCTGGAAAATGGCGCTTGATACAAGATCTTAGGGCAGTGAATTCCGTCATGCAGCCAATGGGGGCCTTACAACCTGGGATTCCAAATCCTTCTGCGATTCCTGCAGAGTGGCCTTTATATGTGATTGATCTTAAGGATTGCTTTTTCACCATATTGTTGCATCCTGATGACTGTGCACATTTTGCTTTTTCATTGCCTTCCATTAACAACCAAGGGCCCATGCAAAGATACCAGTGGGTGGTATTGCCACAAGGAATGATGGACAGTCCCACCATATGTCAGATTGTGGTGGATGGTGCCATTTCTCCCGTTAGGGTGAAATTCCCACAAGTAACAATTTATCACTATATGGATGTGTCGCGGACCGATATTAAAGGCTATCAGATGTCAGGATGCGTCCGCGACTTCCCCCCCCCCCCCCTTCTCGGCAGGGAGCGGAGAGGTTTGTAAATGGGACCATACCTTAGAGGGTGGAGTGAAATGCCCCCACCACCCCCACGCTCACAAAGACCAATATTTCACTTACACACTAAGAGGTTTATTAAGGGACCAAGGTTCAGGGAAGGTTATCTACGTATATATCAGGGGTCTATGGAATTAGTAAGCACACTCCCCCCGGAAGAGGTGTAGGAGGATTAATGTAAGGGAAGGGTAGGAAGTAAGCCTGGATAATATTTATATGTGAATGTGGGTGAGTGTACCCGTGTTACCCCTTCCGTAGTGAAGATGTAATCAGCATCCAGGCGACCAGCAGCGGCGGTGACGGGACGAGCCCGCGGCGGCGGGGCGTGCCCGGCGGCGACCCCTCCGGCAGGCACAGTACAGCAGTCATGGCATGGCAGTCACGGCGGTCAGGCACAGCACAGTAGACACCACGGCACGGCAGTCTTCCCTGGCACCGGCGAGCAGCAGCAGGCAGCGATCCAGACTCCGCTTCGAGCGGCGAGCAGGGAGGCGGCGAGTCCCCGGCTCTGCTTCGGGCGGCAGGGGGAAGGGGAGACGCTTCCCCCGCGGGCGAGCACCGGCCCCCCCGCGCGCAGCCGCACTCCGACAGGTGGCTCAGTGGGTCCAGCGGCTCCACTGGCATAGCCCGCCTCCCTTTAGATAACGTTCTCCTTTAGTACGTGGCCGAGTGCCCAGTCTTTCAGAGGGAGTCTGCTATCTGTATTTCTGCCATGGCTGTTTCAGTCTGTCCTTTGTTTCAAGAGGCACTTCGCTAGCTTGAAAGGCATTCTGTTGTGTGGGGGGAGAACTAGTCCATTCCCCACAGGATGTTATAATGTTGGCTGTTAAACAGCAAGCAGATTTGCTACAGGTGCTGTCTCAGTTGAAGCACTCTCTGGAAACTTATGGTTTGCAATTGGCACCTGAAAAAATCCATAAGGAAGCTCCCTAGAAATATTTGGGTTGGCGGCTGTATGCAGGTACAGTTTTCCCTCAATGTCTCTGTATTGCTACCTCCATAAATACCTTACATGATCTGCAGAAGTTGTTAGGGACCATCAATTGGATTAGACCGTTATTGGGAATCACCACAGAGGAATTGTCTCCACTTTTTTCACTCTTGAAAGGTGAGGCTGACTTAATGTCCTCTCGGCGCCTCACAGCTGAGGTGAAACAAGCATTGGACCATGTGGCTGACAAAATTGCATCTTCTTATGTGCATAGCTTACAATCTGCTTTGCCCATCTCCCTGTTTGTGATTTATAGTTCTTTCCAACCATATGGACTAATTGGGCAATGGAGAGAGACAGGCTCTTTGTCTTTGAATGTGTATTTCTGTCACGTGCCTTTACCAGGACGGTGACTACCGCATTGGACATGGTCATAACCGTGATTTCCCGAGGCAGGTTGAGAGTTCAGCAACTGTCAGGAAAGGATCCTGATTCTATTTATTTTCCATTCACTAAGGAGGTCTTTGACACATTGTTACATGAATCACTGTCATTGCAAGCTGCCCTCCCTGCTTATCTAAACATTTGTAAATTTTCTCTCCTGTGGCACAAGTTGCTACATTCTTTGTCAGCTCTGCCTTTGTAGCTCTGTATATTGGCGTCCGTGATACCCTTGGAAGGTGCCCGTACAGTGTTTGTTGATGGCTCAGAGCGATCACACAAGGCTGTGGTGGTTTGGTGACCAGAAACAGGTAAGGATTGGCATTCATCAGTAATTACAGTGGCAGGTTCCACTGAAGTGGTGGAACTGTCTGCCGTGCTCCATGCCTTTTCCCTTTTTCCCTCAGAGCCTTTGAATATTGTTGAAGATTCTTTATATGTGGTGGGTATTGTAGAAAGGATATCTGGCTCTTTCCTTAAGGAGGTTCTTGCAATTTTAGGGATGCCTTATAAAATCAAGATGGACAACAGTCCTGCCTATGTCTCTTGGCCCACACAATATTTTTTTACAGCAATGGGGGGTGTCCCATGTAACAGGCATTCCCCACTCCCCAACAGGCCAGGCTATTGTTGAACGTACCCACGGCACCTTGAAAGCTATGTTGTTAAAACAAAAAAGGGGGAATCCCCTTTCACCACAGGAGCATTTAGATAAAGCCACATATGTACTTAATTTTTTGAATCGTTCTGGCACACGTCTGCTGACATCAGCGGCCGAGCGTCAATTTGGGCACGCTCCAAATTTTGCTGCTAGGCCCAAAGTCTGGTATCGTGAACCAGGGAATCCTGAATGGAATGGTCCAGTAGAGTTAATAACTTGGGGGAGAGGGTATGCATGTGTTCTTCTTCCCTCAGGACCTCGTTGGTTGCCAGCAAAGAATGTGAAACACTACCATGAGCTGGAGTGACAAATTCCAGAACCCAATCCCTAAGAGGAATCTCCTGCAGATCAAGATGAGACCTCCTTGCCAGAGACCTAAGCCACGTGAAGGAGTAAACGATGTACTGTGGGGATCATCCATATCTGTTCTTATTAGCAGAAGACTTGGACTATAGTGAATTGTAACAGTTCTTTTTGTATCAGCGTGTGAAACTTGCCTATGAGAATCTCCTTTATCTTTCCTTTATGGTTAATCTCTTTATAATATGCGACTTGGGCAGGATGACTTACAACACATGTTGGCCCCATGTGTCGGAACCTCGTCCCCCTTGTAAAAGGTATATGAACCAGGTTTTTTTTTCCGACACCGTAATTTGTAATAGCAAGAGTATATTGTACTTTTTGTTTTGTCATTTGGTCTTATTTTTGAGCAAAATTCTTTTGTTATGAAGAGCTAATTTTTTTGTTTTATTGAATAACCTGTTGATTGATGCAATCTGTGTGTGCTTTGCCACAGTAGTGACTTGTTATTGGATGAAGCAGGTGGAAGGACCAGGGCTGGCCAAGTACCTCCTACCATCATCAAGGGCAAGACTGGGTTGGCCTCTGTGTTTGCCACCAAGAAGAACCTTGAGCTCCGCTGCTGGCTGCAACCCAGTAGGCATTGAGTGGTGGAGACATATGCCATACCAGACCTTGATGTGAGGGATGGCCTCCTCTGTGGGTTTACAGAAAATCAGCATGCCTGAATTAGAAGAAGGCAGCAGTGTTGCAGGTGCTGCTGACCTAATCACCTCATCCTGAGGCAAACCGTGGGATCAGTAAACAAGCTGGTGTCCCACGGCTCAAGAAGCAGCTGGAAAACAGAGAAAGCAGAAGAAGAAACAAAATGTTGAAAACAGAATGTGGTAGCAAGAATTGAGAGGCACCGGCTGGGGATTCAGAGGAGTGTTCCAGACTGAAGATAGATGTGTGTTATGGTTTGGGAGACCCCGGCATTGTGTTGGACACCTATCGGAGAGAGAGGGGTCCTTAGCACCCTGAGAGACTGGCAGGGGTCAGTATTCCCACCCACTTCCTGTCACAATCTATAAAAGCCACCAGAACCGGAAGCCGCTCGCCTTTTCTTCCTACTCCTTTTCCCCTGCCGGGTGTGCTGCTGGCTTCCTTTGGCTTCCCACGTGCTCGCTCCAGAATCCAACTACATCGGGTGCTGTGAGGAGCCGTGGACCTCTTCTGGAGTGGCCCTGCGTTCCCCATATCCCTGCCATCCTTGAGATCGGTTTTGTATATTTGTATATAAATATTTACTCACCCTTTCCCCCCCCCCCCCTCCACCTCTGTTTTCTCACTTCCCCCCTCCCCCCCCCTCCTCCGTTTTACCCTTTTTTTTTTTGTTGTGTTATAGTAAACTTATTTCTGGTTTCAATTTCCAAAGTTGAAGTCTCTCTCTTATTCCCCTTTCTATCTTCCCTTGGGAGGGAGGAGGTGGGGGGTAATAGAGAGCAATTCTGTCCTCTGGTTGTCTGGGGTTCACCTTTAATATTTAAACCAGAACAGAAGAATTGGCGCCCAACGTGGGGCCCGAAATTTAGGTTTTATTTTAAAGAATTGTGAGTTTGGAAATTGAAACTGGAAAAAGGAATTTTATTTTGAAATGGCGATTCTTATGTGGATTGCTAAAAACCTATTTTTTCATATAGCCACGGCTTTTGTTGTGACGGAGGTTCAGGGTTTTTTGTTATATGTACCTGGTTTCTTACTTTCCCATTGTGGTCAAGCATTACGTGCTGCTGGGAGGAGCTGGGCTGCAGATCGGTTTAAGGCGTTCAGGAGCCGTTCTATGATTTTTACGGTTATGCAAAATTATTCTGTCCCTTTTTCGAGTGTCACAGAAAATTACTCCACTCCTTTCTCTGGCAATTTCACCGTCCCAGAGTCTGGAGGCTTCGGGAATGTCTGTTACTTGCTGTTGGTAATATTGGTGTGCCTGAATGTGTACCAGGGGTGGTCTATAGTTAAAAACTGGTATGGGAAAATGGCTGCAAGTGGCCGCTGCCTCGTGACGGCAGCGCGGGAAACCCGAGCCGCCGCGGCCCCTGCCCCTGCCGCCGCGTCACCTCCCGCTGCCGCCGCGAGCTGCAGCTGCGCTGTGCCGGCCGCGCAGAAACGTGCCGCCTCCGGGTCTGCTGTGGCACCGGCGGCACGCCCGGTAGGGAACGGTACCGCTCCCCCTCAGCCCGAACCGGTCCTGGTCGCCCCTGTAAGAACTCGGAGGAAACATCTAAAGAAGTCCGACCGCCGCGTTAGTGATGAGAATTCGGATACAGGGGGAGGGGCAGGCGATGGGCACAGACAGGGTCAGGCGGAGGCAGGAACAACACATGATAGCGACTCAGACCCTGAAATAATTGTTAAATCTATGTCCATGAAAGAGTTAAGGGACATAAGAAAGGATTATACTCGTAGGGAGGATGAGTCACTGATTTCATGGCTGTTGCGGTGTTATGACTTGGGAGCTGATGGGATAGACCTGGAGGGCAGGGAAGCTCGGCAGTTGGGATCAATAGCCAGAGATTCAGGCATCAATAAGATGATTGGGAGGAAAAACGGTACTCATAATCTCTGGCACCGCCTGTTAATGGCTGTCAAAAGCCGGTATCCCCATAGGGAGGACATTGAATGCCGACCAGTGGGACACTGTAGATAGAGGGATTGCTTATCTGAGAGAGATGGCAGTCCGGGAGGTCATCTACGGTAATGGGGACACGCCTGAAAGCCCTGATGAGCTGCCATGTAGTAAGCTTATGTTAAAGAAGCTTGCACAGTGTGCTCCTCCTATGTATTCCACCATTTTAGGAGGAAGGGTTTTTGCAGGGGACGGTGAAACACTACCAACTGTGGATGAATTTGCTAGCCAGCTAAGGCAGTATGCAGACAATATCTCTAACCCCTTGAATGCCCGTGTCTCAGCTGTGGAAAAAACAGTTGAGGAGTGGAAGACATTAGGTGATAGGGTATCCAGACTGGAGAGGGAGAAAACCACCTATATCTCTCCTGATTCATGGAACCATGTATCAGCCATTAGAAACAGGGGCCCTCCTAGGAGACCAGTTCAGGTTGGGCAGAACCCAACACGAAGGTCTCTATGGTCTACTCTGCTCAACCATGGTGAGGACCTGAGCAAATGGGATGGCAAACCCACCGCTGCTCTGCGTGCAAGAGTACGGCAGCTGCAGGGTGGTGCCTCTAGGGATAATGGTCCCAGAATGATGACTGCCCCGGTCTCCCAGGAAGCAACCGCTGGTCCAAGCAGATGGGTGGCAGACTCAAATGTGAGTCCAGCACACCACACAAACCCCTGTGTCACCTGTGGATGTCATGCTCAACATTAGAGGGGCCCTTCCTCCAGCCAGGTGGAGGAGAGGGATAACCGAGTTGATTGGACAGTGTGGATTCGGTGGCCTGGCACAACAGAACCACAGAGTTATAGAGCCCTGGTGGACACTGGTGCACAGTGCACTTTGATACCATCCAATCACAGAGGGGCAGACTCCATCACCATCTCTGGAGTCACTGGAGGGTCTCAAGAATTGACTGTATTGGAGGCTGACATTAGCCTGACTGGGAATGATTGGGAGACCCATCAGATTGTAACTGGCCCAGATGCTCCATGCATCCTTAGTATAGACTTTCTCCGGAAAGGGTACTTTGAAGACCTGAAAGGGTATAAATGGGCCTTTGGGGTAGCAGCTGTAGAGACTGAGGGCATTAAACGGCTGTCTACCCTGCCCGGTCTTTCCGATGACCCTTCTGTGGTGGGCCTGATGAAGGTGGAGGAGCAACAGGTACCGACAGCTTCTACTACAGTACATCGTCGACAGTACCGCACCAATAGAGACTCCCTGCTCCCCATACATAACCTGATTCGTCGACTAGAGAGCCAAGGAGTGATAAGTAAGACTCATTCACCCTTTAACAGCCCTATATGGCCAGTGCAGAAGCCTGATGGGGAATGGAGATTAACTGTGGACTATCGTGGTCTGAATGAAGTCACACCACCGATGAGCGCTGCGGTTCCAGACATGTTGGAACTTCAATACGAACTGGAATCCAAAGCAGCTAAATGGTATGCCACTATTGACATTGCTAACGCCTTTTTCTCCATTCCCATAGCAGCAGAGTGCAGAGCTCAATTCGCTTTCACCTGGAGGGGTGTCCAGTATACCTGGAATCGACTGCCCCAGGGGTGGAAGCACAGCCCTAGCATCTGCCACGGGATGATCCATACTGCACTGGAGAAGGGTAGAGCTCCAGACCATCTGCAATACATTGATGACATCATTGTATGGGGTAATACAGCAGAGGAAGTCTTTGAAAAAGGTAGGGAAGTAATCGACATTCTGTTAGAAGCTGGCTTTGCTATAAAGAGAAGCAAGGTCAAGGGGCCAGCCAGAGAGATCCAGTTCCTAGGGGTCAGATGGCAAGATGGGCGGCGACACATCCCTATGGATGTGGTCAGTAAAATAGCAACTATGGCTTCACCCACTAACAAGAAAGAGACGCAGACCTTCCTAGGCACTGTGGGGTTTTGGAGAATGCACATTCCCGGGTACGCTCAGATTGTGAAACCCCTCTATGAAGTCACTCGAAAGAAAAGGAATTTTGCATGGGGCCCTGAACAGCAACAGGCCTTTGAACAGATAAAGCGAGAGATAGTCCATGCAGTGGCTCTGGGACCTGTCCGAACTGGACAAGACATCAAAAACGTGCTCTACACTGCAGCAGGTGACACTGGTCTTATCTGGAGCCTCTGGCAAAAGGCACCTGATGAGACGAGAGGTCGTCCCCTAGGATTTTGGAGCCGGCAGTATAAAGGCTCGGAAGCCAATTACACCCCAAGTGAAAAAGAGATATTAGCTGCCTATGAGGGAGTCCGAGCTGCTTCTGAGGTAATTGGTAGAGAAGCAACGCTCCTCCTAGCACCTCGACTGCCAGTCCTGGAATGGATGTATAAAGGGAGGGACTCATCCACACACCATGCCACCGATGCCACCTGGATCAAGTGGATGTCCCTGATAACACAGCGAGCTCGAATAGGGGGCCCAAATCGCCCAGGCATGGTGGAGGTGATTACAAACTGGCCAGAGGGCAGAGATTTTGGAATGCCACCAGATGAGATAGTGACTCGTGCTGAGGAAGCTCCCCCATATAATCAGCTCTCAGATCATGAAATCAATTTGCTCTTTTCACAGATGGATCCTGCCGTCTTGTAGGAAGTAAGCGGAGGTGGAAAGCTGCTGTCTGGAGCCCTACAAGACAGGTTGCACAAGCTAAGGATGGAGAAGGTGAATCGAGCCAATTTGCAGAACTAAAGGCCGTCTAGCTGGCCCTAGACATTGCAGAGCGGGAGAAGTGGCCAATACTTTACCTCTACACAGATTCCTGGATGGTAGCAAATGCTTTGTGGGGGTGGCTAAAGGGATGGAAACGGGACAATTGGCAGCGCAGAGGGAAGCCTATTTGGGCTGCCTCCCTGTGGCAAGATATTGCAGCCCGACTAGAGACACTGACAGTAAAGGTCAGGCGCGTAGATGCCCACGTACCAAAGAGCCGGGCCACTGAAGAACAGAAACACAACCATCAAGCAGACCAGGCAGCTAAAGTGTTTCAAACAGATTTGGACTGGGAGCACAGAGGTGAACTGTTCCTAGCCCGGTGGGCCCACGACACATCTGGGCATCAAGGACGAGATGTAACATACCGATGGGCCCATGACCGAGGTTTAGATCTAACTCTAGATACTATTACACAGGTTATCCATGACTGTGACATATGTGCAGCAGTCAAACAAGCCAGATGGCTAAAACCTTTGTGGTATAATGGACGTTGGTGCAAATACAAGTATGGAGAGGCCTGGCAGGTTGATTACATCACCCTCCCTCAGACTCGTAATGGCAAGCGATACGTGCTTACAATGGTGGAAGCAAGCACTGGATGGCTGGAAACATATCCCGTCCCTCATGCCACTGCTCGTAACACTATTTTGGGCCTCGAAAGACAAGTCTTATGGAGACATGGTACCCCTGAGAGGATTGAGTCGGACAATGGAACTCATTTCAGGAACCACCTAATTGACAGCTGGGCCAAAGAGCATGGCATTGAATGGATATACCACATCCCTTATCATGCACCAGCAGCTGGCAAGATTGAACGCTACAATGGCCTGTTGAAAACCACTCTGAAAGCAATGGGTGGTGGGACTTAAAAATTGGGATAAGCATTTGGCAGAAGCTACTTGGCTAGTTAACACTAGGGGATCTGTCAACCGAGCCGGACCTGCCCAGTCAAACCTTTTACATACAGCGGACGGGGATAAAGTCCCCGTTGTGTGTGAAAGGAATCTACTGGGAAAGACTGTTTGGGTGTACCCTGCTTTGGGCAGAGGCCAACCCATCCGTGGGGTTGTCTCTGCTCAAGGTCCTGGACATACTTGGTGGGTGGTGCAAGAGAATGGTGAAGTTCAGTGTGTACCACAGGGGAGCTTAACACTAGCTGAGAGCATTTAGTTTGGGTTGTGTAGTTTTAATTACTGCATGATAGTAATAAGTTGTTTCCAGTGTTTTTCTCTCCAGGAGAATGCAGTGGCGCCCAAGGACCTGCAGAACAAGAGCATGAACTCCCAAGAACCCTGTGACATCTCCTCTGCCCTGAGAGACCTCCCTGATGGATTAAAAAAAAAAATCCAGAGCCTGAACTCAATGGACTATACTACATACGGACAGTTCACAACCTGGTGAACGATTGTGATGGGAAGTGGATTGGAATAAGGGGTGGAATGTTATGGTTTGCGAGACCCCGGCATTGTGTTGGACACCTATCGGAGAGAGAGGGGTCCTTAGCACCCTGAGAGACTGGCAGGGGTCAGTATTCCCACCCACTTCCTTTCACAATCTACAAAAGCCACCAGAACCGGAAGCCGCTCGCCTTTTCTTCCTACTCCTTTTCCCCTGCCGGGTGTGCTGCTGGCTTCCTTTGGCTTCCCATGTGCTCGCTCCAGAATCCAACTGTGAGGAGCCGTGGACCTCTTCTGGAGCGGCCCTGCGTTCCCCATATCCCTGCCATCCTTGAGATCAGTTTTGTATATTTGTATATAAATATTTACTCACCCTTTCCCCCCCCCCCCCGCGCCTCTGTTTTCTCACTTCTCCCCTCCCCCCCCCCCCTCCGTTTTACCCTTTTTTTTTTTGTTGTGTTATAGTAAACTTATTTCTGGTTTCAATTTCCAAAGTTGAAGTCTCTCTCTTATTCCCCTTTCTATCTTCCCTTGGGAGGGAGGAGGTGGGGGGTAATAGAGAGCAATTCTGTCCTCTGGTTGTCTGGGGTTCACCTTTAATATTTAAACCAGAACAATGTGCATGAACAGTATGTTAATATAGCATTATTGTATAGTCTGAGGGACACAGTATAAATGTAGAGAGACAAGAAATAAAGCGGCTTCTGCTCCTGCTTTCTAACGGACCTGATGACTGCATGATTTATGCCCACCATAACCTTCTGCCCACCACAGTCATCATTAATGCAAAATTGTTTTTTATTCAGATGCAACATTTACATTCTCACATGCTAGCCTACCACGCATCTTCAATAGACTCACAATCTATAAGCATTTTTATCTTACAAGAGTTAGTTTTGGGGAAATAACATGTATGGAGAGAACTTGAAATGTCTGTTTATCTTATCACCAGTTCAACACCTACTTGTCATAAAGTCAGGTGCCTCCACCACCTCCCTGGGCAGCCTGTTCCAATGCCTTACCACTCTTTCTGTGAATAAATTTTTTGTAATATCCATTCTGAACCTCCCGTAGTGCAACTTGACCCCATTTCCTCTTGTCCTATTGCCGGTCACCAGGGAGAAGAGGCCAACGCATGCCTCACTACAACCTCCTTTCAAGTAGTTGTAGAGGGCGATGAGGTCTCCCCTCAGCCTCCTCCTCTCCAGGCTTAACAGCCTGTCGCGGACCGAGATAGGTAAAGCCGCGACCCACACCCCCACCTCGGGGGATCGAGGGCTGAGGACCACTCCCCGTCACACTCACAAACAACGCTTAGGAATCAATAGATTTATTAAAGGCACTGAGGGTTTGGCAAGTCCGATATCAATTAACACACAAGGACTATCTATATATCTATATCCACACCTATATATCCATATACCAACAGCTATACAACACTACATCTATATACCAATAACAACACACATAGAAAACAAGAGATAACCTCTCCCTTTCCCCTTTTCCCCTGTTCCCGTTCCCGGACAGGGATAAGAGGGAAAGCCTGGAGAGAGCCTTTGGGAAATAGAGAAGTGAGTGTCTGGTATGTGTGAATATATGTAGGAATGTTAGTAAGAAGCCTCAGAATGTAGTTCGCAATTCTCACCACCGGGGTACGGCCGAAGCCAATCCCTGGTCGGGATCCACGTCCTTTCCCTTGAGACAGTCTGTTCGGTACGCTCACACGCCAACAACCACAGGAAAAGGCACCGTATAACTTCACGGCAGCCTCCGCAGCGGTACGCTCACTGCGGCGGCTGTATCCGTATAGTATTCACAGAGCGCGCGCCTTATTACTCCCTTTTCTGGTTCCGGCCCCGCCGTGCCTCCTGGGAGCTGTAGTCTGTGGTCCTGTGCGCATGCGCCTGGTACCTCTGTCCTCTTCTCACGAGTGCCGGGGGGCACATCACCAGGACTGGTCAGTGAATGTCGCTGGATTAAAGGCCATTATAGAGTCCGTCTCTCACACAGCCCCAGCTCCTTCAGCTTCTCCTCATAAGACGTGTTCTCAAGACCCCATATCAGCTTATTTGCCCTTCTCTGCACCCTCTCCAGCACCTTGATCTCCTTCCTATACTGTGGTGCCCAAAACTGGACACAGTACTTGAGGTGCAGCCTCACCAAGGCTGAGTAGAGGGGCAGAATCACCTCCCTGGTCCTGCTGGTCATGCTATTCCTGATGCAGGCCAGGATGGTGTTGGCCTTCTTGGCCACCTAGGCACACTGCTGCCTCATGTTCAGCTGGCTGTCAATCAGCACCCCCAGGTCCCTCTCTGTTGGGCAGCTCTCCAGCTACTCCTCCCCAAGCCTGTAGCGCTGCTGGGGGTTGTTGTGGCCAAAATGCAGGACCCGACATTTGGCCTTATTGAAACTCATGCAACTGGCCTTGGCCCATCGGCCCATCAGTCCTTCCCTGGTACTGAAGTCAGACTAACAGGCCTATAATTGCCTGGATCATCCTTCCATCCCTTCTTGTATATAGGGGTAACATTGGCTGATTTCCAATCTGCTGGTACCTTTTCAGTCATCCAGGACTGCTGGTAAATGATAGAAAGTGGCTTAGTGAGCACCCCCACCAGCTCTTTCAGTGCTCTTGGGTGTATCCCATCCGGCCCCATAGATTTGTGCATGTCTACGTGGTGTAAAATATTTTTATAGCAATTCTGTCTTCCTTGCCAAAAAATCAAAAGAGAAAACTCAGAGTCCTATGGATGAACTGCCATACAGAAAGAAAAATCCCAATTAATCCAAAGTATGAATACATCCTAGAGGCTGTACTGGGTCATGTTTCTCCCAGCAACCTTGCTGTGTGTCTTTTAAGTAGCGCCTCCTTTCCTCTTTCTTTCTCGTTAGAGCTCAGAAATCTGTAAAACGCCGTGAAGCATGTCGACAGATGCCACAGCAACAGCCTCCAAAGGAAGTATGTTGGTTTAGCTGCCTGCAAGGATATGCTGCCAGAGGAATTATTCTTGTCCTTTATGGGATAAAAGTAATCTTGTTAATTTATATGTCTTCAAACCTGTTAGGAAAGAAATATTTTCTTATATAATCATATAATTGTCTTTAGTATTCAGGAGCACTGGATAGTTCTAGAGTAGGGAATGGGCAGAGCTGTGGCTGATCCATTACAATCCCAGAAGCTCTTAGGCCACGTGCAGGTCATGGGTGAGGATAGAGTTCACTGCCAATAGTGAACTCCAGCCTGCTCAAAACCCCCCAGACTCATGTACTGGCAGCTGCTGAATGCACCAGCCTACATTCAGCACTGGCTAATTCACCCTTCTGTTTTGATGCATAGGAAGCAGTCCAAACTATTTAGAAGGACTGTCTTTTTGATGTAGGAAACAGCAGTCTGTCACTGCAGCCTGTGTCCCATTGCAGCTTCTGCACAGCACTTTTTGTTCGGCCAGGTCCAGTGACGGGAGAAACTCTTTGTCATGCCAGCAAACACTGTGATTCTGTTATGCATCTAGAACAGGGTTTATTGAATACTGCGGAGGTGGGTGCCTTTCTGTATCCCCTAACACCATGTTCTGCAAGCCTGTCAGATCTGGTTGGGGTTGAAAAACTGAAGCAAAATACAACACTGGACATGCCCATCCATTTTTTTTCTTCCATCCCTCTGGGGTACAAGTCCCTCTGTTTCAAGCTGATCCCATCCAAGGCCCATAGATCTTCCTTACCTCCTTGCTCTGCCCTGGCACTTTGCTGGGGAAGAGAACTGCCTGCTTTCGGTCCCTCTCACAACTAAAGCAGAGCAACCTTACAGTTAAGTCCAGCTCAGGGATAGGGAGACCAAAAATCAGGGCTGGCTAAACAATACAGAAGAAGGTGGGTATGAGCACCAAATAACCTTAGTGGCATTTATTTTGCATAGGTTTGGTGTCATGCTACATAGCACCATTGCCAGGGTGCAGTACAGCCATACAGTCCCTGATATGACTATGGTGGGATTTGCTCTAAAACAGAGTAGTTGTATTGGTTCTACAAAACTTGAACACTGCTGACTTGTATGTGGCAAACGCAAGACTAATATCCAAGCAATTTCTGTCTAATGTAATCATATTGGCATTACTTATTTGTGCACACATGGAACACCCTTTGTGCAAGTGAGGATGAATACAAGGGAAAAGAATGGTGAAGAGTCAAGCTTGATATATGCTATAAGCTAGTCAGCACTTTATGCCAATTCTCCTCAGGGATGCAGACAAGCTGAAGTCTTCATTTCTAAATGTGATCCCTTACATCTAAGGAACACTTTTAGGTCCTCTTGGATATTGATCACTTTGATCTAGGTAAAAACATCTCAGGAACACTGCAGAACTGAGGAATTCAAGGGCAAAATTTTCTCAAGGGTCAGTTTGGATGCCTTTGTTTCTGGTTATCATCATAATTTGCAGAGGTAGACAACTCATTTGAATTCATGGAGAAGAAACTACCCTGAATATGTTACCAAGCAGCCACAAGAAACAATTTTATTTATACGGTACCCAGATTCTTCAGTTTAAAATGAAAACTTTAATGTGCAACATTGAACCAAAAACATCGGTCATCACAAGATGACAATATAGTTCAACTAAAACTTCTATCCTAAACAAATCTGTGAAAACTCCGTAAACAGTAAATTAGATTAATAAATTGAAAACAACATTATTTGCACAGTTCTTAAATCTCAATTATAATGTCTATATTTAGCCTGTATCCAGGGCTGAACTGTAGCAGTTGCTCTATCATCCAATGTCCCCTCACCAGCCAAGAAAGGGAATAAAGAAAAAGAGAGAAGCCCTACAGGTGAAAATGAAAACAGATTTAATGAAATAACAAACCTAATATAAATACCAACACAAAGTACACAAGTTTAAAGACAGCCTAGTTTTCAAGAGCAGCACACCAAGAACAAAGAGCCCAAAAAAAGAAAATTTCCCACCTTCACCACACTTTCCCCTTTTATAATGAGCATGACATAAGTGGTATGGGATACACCTGTTAGCCAGCTTGGGGCAGCTGTCCTGAATTAAGCTCCTAGCTGACTTAGGGCTACTAATGGCCTGCCCTCCATGCCTGGTCTATGATTCTGTCCCAGCGAAACCAGGACACCATTCCACTCCTTTTCTGATACCATTTACATCATGGCCAAGTCACTATTCTCCCCATTTCTCAATACATTTACATGCATATATACATAGGTATTAGTCCTTTAGTCCATGAGTCATTTTTTACAAAGTTCATTGAATTAATTTAGTCTAAAGCCATCAGTTCCATGTCATGAGAGTCCTTTAGGGTAGGACAAAATGGTGTGACATGCAACTGAAACTCTCATCTGGTATATCTGGTTCAGTCTATATTCACAATTCATGGTGAAGATCCTGACATTGGGGAAGTCACTGGGCGCCAGGTGCTGAGGCTCATTCTTCATTGATCTTGGTGCTTCTTACTGTAATAAGCAACTAGAGAAGTGGTAACAAGCAGTATTCTATGACTTTTAACATCATACAGTTCAAATGTCTGTCCTCAGCCAAAATCAGATCTTCTTTAGGTACACATCTAACATTCCCATCCTCCTGCATTACCCACTAAGTGCACCCAGGTCCTTGAGCAAAAGCAACCCCACAAATGCACTGGCTTTGGCTCAAGGCAGGAGTAACTCAGACTGTTTTCCCCAAAGTATTCTTCACGTGTACTACAGGGACTTTATCCCCTTCTATTGTATGCCAAAGTTCTGAGTGAGCGGGGCCAGCTTGATTGACAGATGCTCTGGTGTTGACTAACCAGGTAGCTTTCACTAAGTGTTCGTCCCAATTTTTAAATGCCTTGAATGCAGTCGTTAATAGTCCATTAAATTGCTCGACTTTGCTGGTGGCCGGTGCATGATAAGGGATGTGATATATCCACTCAATACTGTTACCGTAAAATCCAGCTGAAGACAACTCTCATCTAAGACTTGTGTTGGAGTTTTAGAAAGCAGGCATTCTTTATTGTAGCGCTGAATGCATGAGGAATAGCTTCCAAAGTCATGCATAGGTCCCATTTTACAACGTTAAGTTTATATAGACCTTTTAATCACAGTTCTCAGAAGAAAAGCAAAATATTTTAAAATTCATTGTCATAGTTACATTTTCTTCGCGCGTGCACAGTAAATTAAAACGTCTCTAGGAAGGATTTGATGGTCTCTGGTGCCCCTTTGTGGCTATTAGAGGAGCAGTGTGAGAGACGGACTCCTTGATGGCCTTTAAGCCAGCGACGTTTGCTGGCCCTTCCTGGTGATGTGCTCCCCGGCACTGGTGAGTACCAGGTGCATGCGCACAAGACCACAAACTACAACTCCCAGGAGGCACAGCGGGGACGGAGCCGGAAGCGGAGCCGGAAGTGGAGCCGGCAGGCGCGGTCTCTGAACAGACACAGCTACTACGGAGGTGACCGCCGCCGCGTGTGCATCGCTGTGGAGGCTGCCGCGGAGCCAGAGGCGCCTTTTCCTGTGGTTGTTGGCGTGTGGACGTACCGAACGGACTGCCTGCCTGAAGTCGTTGGAGAAGGATCCCGACTAGGGATCGGCTTTGGCCGTACCCCGGTGGTGAGACTTGCGAACTTGACTACACTCTGACATTTCCTATTAACACTTACAGACATTCTTACAGTCATACATACATCTTCCTATTGCTACTAATCTTCCTAAAGGCTCTCTCCAAGTTCTCCCCTCCTATCCCTGTCCGGGACTGAGAACGGGGGGGGGTGGAGGGGGTAGAATCATTCCTATCGTGTTTGTTTGTATTGTTTGTTTGTTTATTCCTATATATATGTGTATCGTTATTGTTCTGTAGAAATAACCTTGTCTAGACCGTGGTGCCTTTAATAAACCCACTGATTCTTGAGCGTTGTGTGTGAGTGCAACAGGGAGTGATAGCCCTCGATTCCTTTGTGAAAGGCAGTGGGTCGCGGCTTTCCCTATCTCGGTTCGCGACAAGCAGTTTTCTAGTGACCTTTAGTTGAACCTATATACTTTACTTCCATGTATGGTCATTATTCTGTGAAGGGGCTGTCGCGGACCGAGATAGGTAAAGCCGCGACCCACACCCCCACCTCGGGGGATCGAGGGCTGAGGACCACTCCCCGTCACACTCACAAACAACGCTTAGGAACCAATAGATTTATTAAAGGCACTGAGGGTTTGGCAAGTCCGATATAAAATAACACACAAAGACTATCTATATATCTATATCCACATCTATATATCCATATACCAACAGCTATACAACACTACATCTATGTACCAATGACAACACGCACAGAAAACAAGAGATAACCTCTCCCCTTTCCCTTTTCCCCTGTTCCCATTCCCAGACAGGGATAAGAGGGAAAGCCTGAGGAGAGCCTTTGGGAAATAGAGGAATATTGAAAAAGAGAAGTGAGCGTCTGATATGTGTGAATGTTATGTAGGAATGTTAGTAAGAAGCGTCAGAAAGTAGCTCGCAATTCTCACCACCGGGGTACGGCAGAAACCAACCCCTGGTCGGGATCCACGTCCTTTCCCTTGAAACTCCGGGCAAACAGTACGTTCGGTAAGTCCACACGCCAACAACCACAGGACACGGCACCATATAATTTCACAACAGCCTCCACAACGATGCGCTCTCTGCGGCGGCTATATCCGCAATATTCGGAATGCGCGCCTTTCGGCTCCTTTCCGGTTCCGGCCCCGCCGGGCCTCCTGGGAGCTGTAGTCTGTGGTCCTGTGCGCATGCGCCTGATGCCTCTGTCCTCTCCTCACGAGTGCCGGGGAGTACTTTACCAGGACTGGTCAGTAAATGTCGCTGAATTAAAGGCCATTATAGAGTCCGTCTCTCACATCGGCCAAGTTTTGCAGCTGGGCATCACGAGTTTTACCAGTATCTCTGTCCCATAAACTGGGTATACAGGGGCAGAATAAATATTGATACCCGTTGGTACTCTTGGTGCCACTTCTCTGCCACTTCATAACAAGTCTGGGGCCCTATCGCTCTCCTGGGGACACAGGAACAAAACTTCACTGTTGGGATTTATGGAAAATTAACATGGGATTTGTGGAAAATTATTATGGGATTTATGGAAAATTAATATGCCTGAATTAAAACAGCAGTGTTGCAGGTACTGCTCACCAAATTGTACCCTGAAGCAGTGAGATCAGTAAACAAGCAGATGTCTCACAGCCTGGTACTCCACGGGACCAGCAAACAGCAGGTGTCCTATCTCACGGTTGTTATCTTGAGAAGTAGTGGGAAAAGAATGTTGTAGCAAGAACTGAGAGGCACCGTCTGGGAAGCGAAACACCTTGGGTCATCATAACACGGACAGCAAGTGACAAGACACGTAGCCAATCATATATGAACTGTGTATGTATGTAACCAACGAGGTCTGTACTGGGGTGGAACATCTGGAGTCAGAGGGGTATAAATTGCCGCCATTTTTAACAATAAAGGTCTTCGGTTATAACTCTTATAGAGTTGTGTGAAGTCCATACGTCGCCTCTGACACTTCACAAAACATAACTTCAAAGCTAGTAATCTTCTATAAACAATAGTCTAGTGTCATGAAAAGGATTCACTTCAGTAAGTTTCCAAAAAGGCTTAGTTCTACTTTGACACTTCTATTGAAACACATATCAAAATCAACATAAAAGATTCTATAGGTATAAATACCATGCTCCTTAGCTCAGTTATCTATGAGGGTATTCTAAAACAGGGTCCCGTTGTCTGACTCAATTCTTTCTGGAGTTCCATGTCACCACAATATTTTCTTTTCTAGGCCCAAGATAGCGTTATGGGCAGTGGCATGAGGCACTGCATATGTTTCCAGCCATCCGGTGGTGGCTTTCACTGTAGTGAGCACACTGCGTTTGCCTTGGCACGTTTGCGGAAGTGAGATAGTTAATCTGCCAGGCCTCTCCATCTTTATAATACAGCCAACACCCTCCATACCGCTGAGGTTTCAACCCTTTGGCTTGTTTAATTGTGGTGCATGTCTCACACTCACAGATGGTTTGTGCAATGGTAGCCATGGTCAAGTCCACCCCTTGATCACAAGCCCATTTATAAGTCACATCTTGGCCTTGATGGCCTGAAGTATCATGGGCCCATTGAGCTAAGAATAATTCACCCTCGTGTTGCCAGTCCAGGTTCGCCTGAGATATCTGCACCTAAGCAGCCCAATCCACCTGCTGGTTGTTTTGATGTGCCTCATTGGCCCAACACTTGGGTATGTGGGCATCTACATAACGGACCTTTACAACCAGCTTGTCTAATTGGTCAGCAATATCTTGCCACAACAAGGCAGCCCAGATGGGCTTGCCTCTGCGCTGCCAGTTGTTTTCTTTCCATTGTTTTAACCACCTCCTCAGGGCCTTTGCTACCGTCCATGAATTAGTGTACAGATAAAGTATTGGCCATCTCTCTCGCTCAGCAATATCTAAAGCCAGCTGGATGACTTTTACCTCTGAGAACTTACTCAGTTCACCTTCACCCTCAGCTGCTTCCACAACCCATTGTGTAGGACTCCACACAGCAGCTTTCCACCTATGCTGTTTCCCTACAATACAACAAGATCCATTGGTGAATAATGCATGTCACTTTTCATTTTTCTGATAGTTTATTGTAGGGGGGGGGTCCTCTTCAGTGCATTTCATCTTCTCCCCTGGTGGGACCCCAAAATCTTTGCCTTCTGGCCAGTCCATGATTACTGCTAAGATTCCCGGGCAATCAGGATTAACTATTCTGGCCCTCTGAGTGATCAATACAACCCACTTGCTCCATGTCACATCAATTGGCATGATGTGTGGAAGGAGTCTTTCATCAGAAACATCCAGCTCAACACTGGCAATTGTGGTGCCAGGAGCTGTGCTTCAGTGTCACAGAATCACAGTCAACTACTTCTGAAGCAGCTCAAACTTCTTCCCACACTGGCAGCATTTCTTTTTCAGTGGGAGTGTAGCAGGCCTCCAATCCCCTATATCCTTGGCTCCAAAACCCTAAGGGTTGACCTCAGGTTTCCCCTGTGTAGTGTAAAAGGGTATGAGTCTGTAAGTTGGCTGAAGAAGGCCCTCCCATTGAGTCACAAGGTTCAGAAAGGACCTCCTTTGCTTTCTAAACTCACTCCCAAAGACGAGTCAAGGTGTCCCAGACTTGATCAATGGTTTATGTCTAAAGGATTATGTGTGTACAGCCACCTATTAGAATCAAAGTTTGCCTGTTTCAGAGCCCCACCAAGGACTTTCACTGAGACAGTTTCGCAAAGTTGTAAAGATCTGTCAAGGTTTAACACTGAGCCAGCAATTAAACAAATGTCAATAAATAATTTATTAAGGCAACAGATATAACAAGTTCAGGATTGTCGTTGATAAATACATGTACTGCACAAAATCAAGCTCGAGTTAGTAATTCCCAGGTAACATCCAACAAAGTCAGAGGCGACAATCTTACCAAAGAGGTGTCCCTGTTTGGGGAGGAGAAAGGTCCAGGTCCATTGACCCATCCAGAAATAGCTGGGATTCTTTTCCTCAAAAGTAGAGGATTCTAAAGGCTAATTTATACTGGGTCAAATCTTATGTGCTGACTGGCTCCTAGCAGGCTAATGGTGCTATTAATTAAGAGAGGGGGAAGGAAGCAGAACCAACACTTGCTGCAGATGTGGACTCCTTCTTGGTCACATTGGCACAACTCTGGCTGTCAGTCTTTGCCTCCAGCTATTGTTGGCACAACCAGCTGGCTACAGGACCTCTGCCCTATCAGAGCAGTTGCATGAATTACTAGGGTTGTAAAAACTTCCAAACTGCCAGGTTATAAAGAACTTCCAACATCTGGACTGGGTCTTGGCTTAGATAAGCAAGTGATTTGTCTTTTGCCCCTGCTCATTGCCAGGAAGAGATAAGCGCATTAAGTTAGCCTGCTTTCCTATCCCAAAGCTGATACAAGATAAGCATACCAATTTGGGACAACTCTGGCCAATCTTCCCACACCCTGGTGCCTTTTGCCAGAGGCTCCAAGTAGGGCTGTTCTCCCCAGCTGCAGTGTATAGCATTTTTTTTACATCTCAACCTGTCTGGAATAGCCCAAGGGCTGATGCATGGACAATTTCTTGCTTAATTTATTCAAAGGCATGTTGTTGCTCAGGGCCCCATATAAAAAAATTCTTTTTCTGCATCACTTCATAGAGGGCTCAGTCTGACTGTAGTTTGGAATATGCACTCACCGGAAACCCACAGCACCTAAGAAAACTTGTGTCTCCTTTTTATTAGTCGGTGGAGACATTATCATTATTTTGTTAATTACGTCTATTGGGATCTGACAACGCCCATCCTGCCATTTGATACCTAGAAACTGGATTTCTCAAGCAGGTCCCTTGACCTTGCCTCTTTTGATGGCAAACCCAGCTTTCAGAAAAATTTTAATTACTCTCTCCCCTCTCTCAAAAACTACTTCTGCTGTATTGCCTCATACTATGATATCATAAATATATTGCAGATATTCAGGTGCTCCACCCTTTTCTAGTGCAGACTGAACCAGTCCATGGCAAATTGTGGGACTGTTTCCACCCCTGGGGCAGTCAATTCCAGGAGTACTGGACACCCTTCCAGGTGAAAGCAAATTGTTGCCTGCGCTCCACTGCCAACGGAATAGAGAAAAACGCACCGGTGATATCAGTTGTGGCGTACCACTTGGCTGCCTTTGGTGCCAATTTGTTTTTGAGTTCTAACATGTCTGGCACGGCAGCACTCAGTGGTGGCGACTTAATTCAGGCCATGATAGTCCGCAGTCTGTCTCCACTCTCCATTAGACTTCTGCATTGGCCAAATGGGACTGTTAAAGGGTGAGCATGTCTTGCTGATCACACCTTGGATAATAGAAATGGATTTTGTCCCTATATAATTGGATGGCATTATGGTACATTGTGCATCAGTGTCTATCAGAGCCTTATATTTTTCTGGTACTGATGTGCCAGGCCATTGCACCAACACAGTCCAGTAGACTTGATTTTCCCTCTGCTTCACCTGGTTGGAGGCAGGGCCCCCCTAATTCTGAACAATGTGCCTCTCATTAGCATATGAATCTGAGCAACTCCCATAGACTAGACTTCTATCAATAGCCACACATTGTAAACTAGGATCTGAGACTCATCTATGGCATCTGGGGGGCTGTCCACTGGAAACTGAAGCTGCTCCTTTCAAGAAAGAGCCCCCTTTTGTGATCTTTTTGCCTTGCAACTCATTCACATGTTCCTATAAAACCGAAGTAGGCTTTCCGTCCCATTTTCTCATGTTTTCCCCATGGTCACACAAGAACCACCACAACGTACCTCATGATGTGTACCATCTCTCTCGAGCAGGCTTTTCAGAGGCATGCTTTCTCTGGATGGCAGAAACACTCATCGGCACAGATAGGAAGTGGAACCTGTCCTCCATGTGAGGCAGTTTGTCAAGCAACTTATTGAGCAGTTCCACAAATTTGTCAGATGGTTTCTCCACATCAGAGATACTGGCCCATGGGGAGGAAGAAAGATTATCTGCATACTGCCACAGTCGAGCATCCAGCTCACCTATCATTGGTGCGTCATCCTTCCAGCTAAATCATAGAATGGTTTGGGTTGGAAGGGACCTTAAAGATCATCTAGTTCCAACCCCCCTGCCATGGGCAGGGGCACCTCCCACTAGACCAGGTTGCTCAAAGTCCCATCCAACCTGTTATAAGTTGGATTCACGAATTGATGTGAGTCAGAACCAATTACAAAATTTAAAGATTTATTAAGCAAGTGATAGCAAGCAAAACAGTGCTGGGCGGCCGGGGAGTCTCTGCTCCACCAACGGCTCACAAACACCCCTTCCCAAAGTCAGTACTTTTATACCCTTCGTCCTCCGTGTTACGTGTCTCTGTTAGTGGTGTACTCTGCGCTTGCGCGATTTGTTGCTAGGGGGTCGTTCCTTGTCTTCCTCTGTCTCCTGGTGGTCGTGGGGATGAAGGCTTCTTGTCTTCCTCACATCACGAACTTCTCGTCTCCTTGTGCCCCCCCCCTTTTCTCCCCAGTCCTGGCACATCACCATCCTTGTAATCCGACCCCGCATTATCTATGTAGCTTTCTGTTATCTGCTTAGCCTTGCATACTTTATGTAGCTTTCTGTTATCTTGCAAATACTGCAGCTGCACAAAGAGCCTTTATGACTAAAAAAAAGCAAGTTAGTATACTTAAAAAAACAAGTTAAAGTCTTTAAAAAGTAAGTTGAAATCTTCGATATCCCTGTGGCCAAGTTCTACTAAAACAAAATACGTTTGGTGTTGTTATTAGAACAAATAATTAAGAAAGTGGTTTATTTGTTCCTTTTAATAAAGTTTGATGAACAAACCATTTTCACTTTATCACACAACCTGTCCTTGAACACTTCCAGGGAGGGGGCATCCACAACTTCCCTGGGCAGCCTGTTCCAGTGTCTCACCATCCTCATAGTGAAGACTCTTTTCCTGTCTAGCCTAAATCTACACTCTTCTGGTTTAAAACCAACCAGACCGAGGCGGCGGCAACGGTAAGTCCGTGGGTCTGTGCTTGGCTGCTGCTGGGCTGAGCGGACGGGGGGGTTTTCCGCAGCCAGGGAAGCTGAGGAAGGAAGGGAGATCCGCCAGGAGCCAGCAGCTCTCGCGAGAGAGGCTGAGGCTGACGTGGCTGGGCGCGTTGCCAGAGCTACCGCGGGAGGTTCATTCAGACCGCGCAGATCGAGGCAGTGGCATTCTCGGCGCGGTGCGGGAACGCGCGCGACTGAGAGCATCCAGCGGGGCGCGCGGGGAGTGCAGCAGCGCAGGGGAGTGCATCAGTGATCTGCCAAAACGGTAGGCACTCGCCTGAGAATTAAGACCAGTGCTAATATCGATACAGTGTCCGGGAAGTCTGATGCATCCACTCAGACAGGCCTGGCCAGGAAAGGCGTTTCAGTGCAGGCAGTGGCTTGTAACAGGTGCCTAGATGCTTCTGCTGATGTGAAGTGACTGCTCAAAGTGTGCACAGGTCGGTGACCTGTTGTGCCAGGTGACTGAACTACAAGAAACAGTAGCAAGGCTATGCAGCATTAGAGGAGCTGAGATGGATATAGATGGTTGCAAAATCATAATCCTTTATCGGACACAACTGACAACAAAACACCTTGGACCCTGGTTACTCATAAAAGCAGGACCAAACATCATCCTCCACTCCCTAACATCAGTACCAAAACAGATATGATGCTTTAAGGTTTCTAGACACCTGAGCAAGTATAACATAGTGAAGCTCCACCAGAAAACTACAGTGGTTATCATAAAAAGAAACAATGGGTGCTCGTAGTGGGAGACTTTCTGTTAAAGGGCACTGAGACACCCATATGCCGACCTGACAAAGAATCACATGAAGTTTGCTGCCTCCCGAGAGCAAAAATCCGTGACATTGCTGAAAGGGTGCCACAACTTGTGAAGACCACTTACTACTATCCGTTGTTAATCTTCCATGTGGGTTTGAATGACACTGAGAGCAGAAACCTGAGCAAAATCAAGGTAGACTATAAAGCTCTGGGGGCACAAGTTAAAAACATTGGGGCCAAAGTTATCTTTTATTCTATCTTGCCAGTTACAGGAAAGGGGGCAGCGAGGTATAGAATCACAGAATCTTAGGGGTTGGAAGGGACCTTGAAAGATCATCTAGTCCAACCCTTCTGCCAGAGCAGGATCACCTAGAGTACATCACACAGGAATGCATCCATGTGGGTTTTGAATGTCTCCAGCAAAGGAGACTCCACAACCTCTCTGGGCAGCCTGTTCCAGTGTTCTGTCACTCTCACAGAAAAGAAGTTTTTTCTGATATTTACATGGAACCTCCTATGCTCCAGTTTGCACTCATTGCCCCTTGTCCTATCACTGGACGTCACTGAAAAAAAGCCTGGCTCCATCATCGTGACACTCCCCCTTAACGTATTTGTAAACTTTGATGAGGTCGCCCCTCAGTCTCCTCTTCTCCAAGCTAAAGAGGCCCAGCTCCCTCAGCCTTTCCTCATATGGGAGATGTTCCACTCCCTTAATCATCTTTGTGGCTCTGCGCTGGACTCTTTCAAGCAGTTCCCTGTCCTTCTTGAACTGTGGGGCCCAGAACTGGACACAATACTCCAGATGCGGCCTCACCAAGGCAGAATAGAGGGTGAGGAGAACCTCTCTTGACCTACTAACCACACCCTTTCTAATGCACCCCAGGATGCCATTGGCCTTCTTGGCCACAAGGGCACATTGCTGGCTCATGGTCATCCTCCTGTCCACCAGGACCCCCAGGTCCCTTTCTCCTACACTGCTCTCCAGCAGGTCAGCCCCCAACCTGTACTGGCACATGGGGTTGTTCTTCCCCAGATGCAAGACTCTACACTTGCCCTTGTTGAATTTCATCAAGTTCCTCCCCGCCCAACTCTCCAGCCTGTCTAAGTCTCTCTGAATGGCAGCACAGCCTTCTGGTGTGTCAGCCACTCCTCCCAGTTTAGTGTCATCAGCAAACTTGCTGAGGGCACACTCTGTTCCCTCATCCAGGTTGTTGATGAAAATATTGAATAGTACCGGTCCCAGTACCGACCCCTGAGGGACTCCACTAGTCACAGACCTCCAACTAGATTCTGCCCCATTGACCTCAACTCTCTGACTTCTTCCTTTCAACCAGTTCACGATCCATCTCACTACCTGACCATCAAGACCACACTTCCTTAGCTTATCTACGAGGATGCTGTAGGAGACAGTGTCAAATGCTTTACTGAAATCAAGAAAAACCACATCTACCGCTCTACCATCATCTATCCACCTAGTAATTTCCTCATAGAAGGCTATCAGGTTGGTCAAACATGACTTCCCCTTGGTAAAACCATGTTGACTGCTCTTAATGACCCCCTCATCCTTTATATGCCTAGACACAGTGCCAAGAATTAGTTGTTCCATCACCTTTCCAGGGATGGAGGTGAGGCTGACTGGTCTATAGTTACCCGGGTCCTCCTTCTTGCCGTTTTTGTAGACTGGTGTGACATTTGCTATCCTCCAGTCCTCAGGCACCTCTCCTGTTGCCCATGACTTACCAAAGATGATGGAGAGTGGCCTAGCAATGACCTCCGCCAGCTCCCTCAGCACCCGCGGGTGCATTCCATCCGGACCCATTGATTTATGGATGTCCAGATTGCTTAACTGATCCCTAACCCAATCCTCATCTACCAAAGCAAACTCCTCCTTTATCCTGACTCCTTCTGGGGCTATAGGGATCTGGGGCTCCTGGGGAGAGTCTGCAGGATTAAAGACAGAGGCAAAGAAGGCATTCAGTACCTCTGCCTTCTTTATATCCTCTGTCACCAGGGCACCCACCTCATTAAGCAGTGGGCCTATATTGCCTCTAGAGTTAGTTTTATCTGCAATGTATTTGAAGAAGCCCTTTGTGGGGATTTATGGAAAATTAATATGCCTGAATTAAACAGTAGTGTTGCAGGTGCTGCTGACCAAATTGTCAGGCGCCCTGGAGCAAACCATGGGATCAGTAAACAAGCTGGTGTCTCACAGGCTGGTATCCCACAGGCTGTTGTCCCACGGGACCAGTAAACAGCAGGTGTCCCACAAGTAGGTATCCCACGGTTGTTATCTCATGAAGTAGTGAGAAAAGAATGTTGTAGCAAGAATTGAGAGGCACCGGCTGGGAAGCGAAAGCCCTGGGTCATCGTGACACGGACAGCAAGTGACAAGACACGTAGCCAATCATATATGAACTGTGAATGTATGTAACCAGTGGGGTTTGTACTGGGGTGGACCATCTGGAGTCAGAGGTGTATAAATTGCCGCCATTTTTAATAATAAAGGTCTTCAGTTATAACTCGTATAGAGTTGTGTGAAGTCCATACGCCGCCTCGACAAGTGGTGACCCCGACGTGATTTACGAAGGAGCGCTGCGGAGGCGACGTGAGGGACTGGCTGGAAGCTGGCCGGCTGGCCTGGTTCAGGGGGTCGGATGATGACCTAAGTGACGTGGAATCGTTGCAATGGTATCTCGCCCGAAGAGGTGAGCAGCTGGGGAGTAACATGGGTCAGAGTCTTAGTCAAGAAGAAGGGGCAGTAGTTAGGATCCTGCTACATATACTCTCTATGAGAGGGATAAAGTATGACGAGGGCACCTTGAAGAAGTTGTTGAAGTGGTGCCGGACCCAGGATTTCGCTCCTGACCCTGTATTAGCATTTAAACTAGAGACTTGGGACGCAGTAGGGAACAAGCTGTGGGAAGCAATTAGTAAGGGCGACCGGACAGCTAGTGAACTTGCTACTGCCTGGCAGCTAGTCACACAAACTTTGCAAGCCATGAGAGCAGAAAGACAAGCTGCCGCCAGCATGGACTTGGCGCTGACATCCCCTCACGTCATATGGCCCAGAAATTCTAATCCTTT